>CM076576.1:89234856-89590316 GCA_034641835.2 Pinus albicaulis
GTGCACAGAGCGTATTCCAGCAAACCTCTAGAAGTAAATGGTAACCACTAGGTATACCCTTACTTGACTAGATTTAATAATATTTAAACATAACAATGTAAAAATTTGGAGTTGAAGATATATATGACAAAAAACATAATATTATGTATTGTAAATCAACCTAGAGGGTTAGCTCAATTGGTGGTTGAGTCCATGTGGTTAAAACACCTTTGTTATTGAGAGGTCATAGGTTCAATTCTCTTGACACCCTCGAGGTTAGGCTTTGTGGTTGAGTTGAAAGAAAATGATCCCTTCCGTTCAAGTGGATCTGCCTAATACAAATATTATGTGGACGTAATAGTCACCGATCTTCGGGGCCTATGAACCACATACAAAAACCTAGCCTCGAGCACATTTGTTATTGAGAGGTCATGGATTCAATTCTCTCGACACTCTTGGCATGAGGTTGTGTGGTTGAGCCTACAAATTCGGGGCTTATGAACCACATACAAAAACCCAGCCCCGAGTTAAAAGCACATTTTCTATTGAGAGGTCATGGACTCAATTCTCTCAACACTCTTGGCATGAGGTTGTGTGGTTGAGGGGATTGGAATTGGGAAAGATTACTGCATAGTTCCGGGGGACAAGGAAGGTCGAGATACTGCGTAGTTCAAGGGATCAGGGATTGAGCTTAAGGCTTAAGGTTGTGAAGTGTGCATTTTAAGCTGGGTTGGGAGACATGATTGCACAATTATGAAGGTCAAGGTTGGAGCTTGGGCACAAAAATTGCATAGTGAGGAAATCCCGATGGGTAGGAACTACGCATTGTGCAGTGCCAAGCAGCAAGTTCACAGCTAGAGGGATGATATTGCGCAATGTGCAGCTTAGGGGAGGCTTGGTGAAGCTAGGTTGCTTGGTTGGGAATTTTTTCTGAAAATGGCTAAGTGTGAGATCGGTGAGAATAGTGTGAAATGTGATGAAATTTGACTATGATCACACACTTCAAGTATTTTTTAAAAATTGGCAACATAGATCATCCATAACACATGAACAAGGCATTTCCCTCCATGCGACAACTTTATGACTAGCTACGAAAAATGTGACACTAAAAATACACTTTGTGATGACCATGATGACACTTGTGTGACAATACTCAAAACTTTGGAAATGAGTGTGACGAACAATTACAAGGTTAGATAAACTCATTTTCACTAAGCTGGCCTCTTGAAACCACTAGAACATGCTTATACACACAATGCAACAACCAACATGCAAAAAGACGACACTTTGCCCAACTTGCAAAAGGGAACACAACACTCTAAGAAAAAAAATGAAATGAGTTTCAAAGTTTGTGACAACAATGAACAACACTAAGAAGGACTCTAAAATTAGGTATAGGAAAAAAATTTGGAGGGGGTTGTAGCATCTACAACAATACTATAAATTGCAAAAAAAAAGAGACTAAACATTGGGGTAATTCTTAATTCTGACAAGAGAAACCATGTTCAACGAAACTGATGAAAAGAGAAACAAATACTAAAACATAAAGTAATATTTGTATTAATAAGCATCATTCTGGCAAATATACTTGTATATAGAACTTGAATAACCTAATAACAATATAGCCGTGAAATAAGAGTCTGTTCAGACCTAGTATCATTTGAAATCATTCCTTACTATGCAAAATAACTAAAAACCCAGAACATTAATCATGCAAACCACATGTCGGAAAATATTGTTAACATAGATAATTTGGATTGAATACACCGAGAACGACAAATGTAAAAACATGTTTAAACAAAATTTGGAGTCAAATGCATGAAGAAAGCCTTGGAGCTTTCCATAATTTAAAGAAGAGAAAACTTGAAAGGAAAAAATTTGAGAGTTTATTACAATATTTAGGAAGGAAGACGCAGAACTTCCAATCTTGATAGTTACCCAAAAATTCGAAATAAATCACCCTTTACAATGGAAGTTTGCTTCATCAAATTTTACAAGAAAACTCAAAACCCCAAATCTCGGGGTAACATCAAAGAAACACATTAAATAACTCCAAATTTTACTAGATCGAGCTATTACATCAAAGCCCCGCTATATTTCCTCTATAAACATAGAATAGATGAGGGTTAAGAAGCCACAATAACCTATAATAACCGAGAGGAGGAGGCTTGACATGGCTTATACGCTGACTGAAATCATACAAGCATACATACATAAGGAAAACCTAAGAAAAACATATAAGCATGCACCAAACCTAAGAAAAACATCTAAGCATGCACCAGAACGACTGTAGAGAGAATGAGGGACTGTGTAAATAATACAAGGTTACCTGAAATCATGTTGTCGGCCTTAGAAGAACATCTTGGTGATTGCACCCTCTCTGTTTCAAAATCGATGACCTCTGTCAAAACAAACAAGGAAAATAAGCCAATTATCTGTGTTGCAGAGATATAAACAATGTGCTTTGGAGAGACAAACGAAACACTAATAAACCTACCCACAGAGAAGTAGAATGATAGTGAAGCAAGAAGAGAAAAGTATCTAAATTGAACAAAGCATCGATGACAACTGTAGCATCATTAAACTTAGGGTTTCTTCGGAGTTGTAGAACCCTAACTGGAGGCGTGGTAGAGAAAATGATAGAGAGAAGCAATTGTGTTGATGGGGTTTGGGATAGAAAGTGACTAGGTGCTTTGTTAAGGAATTCCTTGATGTGAAGTCACCAGTTCAATTCCCCACCTTGATCAGGGTGATCTATTGGACATGATGAAGATGTATTCCTATCAAGATGAGAAATACATAAGTTCAAAAAAAAACTTTTAATAACACAAATAATCATAAAAAAAAATTATAAAATAAAAATAACTTAAAAAATATAATTACATTTAATGGAAAAATAACAAAAACAAATATTCATTTTTACTAAATCTTTTTACATGCATACAAATTTTTTAATAAAAAACACTCTAAATATTACACCCTATGTAATCCTAAATATATCATTTTCAAAACAATAATCAAGATTTTCTCAATTTCACATACCATCTCCCCCACCACAACCATTGGCAATCCCTTGCAAACTTTCAATTCCTTAATAAGATTAAACCAGAAATTCTTCATGCTAGCTTAATCTAGGAAACAAAACTTTCAATTCCTTCATAAGCTTAAACCATAAATTCTTCATGCTAACTTAATCTTAGAAACAAATAAAGGTTGAACCTTATACTTAATCTAGGAAACAAATAAAGGTTAAACCTTATACTTAATTTGGTTCTACAACACAAACAACAATTCTGCACTGGATTCAATTGTTTTCAACAACACAACAAATTTCAATCAATTATGTAGAGAGCAATGATGTCCCTTGTACAATTAAATCCAATCAAATAATAAGTTATCCATACTACTAAAAATCAATCTCAAACGTCACACTGGAAATGTTGTGATAAGAGAAATTTCATGCTCATGAAAGGAAATACAAAGCAAAAGTGTTATGTGTAGGGTTTTTCTGGGAGATTTTTTTTCAAAAACCACCTATTCTTAGAGGTATTCCTACAGGGCATATTGTTGTGTGACTTATTTCAAGTAAAAACCATTAATTTCTACACTGAGAATCGAACTTAGCCAGTTGAATAAATCAAGTGGGTTATGGTGAACTCTCACCTAGAACATAACTCAACCTGGCCAGTTCAATAAATCAGGTGGGTTATGGTGAAATCCCACTTAGAACATAACTCAACTAATTTTGGCGTGTATACATAATGTTGTTGAGAATTTTTGGAAACCTATGTACTATGTTCAAAAAACTAGACGTTTAGGGTGAACACTTTACCCATATTCGGATACAAGAAGCTTAAAATGAGTATCTGATCTGACCAATTAAGTTATGTATCTGTGCCTAGTTACATATATTTTCAAACAATGCATCCATGTTATTATTATTTGTTTGTCGATGCAATGGAACTACATTATTCTAACTACTTCTTGTAGTTGTTACCATTCTGTGTCGCTACAGTGTCAAATTATTACTATTTGTCCCTTCCCCGAACAAAGAGGCAAATTTTTGTTTCTCTTGTTGCTGCGACTCCCACTACATATTTGCAAGCATAACCCCAGCGAGATTCGAACTTCTGATCCAATCGCCGAACAAGCATTAAATATAATTAAAAATCACATATTAATTTATAAATGAAAGTTAATATTGCAAGCCATTAAACTTTGCCAAGGAAATCTTATCAATGTCACTCATCAAATTATAGCCATTATTATTTTTTCACGGGGAAAGCTTCACGGAAATTCGGCGCATTCTGCACTTCGGATGGTACGCGCGTAAACCGTTCTCGCGGGATTCTTCGCGCCTAACCCCGAGGACTCACATCGAACCTCGTGACCTCCCCACCCGGGAGAGGACCACGTATTCCAGAACTACCGCTGAAATAACCCTTAGCAATATATAATATTATTAAACTTCAATCAGTTCAATTATTTTTTGGAGGGGTGGGGGAAGATTCTAACAAAGGGGCCATGGAACTCTCAGAATTTCTATATACCTTCTTCATCGCTCACATTTGCTACTAAATCAAAATTTTCCCTGCTGTCATTCACAAACATTAATTTGATCTATATTTGGTATGACGAGACAATGCTCAAAGGTTTTCTCAACATCACTCTTCACATGAATGGATTTGATTGAATATTGGAGATATAATTCTGATGGTCATAAGTAGGGTAATAGAAAGGGGTTGCACACAAATGTTTCTTGTATTAGTAAAGGTTTTATCAACATCACTCTTCACATGAATAGATTTGATTGAATATTGGAGATATAATTCTGATGGTCATAAGCAGGGTAATAGAAGGGGTTGCACACAAATGTTTCTTGTATTAGTACAGAGATGAAAATTATAAAATTGGTATACCAGGTTGGAGTTTTAAAATATAAACATATATTTATATGAATTCTAATATTCAACTATTATATATATATATGTATATATAAAATGTAACTTCTATTAAATTAGTTATACAAAATTTATAATCAAAATATCTCTAAAATGTAATTTCTATTAAATTAGTTATACAAAATTTACAATCAAAGTATCTCTACACTTAACTCAACAATATTGGGCTAACCACATCATATACATAATGAATCAATGAATCTCTCATCCATTTCAATTGTTATTTCTAACCAATGTTGTGGGACAGAGTAGTCCTTACTATTGAAATTAAAGATTATGTTTCAACAAAATTTGCATATAGAAACTGCTAACATGATACATATAAAAATACTATGAAATATTTAAAGTCACATCAATATAATATGGAGAAGATTAATATATATTTTCCATATATGTAAGCTCACAGAAAATTATTATTCTATGAAATTTGTTTTATAAAAAATAATTTTGGTAGGACTTGTTCAAATCACATTTACTTTATATGCATGTAGAACTAAATGGATGCACATATCTAAATTATAAATTGTTTAATAATATGAAAATTGTTAGGAATTTTTCTTGGGTTTCTTTTGGGCTAAGCATTTAGCCATTTACCATCTCATAACTTGTTGATGTTTTGGAAAAGAGATGAAGATACAATATTTATTAATGCTTCTCTGGTTTTTGTAAAAATTATCATACTATGTCTAATAACTTTGAAAAATAATAGAGAAATCAGAAAGTCAAATAGAGTGGAAAAGAGTTACTTTCATAATTCATTATAAAATGAGGATTTGTATAATTGATAATGATTAGAAGGACCTATCAAAATCAAGAGTAAAATAAAGTTAGTTATATATATAATCCCAAAAGAATTGAGCAAACCCCTTTACAAGTAAGTACTAGTAAACCTCTCGGGGTCTGACTTTTCCTCCTCTCCATAAACCGGGTCACAACCTGGGGGATTTTGAACCTAACCTGAAGTATTTTACCTTGGATCTCTAGATTTCACATTACTCTGATCACCAATTGAGATGCTCCCTTGGGTCAAAAACAATCACACACACACACACATATATAAAACAATTATGTACTAATACAAACATTAATTTATTATGATGTCAAAAGAGTAACAAGCCAAATTGGAAAATGAAGTGCTTAATGGCCAAAGTCATTGTTACTACTCAAGAGATAGGTGGAGATTCGAAGGCAGCCTATATTCTAGCAGAAATGAGCAGGGATATACAAGAAATTCACCTCCAGCAACACCATCAGAATGTTTGCCTTGGCAGAATGGAACGACAACTTCAGAGCATGAACCAAGCCATGAACCAAGTTGATATGCCCGGGTCAAGTGTCAAGGATTCGGGGCCCATAAAATCATCAATTGACTGAGTTTGGTGGTTCCTTGTTTTTTGTTTGATATGAAAAGTGTTGATAGAATTTACTTTATTTTTATGTCACTAGATATAGTAGATAATAGACCTGGAAAGGTAGCTAGAGACAGACTTTAACATTACGAATTTTGGTTGGCTTATAACTCTTTGAGGTGGCCAACCTACCTGGTTTCCTACCCGCAGGTTTAAACTTTAACAATTTTGGTTGGCTTATAACTCTTTGAGTTGGCCAACAAACCTGGTTTCCTAGGGGCACGTTGAGGGTATCAAGTATAAAATCTGATAATGTAAACTGCTATTTTGATTTGAAGAATGAATAAAGAGGTACTGCCAAACTTACAAAAAAAAACAAGCAAAAAAAATACACATATGAAAGCATTTATTATAAATAAAATTATGTCTTGTCCTCCATATATTTTTTAAAATAATTATATATTGAGACAAACATTAATTTATTATGATGTCAAAGGAGTATTATAAATAAAATTATGACTTTATCCTCTATATATTTTTTAAAACAATTGTGTACTAAGACAAATATTAATTTATTATGATGTCAAAAAAGTAAGAAGCCAAAAAAAATACAAATATAAAAACAATTATTATAAATAATAATTCACAACCTAGATTTGAACTTTAAAACTCTCAATTTTCATAAATTTTACATTACTCCTATCTCCAATTGAAATACTCTATTTAGACAAAAACAATTATATATATATATATATATATATATTAAAAAAACATTAATTTATTATAATATAAAAAAATAACAATCCAAAAAATAATATAAAAGTGAAAACATTTTATTACAATAAATTCATACATATTTTAATAATATTTAATTATTCAATTTTATTTTAATTATAAATTTTGAATATCCAAAAACAACACAATAAAATCACTAAAATATTTTAATATACCTAAATTAACAATTAGCTTTACTATACAATCTACTCTCCACATAAATTCAAAACTTTCAACCCAATTTTACGAATACATCATTTAACATGAGAGTGAGTGAAGTCAAGGTTGTTAGGTTAAGATTAGTCTCTTACTATACACATGTTATCCAACACGAGATAATATATTTGTAACAATGGAATCATATATAGATATTGGAATATATATTCATTGAGGGGTTTGTCAAGACGTTGAGAGTTTTTATTGTAAAATTTTATAGGAAAAGAGCTAAATACAATAGCTAACGTTAAAATAACTTTTCATTCCACTCAAAAGTAGTTATTGCTAACTCAATATTTTAAAAAAATGTAATACTATAATATTTTGAATTGAAAAATATATATATTTTCACATTTATATAGAAAATGTAGTTTTGAAATTTGACTTGTGATCTTTATAATAATTATAAAAATTTTTATGATAAATCATATATATTTATTAATGATAGTTTAATTAATATTATATTAATTGAAATATTTAATTATATTTAAATATAATAATCTAATGAGATGAAGAAAAATATAATATTAATGTTAGTTCAATTGGTTGAATCTTTATTGTTAAAACACTTTAGTTATTAAGAGGTTAATGGATCTTTTTGGGTGCATTTGTAAATGTGGCATGACTCCCTTACTCCATGGTTAAACGAACAAAAAATGATATATGTCTAATACAAATATTCTATAGACATAGTGATTAATAACCAATTAAATATAAGTAAAAAAAATATTAAAAAAACATAATAATATTATCACAAAAATATTATATTTCTCACAACACCATTCTCTTATACAATCTATAATATTATATTTTTTTCAAATTTATCTCTACCAATACCCTATATTGTATTTTTCTCAATATTTTCACTTGACCCTTCCCTGATATACAATGTTATTAAACCCATTGAATATTGAACATTGAAAGGCGAAGGATCTAACATGCTGCCGCCCCAGCATGCTCACCTCTCTTGTTACTGAGCTATCGCTTTCTTCAACGGCAATCATCTCAAATCCACCATTCCCACGTTTGACATGGCGTGTAGTGTTGGGGACTGTAAAATTTTTACAATTTGAAAATCTTAAGGGGTGTTAAATTTATATATGCAATAAAAAATTATTTTAAAAAATAAAAATTAAGATTTGGTCAAAAATATTTAGTTAGATTCAATCTAAAAATTTCAAAATGTAACATGTTTATACAACTAGAGAAAATCAAAGAGAATCCAACCTGTAACTAATAATAATTAACAACAATATCAAAAAACTTCACATTAAAATTTACACCAATTAAACTAACTCTTAAAACTTATTTAAACATCTATATAATATACAAGAACATCTATTTTATATTAAAAATAAATAAGCAAAAAGTGAATTTTTACCTTTAAAACAAATTTTTAGAAGTCCAAAATTCATTCAAAATAAATTTGCAAAGCCCAAAAGTAAAGGTTTCATGGCGCTCAGAACTCGGAGAAATTTTTAATAAAACAATCAAACTCTTTTTTGTGTACAAAAATGTTGACTATGTACCTCTAAATGTATAAAATTTAGCTAAATATAATGGACATTGTTTATAAAACTACTGAATCTGGATCGAGCCAGCGTGTGTAACAGTGTTGTCCTCCAAATATTTGCAAGCGTAACCCCAGCGAGATTCGAACTTCCGATCAAATTGCCGAACAAACATTAGATATAATTAAATATCACACATTAATTTATAAAATAAATGAAAGTTAATATTCCAAGCCATTAAACTTTGCCAAGGAAATCTTATCAATGTTACTGATCAAATTATAGCCATTATTATTAAACTTCATTCACTCCGATTATTTTTTGGAGGGGTGGGGGAAGAGTCTAACAAAGGGACCATGGAACTCTCGCAATTTCTATATACCTTCTTCATCGCTCACATTTGCGGCTGAATTAGTTTTTTTCGCTGTTGTCATTCACAAGCATTAATTTGATTTATTTTCAATATGACGAGACAATGCTCAAAGGTTTTCTCAACATCACTTTTCATATGAATGAATTTATTGGAGATATTTTCATATGAATGAATTTATTGGAGATATAATTATGATGGTCATAAGCGGGCACTATTACATATGGGAGTGTTTTAAGACAATATTTAAGACAATTTTACAGTGAATTGTCTTAATTAGAGACAAAAATAAAATTCTGTATTGTCTTAAATATTGTCTTTAAGCGGGTGTCAAAATTAGTGTCTCAAATAATTGTCTCTATAAAGACAATATAGAACACATATTATTATTGTCTCTATAAAGATATAGGCGTTATTGTCTTTTAAGAGACAATTTCATTTGTCTACAATTTGTCTCTGTAGAGACACTTTCATTTGTGTCTTTGTAGAGACAATAACATTTGTGTCTTTATGGACAACAGCTGAAATCAAAAATGTATTGTCTCTATAGAGACTATATGTCCATAATTCAAACTATTGTCTCTCTAGAGACGCTATGAAAAAATATTAAAAAAAAATAAACAAATCATTTTAAATGTTATTTTAAGGTGGTTTCAACATTTCAAGTTCCCAAATAGTGATTTTAATTACCTTAAAATCTGTTTTTTATGGAAAGAAAAAGCAAATTCCATTTTTTTTTAAAGCTAACAGCAGTCATTTTAAATCTAAGTGAATAAACAATTTTCCAAAACTTAACAATTCTAGAAAGCAAGCTTGAAAATAATAAGGCACCACACTTATATTCGCTGAAAATAAATTCATGCCATTGAATTTGAACATGCAAGATCCTCATAATTTGGAACTTCATTTCATGACTATTATGAGGTAAAAGAAAAATGTACAATATTTCTCCATCTTACAAATAGAGTTTAATCTCTGACATATAAATCGAAAAGGTTGAATCACATTAAATGCTGGAAAAATAAATTCATATCCAGTGGTTAGCTCCACCATTTCAACACCTTTGTATAGTTGGAATTGGCTTCCTTGATAACAAAAAATAGCAAAAATGTATATGCATCCGAATGTACAATTGATTGCCCAATTTACACTTAATTTCAGTGCTATCATAACACAGATCTGTGTTAAATATCAGCCTCAAATCAGTTAAATATCAGAGATCGGAACTAGCAGCTCCCAAATTGCTACCATAAAGTTTTGCTGCAAATGAAAGCCTACAACTCCTTAAAAATATATTTATAAGGAAAGCAAGTAAAACAAGAGTAGTTTCATAACTCGCTCAAATTCCTATTGCTGCTATGGATTATGTCTGTGATAATGCTTCCATGCTGACTGTTATCTTAAACATTGTCTTAAAACACCCCCACATGCAGTAGTGATAATTGCCAGGGAGGTCTTGAATTATTAATCCCAATGGTTGCCTCTTGCAATTCGCCGGAATTGAGTTCTCCACTAAATTGTCTGCTTAAACATCCACGACGGCCCAAACTCCTGCATCAATCTGCTGGCAGAACCTTAAGAAATATTATTCTCTAACTGGACCAAGCGGTGAGAGAACATGGCGCAGCTCCATATTCATATGTTATGACATGACATTCAATATTTCTAATGAGGTTCAACATTTCGATAAAGAAATTAGCATAATTCGCTTCACAAATATAAAAACAATCCTAAAGACTATTACTAAGCTTTAGAAAAGTAAAAAAAAGATAACACACCAGTTGGAGTTGGCCGTTCATGGTACCCCCTGCACCATCGCATAAGACCTCCAAGGTCATGGTTCTGGAAACAATTGATGAGAACATTTTGGAACAACGGTTCTGAATTGTATACGAAAGTTCAGTTAATTAGTTCAACAGTGTGTACAGTAGCAGTAGTTAGAAATTACCAATGAAGTAGGCAAGAAGATGAAATGGTGGTTGTTTTCTTACATACCAAATTCATAAATATCTCATACATCATAACTAGAAACAATCAGATCACAATACTTTAGAAACACACAAGAATTTAAAGTCCCTACATTTTCCAATGGGATTTGAATGTTTCCCCTTTGTTTGTAGCCCTAAAATAATATTGGAAACCAAATTTAGTAAATGCTAAAATGAAGACAATAATTATAAATGTAATTTATAATACATTACAACAACAAATAGAGAGCCCTGGGGCATCATGAATTGTCCAGATAAGAATCGCATGAAAGAGGAAGTTTCTATCATTGACAGGTCTTGATACATCATACATATTTACACCATCCCATAATTCATGAAGCTCATCAATGAGGGGTTCCATGTATACATCCATATCCTTTACCTAATATTTTCCTAAGTAAACAAAGTGTTCTTTATTAGGATTAACTGAATTGAAATATTTTTATATAAAATTCAAGAGAGCATTGCATTCATATGTTCTAGTACCTGGTATGATAAGAGTTAACATTGCATGTTTCTTTTTCATTGCCATCCAAGGGGGAAGATTGTTGTTTATAATTAACAATGGCCAAACAGAATACATTGTTCTAAGATCTCCAAAAGGATTGACACCATCCATTGCTAGAGAAATTCTTGCATTCCTTGGCTCATTTCTTAAATGTGGCCATTTTTCCTCAATATATTTCCAATATTTACTATCCGCAAGCATACGCATGACACCATCTTGGCTTCTCCCTTGTGTATGATAATCCATATATTTTTCCAACTCCTTGCAGTTGAACATTCTCTCAAACCTTGGCTTTAGTGGAATGTGTCGTAGTACTTTATAAGGAACCTTCTTGGATACTTGATCTTGACGATATCTATTTGTGTGACACATTGGGCATTGTTGTAAATTTTCATTCACTCCATACTACAATATATGGTCATTTGGACATGCATCATAGGTCTTGTACTCCATTCCAATGTCTTTCATTATTGAAGATACTTCTCTATGAGAATGAGGCAACTTATTGTCCTTTGGAAGTATTTTGTTTGCCAAAAGTCTGCATAGTACAAATAATTATTTTTATAAGTATACACAATATTCAAAACTTTTAAGACATCTAGAGCATTAATTTATAGGAATATCAAAACCAACCTTAATATATCAGTAAAGCATGTGTTTGGCAATCCATGTGTAACCTTCAAGTTCAACAACAACATAAGTGTCGCCAATATAGAAGATTCTGCATTTGCAAAAAGAGGCGTCCTAGCCAATTGAGAGAGGGGTGAATCAATAACTTCTTCAAAAGATGTGTAGAAGTCCTGGATAAATTCATTGACACCAGCCTCATTTATCTGTGAAGTGGTTTCATCCATAAATGTGTTTTGTCCTTCATCTTGAGAGTGGCTACTATCAATATAATCCATAGGTTCTTTAGGAATATTGGGAACCAGAAGCGACTTTTCATCAAAAAAAATCAATTCAAATGATCAATAATAATGTATTAAATAATGTGCATATTTATTTATTATAAGAAAAAAAAATTGTTAATTATAGTATACCTCTGCTATATAAACTCCATGGTCCAATCTATGGATACCAACTAGCCTTTACTTCTTTAGTTTCCTATTTTGGCACATTTTACAACTGCAATATATCATTTCATTGAAGTATTCATCTGTCCCTGGAACAGGTCTTGTTGCCCGTTCATCTGAATATTCAGATGATGATGTTTTATTTTCCTGAATGCACCATGTAATATGCTCGATAAGACTGCAACTTTTAACTTGATTATTAATTCTTTTTCGAGATAACATGACCAATGAATAAACCTAGGGAGTGAATCTATGAATATTTAATTTTTTAGTGTTGAGTGAGCATTGAAAATCTGTTCAACACTTTGAGGCAAGTCTCTCAAAGTGTTCCAACAAGCCTCTAACTAGTCACAAACAAACTTTTGAAGTATCGTTTTAGAGTTATTTCTAAAAATAAAACCAGTCTCTAACTAAATCAACAACATAAATACTACAAATACCAAAAACAGAATAAATACATGGTCTGCCATTTGTATATATTCCAAGAAAGTAATGTAACAAAAATCTGCAAAGAACAATTTGTGAACGTTAGTTAGGATCATTACATAAATAACTGTTGAAATATATGACAACGTGTATACCAAAAAAACTTTTACTATTTTGTTTCTGATTGTAAATTCACAAAATGCAGGCAGACAACGAATAATAAGTGCTCTTCAATGGGAAATGGGACTCGTGATGAGACCTAAGGAATTTCTAAGTCACCTCATTAGGCTTATACAAATCAAATTATTATAGTTACATTGTGATTTGATGGCCTAATATTCATAGAGAGCCACATAAAGTTTTCCAACAACCAAAAATCACATGTTATTTTGTTTTGAGATGAAGGATCTAGGCGAGTTTCATTATTACTATGAAATTTTAATGACTAGAGATATGCATAATTATAATTATCAAAGCATTGTCTTCAAACAATTTTGAATGAAGGACAGCAAGCCTATATCAATTTTTCTCCACCAAAACTGAAAATTATCAGACAAAAATAGCTATAATGATGTTGATTGGGTTATAGACATTAATGGAAGAAAGTTGATGACAAATTATGTCTTTAATCTGTGTGGGGGGGAATCAATTGATGTAGAAGACAATACTTTGTTGCTTGACCAAGTCTAGATGGCTCATGATCTGACTTGTTGGTCATAGAAGTGGCACATTGATTTGTTGGTCATAAAAGTGGCATATTGATAGTGGTTACCTGGATGGATGAGATGGTTTCTAGAAGAGTACTCCCCTTGGATTGTGATGAGCATAGAAAATCACTAGACCACTATATGAGATAAGACTAGAGCACAACAACCAATGAATAGCCTAGGACTTGCCCAAATAAAACCCAAACTCATTTGAGGAAGAAAATAATACCAACAGAACTGAAAGACATGCACATACAAATAAAAAACTATAAAAAACTTACCCCAGTCGATGACAATGCCCAAAGGGGAGGATGCTTTGAGGGAAACATTATTATTTATAAGTATTACCTTCTCCGAAAGCCCAAGGAAATCTAGAAAATAGATGGAATAATTACTTGTTGTATTTGTAAGGCATTCATGGAAACAACTAATAAATGATATCAATTGCATGCCATATCCATAAAAGGGTTATTTGCAGTCATAATTATATTTTTTTGTGCAACTTTATTGGCCATACTGCTCACAATATTCTTCTTGCTGCCTCAGTTGACCTCAGAATGAAATGAAGATGATAATGTACCATCAAGGAATATCGGGACCAAATCCTATGTTTCTGCCAACAACAACTTGGAGCCTCGCTTCTTCCCATAATAAGGTGTTTTCCTATATCAATTTGTCTCCACCAAATCCCTTTAAGTAGCTTCTGGTTTCTTTATAGAAATTATATCTCCAGTAGTGTGGCAATACTAGAATAAATCCCATGAAAACAATCGCTTTGGTTAGCACTTGTTTTAGTGTTAATCCATTTGTCAAAGTTTATAGGCTGATGCAATGCTAATATTTAAAATCACATACTGTGGTCCATGCCTACTTGTATCGGGCAGTTGAGGTATGGACACATGAAATTTTTCCCTGGTTTAGTGATCTGAGTTGTTGCATGCCACCATCATGTCTAGCATTCCTATCATCAAAGGGGAAAATTTGTGCTTGATGTTCCCATGAAATCCACTTGATAGATATGGTATGGATGAGTTATCGTGCATTATGAGTCCAACTGTTATGGACTCAAGGACTGTACTGACATGCCAATCCCTATCGGTGTAAAATCAAAGCCAAAACCAACTAAGTCTATCAACAACAAACTGACAACTCTATGAAAACATGTTCATTTCTAGTACAGGGAATCTTCTGCTCAAATAACAATATATTTACCTATAACAGCTGTAGATTGACCTATAACAGCAATAGTTTTTACTATGTAAAACAATAATTTAGAGCACTGATCTGGTTTTATGTTAAATTAAAATTATCATAACAAGCATTGCAACAACAATTATAGAAACTAGGAAGCATGGTAATGAACAAGATTGTAGAAATCTTCAACAAACATTGTTGATAAAATATACTCTTTAACCGTACATAAGATAGGAACACTTTCGTAAGAACGTACGGTCACAAGTTCATGCCCAAGATGTCTCTCACATATTCCCATACAAGCATTCACCCAGATATCCCTACTCTAAAGCTTGTGAGCCTTTTTATAACGAAAACTCTCACTTTTGCTTCACTATCTTTCTCAGCTAGACCAATTGAAAAAAATGTAAAGGAAGCCTTGGCAGCAAAGAGTCCCTGATCAGAGTTGGACAGGTGAAACTTAACAAAGCACAAAGAAAACAGAGGCCATACACAAAGGCCATTAAAAAAACATAGGCCATTAAAAAAATTCATATTGTAAGAATAAATAAAAAAATCATTGGCCGAAGCCGACAATGCCCGCACCGTCGCTACCGTGACATCAGATACACTGTTTGTGGAGTGTAACAAAGGATTCTGGGCAGGAATCATGATGGGCGGTGTCATGAATCTGTCATGATGATGGTAGATTCCTGATCAATGTACAAGCTTAATGTTTTTATGCAAAATGTATTTTCTTTCAAATATGAACAGAAATACAAGAAAAAAATCAATTCAGAATAAATCAATTATTATGCTTTATAAAAATTTAACCCATCAAAATTTGATTGTATAATGTGCATCTTCAAAGTGCAATAAAAATAGCAATTAAACATAAAAATAGCAATTATTATGTACCAAGAAGTTGGAGATTCAAATCCCCTTATTTACCTACAGCTACAAAAATGGCATAACTTACATCCCTAATTTACTTAAGGGCATAGTATCTGGAGATTATAATGGTTTTCTCAAAATAATTTGAGCAATAGTCCAATAATCTATGATTGTTTGGTCTCATCCTGCACAATCCTTAATTCCTAAATTAAGAACTTCTGAATTAACTACTTGTGAATTAAGAGCTTAGGCATATGGAGTGGAAGGAAATCACAAGCAAATTGTCTCAAAATCTTTTGTTGCTATTTTTTTTCACATGCAGCAAATGGAAAACATGCAAAAAAAAATAACACATCTTTGAATTAGAAGAGAAAACATAATTGGTAGTACAGATGTTGTCTTAAAGGGAAAGGAAGAAGGGAAAAAAGGAAAAAGTAGAAGGGAAGCAATCTACAGAGGTATGTATAACTCAACAGACTCCATAAAGGCTGTTTTTGAAAACAACAAAAGGAAGAAGGAAAAAAGGACAAAAGTAGAAGGTAAACAAAAAATACACATCTTTGTAGGGTACACGAAAAGTCCAAAGTGTGCGCTCTTTGAATATATATATATATATATATATATATATATATATATATACTTTTGATTTCCTTCCACTCAATGTGCCCTCTGGTGTGATGTTTCTCACAGCTTTTGTGGAGTCTTTTTTGAGTTATGCATGCCTGTGTAGATTGCTTTAGCCTAGTTTAAGATATTTTTCCCTTGCCCATGATCTTCATCAAAGGTTTAGCACAATACAGATGTTGTCTTTGATGAAGATCATGGGAAAGGGCAAATTATCTCAAACGACATCTTTAACTAGGCTAAAGCAATCTACACAGGCATGTATAAGTCAAATGCTCCACAAATTTTGTGAGAAAAATCACACCAAAGGGCACATGGAGTGGAAGGAAATCACAAGAAAATTGTCTCGGAGTCTTTGTTATGATGTGGTTGTATGCTCGTGGAAAAATAAAATTAGGCATAAGCTAGAAGACAAAAGCAAAATACGCATTTTTGTAGGGCGCAGTGAAGAGTCCAAGGTGTATAGGCTATTTGAATGAGGAAGTAAAAATAAGTCTTTGATAAATATTAAATATAATCTGCAAGAAGTAACAGACTATATTGTTGTACCATGGCTTGTATTAAAAGATAATCTAAGAAAGGTCACATAAGTAAAGGAAAGCAATCTAAAACATGAAAATATGACCAAACAAACATTAGGTGATGCTGAGGAAGCTAGTGCCAACAAGACAAACAGTAAAAAATCAGACCAAAGTTCAAGAGAATTCCAAAGTCGTATCTACATAAAGAATGATTATGGATTCAAAGTTCCAAGAACTACCTACAACTAGTGAAGAAGTCTGGAAGTCAATTAGCCTACAACAGTCAACTGTATATCCAGTAAGTGTTGCTTTTGAGTATTGATTCACACGAGTCTAACTCATTTGAAGAAGCGAACATAAAGCAAGAGTTGCAGAAAGAAATTCCAGAGGATTATACCAAAATACAGATAAATCAGACTTGGGAGCCTATATAGACTTTGAAGAAACTTTGCACTTGTTAGATGAATACAATTAGTTAGGCATAGG
The DNA here is from genome assembly GCA_034641835.2 of Pinus albicaulis. Lineage (NCBI taxonomy): Eukaryota > Viridiplantae > Streptophyta > Pinopsida > Pinales > Pinaceae > Pinus > Pinus albicaulis. Next base: position 89,252,417 of record CM076576.1, read on the forward strand.
TGTGAGATTTATTAAGTGGATGTCAAAAGTGCCTTCTAGAATACAAGCTTTGCAGAGGAAATGTATATGCGTTATAGCTCATATGGACTGAGGCAGGCTCATAGAGCCTTATATCAAGCATTGATGACTAGTCAAGGATAATTGTTTTGGAAACCTGTCAGATTGTCAAAAGCAAAGTGAAGGATGAAATATTGATTGCATCTTATATGTTGATGGCATCATTTCAGTGAATCCAACTTCCAAGAATGATGGAAGTGATAAAATATGAGCTTCCTGCATAAAGCTTTTGAAATGATAGCTCCAATGTATTTAGATTTTCCAAGCTAAGTATGTAAGGAAGATATTGAAATTTGAAACATATTTGACATTGCTAATGATAAATCTGCAACAACTCCTATTGAAATGGATATGAAGTTATCGATTCTTAAAGACTCAAAGCTAGTGGATGCAACACTACACATTAAATTGGCAGAAGTCTTATTTATCTTATCACTATTTGATCAGATTCAAACTGTATTGTTGGTGGCATGATATCATGATTTATGGCTTTCCTCAATAGCTATTCATTGGAAGTCAACAACATGGTTTTAAGTATGTGCACAAAAATGACACTAAGTTGCTTGATCTTACACCCATTTATAAAGGATTTTGTGTTTCATGCCAAGACTAAGACTGTCATCATCCCTTATATTAGAGGGCAAGAACAAACCATGAAGATTCACTTGATCTATTTCAAGTCTTAGATGCATAGTATTAAAAACTGGAACTGGTGGGCAGACCGGTCCACCTAATAAACCGGGTTTCAAACCAGAACCAATCAAACTGTGACTGGTTAGATCTCAATGAACCAGTTTAAAAAAAAAAAAATTAATGAAAAAAAACTATTTTAAAGATTTAAAACCATAATTCCAAACCAATCACTAGTAAAGAATGATGAAATTAATGACTAGGTGACTAAAAATGTTAGTCATCGCAATGATTTCAAGTGAATTACTACTAAATTTGAGCAATTTTAAGTGACCGAACTAAAGATGACTAACTTAAATGACTAATTTAGTCTTGGAATAAAATATACGACTAGATAATAAGTGACTAAACTAAAAGTGACTAACTTAAACGACTAATTTAGTCTAGGGATAAAATATATGACTAGATGATAAGTGACTAAAGTAAAAGCGACTAACTTAAATGAATAATTTAGTCTATGATTAAAATATATAACTAGACAATAAGTGACGAAATTAATAAGGATTAATGTAAATGACTATTATGGTCCAAGAATAAAAATATGGCGCCCAAATAACAAATACAACAAGTATATGAATTAGTGATTTATGTCCAGTAATTTTTAATTGTGTCACTCCATATATGGAAAATTTCACTTTTGGTACCGAAGTGTTACATTTCACTATTGGTGTCTCTGAATCCATTTGCAGTGTTAAAATTTAGAGACAAAGAGGTCTCTGAATTTACATTGTTCAAATTATGAATACCCTTTTGTCTCTAAACTTTAACAGTGCAGATGGATTCATCTACAATTAACATAATTGCATGTATCATCTATCAATTTTACAGTAATTCCTTCATTATAATTTTAGTAAAGGTAATATTAATTAGATATCCAAATTAATATTTATATTTATATTTAATATTTGGCCATAAAGTTTAATTTTTAAACTTCAGTGATTTATGTTAAAAGTGTGAGTTGTTTTAAATCTAAGGTTAAATCTTCATATTTACATTCAATAAATAGATAAATATAACATTTCTTATGTTAAACATGTGATTTCATTTCAATATAGTATTAAATCGCCATATTTACATTTGATAAATACTAAATAGATAAACCTAAAATATATATTTATAGACCTATTTAGTAAATAGGTATGAAAATTTATTAATTTAAGTATGAAACTTAATTAAATTTTTAATGATGTATGAAACTTTGTTTTTTTTAAGCAATGTTATATTCATGTAGGAAAAAAGGATTACATATAGCCAGTTACAAAATAGGTGGTCTCACCTCGACTTGGTTTGTTGGCAAAAATTTTGCACCATATGCAAGAAAATACAAAAGAGGGACTAGGCACATTGTTCATAAACGGTTGGGCCAGAGGCACCAAAACACATATAAAACATAAAGAACACCAAATAGCATAGTAGTCATCCAACGTGATGTATACAAGGTTGTCTGAGGTTGTTCCTAGATGCGGTGGAGGACAGAAGTCACACTGACCACGCCCTTCAAAGTGTGCCAACCAAGTCTCCAACTTTTCTAGTTTTTCAATGAGTTGATTTTGGCCTCGCCTAACCACTACCATTCAGAGAGAATTGGCACTATAAATAGTGCATTCGGTCCAATGTTTCCATCTGCTCTGCATGGTCCTTACGACAAAATCTCTTAGTTGTGTCCACTCTTTCCATCAGGCTGTTGATAAGTGCACGATAGTTCTATAGGAAACAATGTTGGATAACTTTCTCCTCATTTACCTCAAATCAATCAAAACCATGATTCCCCTTGCCACCATAGCCTCGTCTACCCCTACGACTCTGCTTTTGAACCCTCAAACCCCCACCTCTACTATCTCCCCACTTACCTCCTCCACGACCCCCATGCACACCCACACTAGCGAGTCACGCACGCCCCCACATTATTTCCACCTTGGCGTGGAGCCACCATGATTATTTATGAGTTTTCCACCCCCACAAGGCCATGGACAACAAGAGAGGGAGAACACACACACCACACTGGGGGCCTCATAATTTGCTAAGGCCAAGGAACTCCGCTGTGTGTAGAGTCCAAAGAACATAACCCCCACTATAGAAAACAAACACCTCCAACAAAGGAGCCAAATGTCGTCTCCCACCACTACAGGGAAGCACAGAGACACCTCCCACTATTAGATGGGAAGAAGGCTCCTTTTGGAGGAATGATGACTTTGGTAAATTGATAGAGGAAACCAAATATGTATGATATCCAATGTCTCAAGAATTCCATTTCTCTATCCAGATTTATTAGTCAAATACTCATAATTCCCCTTAACCTGACATGGTGCCAGGTTTATGTACCCAAGCTCACGCAGTGGACCAAAGACATGATAAAAACCCCTACAATAATGTCACCATCTTAGAGCTCGAAGTTGTGACCGTGAATTGGAGACAAGATCAAAACCCCTGCAACATCACCATCTTGGACCTCAAAGGCATGACCTACGATAATGAGAGGGTTTTCAAGCTTAGCATCGTGGGATTTGGCCTCGACAGAACAATCTTTCCTTTCATTTTCAACTGCACCAATTTAGATTCCCTCGACTTGTTGGAAAACTATTTGACTCGCAAGATACAAATGAAGCTCCAATATATGGTCAATGTAATATAATTCCCTTGTCGTGAATCCTCTGTTGTTATCTAAATAACAGGCTCATGGGAAAAGGTGGAAGACTTTGGACATTCAAAGACTAGATCCAAATTTAGTTTTGGCCCTTGGGTACCTTGATCCTGAATACTTCAAAAGGCAGCAACTGACAGAGAAATCTGATGTGTATTCTTTTGGAGTAGTGTTATTGGAGTTCTTGTGTGCAAAGGAAATGCACTGGCAGAAAAAGGGCAAGCTTGAAAAAATCATTAACCCTCACCTTTTTGGGACCATCAACTCTGGTTCTCTGAAAATGTTTAGGGAGAATACCAAAAAGTTCTTGGAACAAATGGGCTTCGAGAGGCCTTCCATGGGAGATGTTCTATGGAACCTGGAATATGCATTTCAACTCTAGGAGATATCCATGCAAAATGATCTAGATGAGAATAGTACAAATCATATTGCAGATGTTCCTTTGCGCTACCCAAATCCTGAGCCTTTTGGTTCAAGTTCAATATGACTTCAAGTCTTGTACGAAAGTTCTCAATTTATGGATTTCATTAATGAGCATGTGGCATTTTGGAGTTCTCAACATCCCACAAAGGGATAGTTGTGAGAATTTACCTATTGTTTCGAACATGTTCTCCTTCAGTGGATATGACACATAATGGATCCATACCTTGGTGCAACAGTTCCTTACCTTAGGATGTTTGCACAAGATTTAGGGCAAAGTGAACACACAACACTAGTGGCTTTGGTTTGGGAGGAGAGCTACAAGTATGTAGAAGAGAATGAGGGCACATGCATTATGTTCCTTCTCGCTGCCGAGAGCCTGAGACTTTTTATACTAGCATAATTGGATGAGGTGTTGGTGAATCCTCGTGGGAGGTGATCACGAAACAAGACTCCTTTGCCATGTTCCAAATTTACCAAATTAACACATGCAGACAGTACATTGGTGAGTGTGAAATGGTTAGGTTCGGTACTTTTTTTTTGCATATCACATTAAAAATCCAGTGCCTCCTCGTAAAATCCTCTCCTCGTATAATCAACCACAATTACAGACGATTACACCACATTTGGTTTAATTGAACAAGATGGCGACATTGGTCTTTAGTTTCAAGGAATTTGGGAAAATATAATTTTTGTGACCCCATTTTCATAATATACCTTGGAGATTCGGTTAATTTTAAAGTAACACCTTCCACTACCCAAGAATAACCCAAAGGAGTAGGAGCGTTTATTACACTACTCATGGTTAAGGCCACTCTCCTTTGATAAGGTTAAATAATTACACTTCAATGCTTAGTCAGGGCCTCGCAACACAAAAAATAGGGCCATGTAAAACTTGCATAACAAAAAAAGGAGCCCTACCTTTATTTTTTCCCTTCTCCAATTATGCCTTATGTTCTTTAGTCAAACAAATTTTCAGAATTATTTCAGGTCCTCAAACTTGGTGAAACCCCTCATTGATTGCCAGAATCCCCATTCACTTCAGTGTTTACCTCCACAACAAGTGCTCCTAACTCAAGAGGCTTCATATTGCCTTCCATTGCACATCACTTCCTTACACTCAAGTTTGGAAAGGTTCTGTGCACCCAATTCAAAGGTTACAATGCTTCTATGGTAAACAATTCTCCATGGTTCTCCTCTTGTTCCCTTTGCATTATTATTTAATCTTCACTTTTTCTCTATTTTTTCTCAAAAATTCTTCTATTCCCCCTTCCTTATTCCTCAATTTTGTCCCTTGATTAATTAATTTAGTTAAATAGAAAAAATTCCCAATCCCCTCACAAATTTCCCTTAATGAAGTTTCTCTCCTAGATGTTGAGATTCATATATATTTCCCCCTTCAATTTCAACAATACATAAATTTGAAAGAATATTTACATCATGATAAAGTGTGACATGATATCCATACTGATTATTAAGTATTAATAATCTTAATTATATTTACAAAAATAAATGGTTTAAAAAATATTCCTTATAGCCTTTCTAATAGAAAAAGTTTAGAAATTACCCAAAAATAAAACCAAGATAGAAACCAACATGCACCTTGGAAGAAAACACTAAATATTTTATATATTGTTTAACTTCAAATTAAATAATATATATCATGGCTATATACTATTAAATGCTTTTTTGCTTGTGTATTGATAACTCGCTCTATAGAATTAACAAAATATAACATTTATGACTTTCTTCCACTCTATAAAAACATGTTTGGCTACTTTAAAAGCAATTCAAAAGCAACTCATATCATTAGGAGACACCACTTTGTGATGGTTACATTAATTTCATTTTAAATAAATAGTGGGAAGTGAACGGTATAAAAGGAGTTGGTGGGACGATTTGAACTTTGGTGGAGAAAAATTGAAATTTTTGAATTGCAATTAGCGCCAACTTCCCTCCAAAAAATTTCCACCCCTCTAGTGTTTGTAGTCTCCTTCACACAACTACCCTCTTCGTTCATTCAATTGCTCGCAGCCTTCTGCCGCCAATGGAAAAACTCCCCAGGGTTACTGGCAGCGGGTCTCACAAGCTGCTATGGGAAATGGGAAAAATTGCTGTCAAATCACTTGCAAAGGCTCAGAAATGGCATATACAAGAGGAAGGCAGATTATCTGACCCTCAGCCAAAGAAATAAGAGAACCCACCGAAATGGCACTGTACCCCTCATGAACAGGTGCCCTTCTTCTCTCGCAGAAAGCACGAAGAAACTATCGGATGAGAATACCCATTTGGAGAACGAAACGCCTGATTCACCATCACTCTGCTCAGATCTCGAGATTGTGGTGGCATTGCCCTTGACTCCTCCTTCATGTTCGTCGTCTGACATTTCCAAAGTTGTTTCAGAAATTTCGCATTCTGAAACCCCTAATAGCGCAAAACTAAAAATGAGATCTATGTCAGAGTTTCTAGCTCGAGAGAATGGTGGGGTTTGTTTAGAAAGTACCCTTTTCATCATAGAAATAGTGGACCCTGTAAAATGGTAGGGTTTGTTGGGAGAGTACCCTTTTCATCATAGAAATAGTGGACCCTGTAAAATATTTCAATACGAATATTTTGAACACTTATTTTTTTAATATTGTTGGAGTGGGGTTTTAACAAGTTTGCATCGATGTGCAGACACTTTCTCCAACTTTGTAGATGTAGTTATTGCAAGCCTCAAATCTCAGTAACTGTCGAAGAATGTTTCCATTTTGCACTAAAATGCCGAAGGATCTTGCATGTAAGAAATTGATTTAAATTTTGCATTCAAATTGTTTTCCATTTTTTGATATTTAGTTCAGATATTGCCAGCCACTTATGTTGTTGCCTAGTTCTGTTGATTTCTCTTGTGCTACAACTTGTGAAACCCACTGCGGGTAAGTCGGGCAGAGATGGAGGAGTTGCCCGGTTTTGCTGATTTCTCTTGTGCTCCAACTTGTGAAACTCCTTCTCTACTAGGTATATGAGTTCTGTTTTGTAAACCTGTGATATAAAGTTTATCTCATTCCATGTGTTCTCCAAGTTCACTTTCCACACACACTCCCTTTGAGTGACCTCTTGGTGTAGGGCATGTTAGAGGTATTCCCTTAATTAAATTCAACACAAATATAGAAATCCATTAAAAAAACACACAAATTGAGTTAAATATACATCGAGTACTCAACCCAAATCAATTTACGAGGTTGGGGTTGAGTCCCTAGTTGGAGGTCTGACCTCCTTTCTCTTTTGGGAAAATTCAAATTGGTTGCAGACCTGACTTCTCAACGATCTCAACTAGACCGACAGGTCTCACCCAGGTCGGGGTTAGTCACTCTTCCATGCACTATCTATGTAATGGTTCGCTGTGAATGCTGACTAAGGATCCAACCCACAATGTTAATTAAACCGACTACCCATGTCCACCATTGCTTCCAAAAACACAGATTAAACTGTCCAAAGAATTATTGTGAGCACTGGGCTGCAAAGTAAAGATCCTTTGCTCCTGGAGATGGAGTGTTGAGCTCGTTCACCAATTCCTTGTTCCACCTTTATTGTGAAAAAAAAGGATGATTGTTAGAATGTGAGTTTGAAGCTGATATCTTTTATGTTGTAGACTTCTTGTAATGCTAGCTATTATAAGCATAAGGATTCTAGTGTGAAAATATTGATGAGTTTAATGCTTACTTATAAAGGGAAGAGTTCTTGTAATTCTCTACAAAGTCTATCCCCAAACCATGTTAAAAAAAAAACAGATGTAACTTCCAACATCCATGTGGCTGGGTTGTATTTATCTTTGATATTTTGCACCCCTGGAATAGCCTGCAGTTGTCACGACAGATAAAAAAATTAACTCAGATTTATACTTTAAATTAGCAGTGCTCTATTCAAAACTGTTCCTTCTCTATTGACTGAAAGAATCTGCCAAGTTTTTACCTCAAAGTATTCAATAACCTTGTGAAAATTATGCCCTAGTGGCCCGAAGAAAATGACTTGCCCTCCATTTTTCATCAACAATAGCTGAACCCATCATGGTAAGATAGAAATCAACACCAATCTCTGAAACAAACGATATCGAGTTATCTTATAATCTAACCTTGGTTTACCTCATCAAAAGCTTCAAAGATGTCAATGCTAGGCTGATGAATGGTACAGACAACAGTCCTTCCAGTAGCTACTATATTACGAACAGTTCGCATCACAATTGCAGCTGCTCTAGCATCCAAACCAGATGTGAGTTCATCCATGAAAATTATTGAAGGATTTGCAACAAGCTCCACATCTATTGTTAACCTTTTCCTTTGTTTAGTAGAAAATCCAGATATACCAGGCAGGCCTACCAGTGCATCCCTTAAATTGTCTAATTCCACTAGTTCCATGACCTCATCAACAAAGACCTGAAAATTAGAATGTTTTTCAAGTTAGTAACATGACAATTTGACACCAGGTCAAAAGAAAACACTATTGCAGATAGACCAGAAAAAGTGATAGTTGTAGACAAGCAATTCTAGTTTCTTTGTCAACATCCTTTGGAAGTCGGAGGAATGCTCAATATATCAAGGATTACCATACAGTAACATATGGAGAATGTATATCATTCTGTTCACAGTAACTTGAAATGTGAGCAAAGGTTTCTTGTTTTTTGGGAAATACAGAGATTCGGATATTACCCTCAATGTATCCTCTAGTATTTATTCCATCTAAAACATTCAAGAGAGTTGTCGTACCAGCGCCACTGACCCCCATCAATGTTGTAAGAACACCAGGGTTGAATGCCCCAGTAACATCTTGGAGAAATTGTAGTCTACCTTCAGCCACTCCTATGCAATGGTGCACCCAAACAGACTTTGTTACTACAATTTCTCCCATTTCCATTCATCCCTTCATGCTACGATGCGTCCTCCCTCCATCTTTGCACAATGGTGCGTGACTTATACCATTATTATGTAATGCAACCTAATTCCTCTCTCTATTCCATGGAGCCACATCAAATAAAAAAGTGTATTGTTGTAACGCATCCTTCCTCGACTATCCCAGTATCCCGTGAAACAATGCAGCTATTTGCAGTGCAATGTGATTGTTCATTTTTCTTCCTCTAACATTATTTTTCGTGATGAATATTTTTTAGATGTCAAGTACCATAGAGTTTGAGTGTATCAACATAATCTCATCAATGGGAGATATGGCTCCGCCAATAAAGAAAAAACTATGCAAGGAGATTGAAAAATATAGTGAAGGAGGTGCGGTTGAAATTACTATAATCTTAGTTCCCATAGATACAGACACAACTTGCTACATAGACAAACTGATATGAATGACTTGTTTTGATATATCTCAATCATTTTCTCAAAAGGAGGTCCTTGTAGATGAAGAGGGGAATGAAGTGTATCGTAATGTCAAAAAATCATGGTTCCACGAAGTAGAAGAACACCCTGTTATTCTACGATATGTCAAAAATATTGAATGTATAATTAAGTGCATAAATACAGATGATATATTGATTTTTCAAGATTAAGCTTTAGCAACCTGAAATCTAGTCAAAGTCAACGATTAAGATATATCAGAACAATTATTCTTTTGATATAACGATTCAGACAGGTAATGCTTGTTCAAGACTGAAAAAAGTGAATGGAAATCAGATCTGGTTTCAAGTGATGGTTGCCAAAACAAGGAGCCTATTTCCGTTGAACATATTAACCTTGAACACTATGAGGGTTAAATGGAGTTGTTCTCCATTGATAAGTATCTGAGCAGAGAACTCTTCTCCATTGAACATGTTAAGCTTGAAGAAAGTCAATCAGATTTAGCTCTTGTTGATGGCCTGAGCAACAAGCCATTTTCCATTAAACATGTTAAGCTCGAGCAACTTGAAAGCCAGTCAGAGTCAATCCCAAGTGACAGAGGTCAAGGTTGGAGATTTTTTCTCATTTAACATGTCAAGTTGAAGCAAAATGAAATTCAACCAGTCTTAGCTTCCAATAATCAAGGTCTTAGTGGGGATTCTTTATTAATTGAACATGGTTAGTCTGAGCAACATGGATCCCAGTCATAACCATCCCCTTTTCTCTTCTACACCAGCCCTCTGATGACCTTGAAAATAATTTTGTAGCTCATTCATCTACAAACTCTACTCCCTTATTATCCTTCAATGAACATTTCCCTTCCCCACTCCCAGTGCAAAATACCTCGACAACAGATGCACATAATGTATTTCTAGTTGATCATAAATCAACTCCTCAATCTCTGCCCGGTTCTGTTTATTTCTCTTGTGCTCCAACCTGTGAAACTCCCTCTCTACTAGGTACTAGGCACACTTGCCTTTGTGCCTTATAAAGGGATCATGCAAGGGAACATGCATGTGCTTAGACTGCATATCATTTCATCTTCAGGCAGAAAAGGTTTCTGATTTTACTGAAAGGCAGCTGCGAGATGTGGAGGCACTAGAAGTACCATTAATGAATGAACTTGCCAGCATACGAATTTTGATGGAGAGATATTGGATCATGAATACCTGAGGAGCCGGGATTCTTTACGCCATCCATTATAAGGTACAAGTATCTCTATACTCAACCGTTTCCATAATTATTTCTCCAATCTTTTGGTCATGATGAACGTACATTGTAATATCACAACATCGTTTGCTCTTTCCTTTCATTTTTTTTAACCGATTGCTTGCTCTTTCAACAGACTTGTGCAAATATTAAACCTTGCAGATTAACTTAACTTTGCTGAACATACTGATTATACTTCGCACTTAGTACAGTCCTGTAATCTTCGCATAATCATGCAACTTCACATAAAATACAATTATGCAATTTCTCTCTTTAACATAGTCACATATATAGATATGTATTAAGTAATAAACGATTTGTATTTTGGTTTTATGTCTCTCACCAAGTTTAATAAATCTAAGGTTAATATGTCTTTATGTTGTTCAATCATTTGTCTAGAAATGAATTGAATTGAGTCTATCACTACTATCAATATTTTTTTTTTTTTTAATTTTTAATTTTTTTTTAATTTTAATTTTATTTTATCGTAAGAAGCTTCTTCCTATCACTCATTTTATTCACAACATGATCTACCACAACCACGAAAACCATTTTAATTATGTTTTGGAGCATTGGCAGTAGGATTTAGTGCATTTTTAGAAAGAGGATAATTATGGGAAGTCAGAAGAAGGTTATGGACAATGATTTCTTTAGTAAATTGCTTCTTAAAATGTTGTTGTTCATGTCCCTTAGGCAAAATTCATGGCTTTTCTAGCCTTTGTTTTTTCCATGTCTTTAGAGTTAGTTTATCCGTGTGATTTTGATAATGTTCCAACCACAATGATTTTCCTTTAGGAGGGTTGTAGTTAGAACATTGTACAATAATGTTAAGTATAATAAACAATGCCATCCTTAAGTGGTCTATACAATAGTGTTGAGAGTATAGTAGTATTTGTGGAGGAGAGAAATGTGGTGCTCTAGGGTACACTCGTGCTCTTTTTTCCATATTCTATCATAGGTGAATGAATAAAAACTCACTCTTTTTTTTATTTGGATAAAAAAAATGATGACAAATCTGTATTTTGTAGTGAGAAGGATAGCCATGTATTGGAGCTAGACCTTGAGCCCTTCAATGCATTCTTTACTTGCCCTTCAAATATCTCATTAATTATGTTTTGGACCATTGGCAGTAGGATTTAGTGAATTTTTAGAAAGAGGATAATTATGGGAAGTCAGAAGAAGGTTATGGACAATGATTTCTTTAGTAAATTGCTTCTCAAAATGTTGTTTTGGATGTCCCTTAGGCAAAATTCATGGCTTTTCAAGTTTTTGTTTTTTCCATGTCTTTAGAGCTAGTTTATCCGTGTTGTTTGGATAATGTTCCAACCACAGTGCTTTTCCTTTAGGAGGGTTGACTTAGAACATTGTACAATAATGTTAAGTATAATAAATAGTTCCATCCTTAAGTGGTCTGTACAAAAGTGTTGAGGGTACACTAGTATTTGTGGAGGAGAGAAATGTGGTGCTCTACGGTACAATAGTGCTCTCTTTTCCATATTCTATCATAGGTGCACAAATACAAAATCACTCTTCTTTTTACTTGGATAAACAAATGATGACAACTTTGTATTTTGTAGTGAGAAGGATAACTATGTATTGGAGCTAGACCTTCAGCCCTTCAATGCATCTTTTTCTAGCCCAACCACACTACTTTTCGTTTAGGAGGGTTGTAGTTAGAACATTGTAGACTAATGTTAAGTATAATAAAGAGTGCCATCCTTAAGTGGTCTGTACAATAGTGTTGAGGGTAGACTAGTATTTGTGGAGGAGAGAAATGTGGTGCTCTAGGGTATACTAGTGCTCTCTTTTCCATATTCTATCATAGGTTAACAAATACAAACTCACTCTTCTTTTTACTTAGATAAACAAATGATGACAACTTTGTATTTTGCAGTGAGAAGGATAACTATATATTGGAGCTAGACCTTGAGCAATTTCAAGATAACTATATCTTTGCATTAGAGGCAATTGCAAGATCAATGGAATGATGGAGATTCTGTTCGGCAAGAAACCTACGAAGCATTGAAGGCTCTAAAAAAAGAAGAGTACAAGCGGGTAAGAAAATCACACTTTTCTACATTGACTGATTGAACTTTGTAAGATAGTGTTAACTAATGTCAGACTTTTTTTCCTGTTTCATTGTGCAAAAAGAAAATCATATCAACAAGAACAAAATTCCTCATTTTCTTTTCTTTCTTTTGGTTATAAAGGAAAATCATATGCACACTATATTGAAATGTATGAATTTTTAAAGTCATGTTGTGGTGTTCTTTTAACTATCAAAATTGAGTTATATATTCAATGCATATCTTTTATGAATTTTTTTCAGTTTTGACACACCGATATCAATATTTGAAACTGCCAGGAATCTTCATGACATGTGTAGGCTTATGAAAAATTATTGGTGATGGCAATTCTAATGGCCTCCAATAATCTCTGAACAATTGACATAGTTTTGGCTATTCTTGAAGTAGTTAACAAACCTGCAGATGTTTAGAGGTTTTTATGTTTGGTTGGGAGTCCATTTATTTAGGGAAATGTCTCAAACTAGTTTTCATGAGCATGACATCTGTAGCAAATGGCATTGCACCAATTTTATTTCCGTTCAACTTGTATTTTATGATAGGCTCCATCATTTATCATATGATATACTGATTTATGTGCACAATAAGAGTTGGATTGTTTCTAGTCCTGAACATTGGAAACACAGTATCCACTTATATCAAGGTCAATGGTAATGCCTTGAGGTGCCAAATTTACTCTAAGGTTCACAGGTTGCTTGGTCATCTAGTACTGACATCCTCTCATTTATTTCTTTTTGGAAGTCAATAATTTAATGGATTTTGAAATTTAAGAGCCTTCCATGAGCTCATTACTTCTGCAACAAAGAGCATTACAACATTTACATTCTAGTTCACTTTTCTTGTAATTTGAGGTTGATGCACACAGTAGGATTTGTGGCATTTTTCAATATCTACATATTGAGATGTTTACAACCCCTAATATCAAGGCCAATGGTATTTTCTCAATGTGCCAAATAGTTAATGTGTTGGAGTTTCTTTAATTTTTTTTCCATTTAATTTTTGTTTAAACATTCACAACCAATAATATGAAGCATACGATGTCGGGGTCGAGAGGTTTCTAAATGAATATACAATTGATAATTTCTCTGTTCATGTCACGTCAAGTAGGGGAAAGGAGATGCCTTAATTTAGAGATTTGACATGCCTGTGATGGATCGCTTGTGTCCTTACCTATTGTTGGGAGCAAGGTCGTTTATTTTCCACAGGGTCACAGTGAACAGGTGATGTGGTCGCTCACTAATTTTTAATTCGCAATCTTCTTTTGGATACAAATGACTGAAAATAATGAATGCTTATCTTATTTCCATCATAAAATGTGACTCAATTATTTTGAAATTTTAATGTTACATAATGAAACTAATCATAATCAATGTGATTTTAGGTAGTTTCTTCAACAAACAAGGAGGTTGATGCTCATATTTCCAATTATTCGAATCTTCCAACTCAATTAATCTGCCAACTTCACAATGTTACAATGCATGTGGGTTCTCTGCATTTCATCCTTGCTTTGGTTGTGAACACTTTTATTCATATCGTTATATATACAAGATTTAAAATTTAATAAGAACCTTATTGAATGCCACGAAGATGTGGAAAGATATGAAGTATATACTCAAATGACATTGCAACCTCTTAATGTTGTAAGACATTTGTATTTTCATTATATGTACTACGCTGTAATTGCCAATTTTGGTGAGAAATGCTTTGGTACTAGTTCCATTTGTGCAAGGAACTAAAAATTGATGATAATGTGCAACAAGAGCAAAAATATTGTTATCTTCGTTCTGACCTTGACACACCAAGAAAGCAACCGAATAATTACTTTTGTAAAACGTTGAAAGTAGGTAACACTAACACGGATGCCAGGTTTTATGTGCCACATCGCGCTGCAAAAAAAAATTTCCTCCACTTGTGCGGTTCTTATTTTCCCATAGTTGTTCTATTTGTGATTTAATAGATTAGTGCTTAAAATTTTAGACCTCTTTTAAGAGAATACTGCATTCTTTGAAGGAAAAGGTAAGGGTATTTTCATATTAGTCTCCTATTAAGTTTTGTTATTGTTTTCTTTGGTTTTATTTGTTTTGGACGGAATTTCACTCAGCAACCACATTCCTAGGAATTGCCAGCTAGGGATATTCATGACAATGAATGGAAATTTCAGCATATTTTCCGGGGTAAGTTATAGCATTTATTTGAATGTTGTTTTGGAATAAAAGTGGATAATTAATATGTAACTATGTGCAGTTTCTTTTGGTACTCTTATATCATTGCAGTGCATTTTGGAATGTATACAGGTAATGCATATATCAAATTTGTTTCCACGTTTGAGGTTATATGCAACAAATCTATTTTAAAATTATTGTTAATGGTGTTAGTAGCTACCTTTACACTCTAAAAAGTATCTGATATAATTACTTTACCTTTGAATGTTGAGCCAACATGTTTGGTTTTTCTCTCGATATAATTTGTTAGCTTTTGGGAATTAGATTCCTTTTCCCCTGGAATAGTACAATGACAATTGAAGATTGCTATATTGAAGCTTTATTCTCGGTTAATATCGTAATTAACAAAGTCCTTTCTTATTCTTTTTTAGTTTCTTGTTGTAATCTTGTGTCAACAATACTTTGCTCCACCCAATAGATTTCTATTGACCAGTTTTATTTTTGAAGTGTCACTGCTTCTTAAAGATAACTAGAGGAAACGATACAACTACAAAAGTGGAGCATGAGACATCCTTAGTAGAAATTTCTAGCTTTGTTGTGTTTTATTATGTTCGATAAAACCAAAATTTCAATGTACCATGACCATGGGAATTCAAAATCTTGGGATAGAAATGTGTAATGTTCCCAAATCAAGAAAATGCTACAACAATGAGAATATCTCAAGATATTCTAAAGTTGGAGCTCCAGCAATAAGAAAACACAATAATGGTGCAGCAACAACACTCAACTCAAAGAAATGTGAGAGAAATCCATAACCTTCTCATTAAATAATAGTAGCAACAATAGAATACAAGATCTTGAGGAAAATGATACTCAAGATAAACAATGCTTAGCCTCAAGAGACAAGTGCATGAGTCATAACAAAACCACTGCTACATATGCATGCTCAAGTTATGACAGCGCAGTCCATGACGGGAAATTGCTGCATAATAGTGTCAATACAAAAATATGTCAATATGTGGCTCAAATACAATACGTGGAGAAAGATCTCAACCCCTGGCAACAATAATGCACAATCCCTAGAAGGATTGGCTGCAAAACATACAAAATGGAAATTCTACAGAAATGCTAGAGTTGTTGGGTAGCTGCAGCAACTTAGAAATAAAACTAGATGGAGATGGATGTAGATGATGCCCAAACTAAATGTGCCTCCTCCAATGGATCTTTAGGATGAAAGGCTAATCCCTTCACCAAAGATCTCACCCTCCAACAATTTGCAAGAGCCCCACTACAAATGCTTCTCTCCAAATAACGTAGTTACTGGATGGAACTGCACTGTAGGGCTAGGGAATGAGTTGGCCTTGATGCCAAAGTCTGAAATATGCTTCGAAATGCCTCCAATCTGATATTTCAAAGGAAAGAGGGACTCCTCTGAAAATAGCTGATGAAGGTGGTGTAGTGAACCCTCACTGCAACACCCAACAACACAACATTAATCTGCTGTAGAAATAACGCTGTCTTGATGAAGGATGCTTGGTCTCAAGCCTGGATGTGAGGAAAATCAGAGAAATCCCTCAAGAGGCCTCTCAAGAAGGAGAAGGAATCATAAACAGGAAATTCCCCCGGCAATTCTTGCTAAGCAGCAAAGAATGCACAATTGTCTGAATGGACAATTGAGATGAATAATACAAGCATGTGAAACAATGGCTACCTTGCCCTCCTTTTAAACAAATGAAAGCTCTCTCTCCATCGGCCCCATCCATTAGGGTTTCCTACACCAAATATCCTCTTCCTCATTCACACTGCGCTGTCTTCCAAAGTGAGCCACTCCTCCTATGACAACGTTGTTGACTTGGTCAACCCTGACCTTGTCTTCATTCATTTTCCCCTTTTCACACTTGAGGGTGAAAAATTAAGTTATTATGTCTATCCCTTTCCACATGTGAGGGATTTTATTCATGTTTTCAATAAACATGGGCCTCCTTACCCATTTATTTAGCTGTTAGGTCATAAAAACAAAACTTTAATGTTCCATTTAGCTATGAGCTAAAATGGGAACATTACAGTCCTCCCCTCCCAAATGTTGCTTGTCCTCAAGCAACTACAAGGATAGAACTGAAGAATCTCCACCCAAGGCATGGAGTCTGAAATATGTTGAGGAACATCTTCCTCATCTAGATCCTCCATCCCACAAGCAATCATCCATACAAAGTGAGTTACCTCCCAACAAGGAAACTCCTGGAAATCTCCTTCCACCTCAAGCTCCGGAAATGAAGGTGGGCTGAAAATCTGAACACGGTAAGAATCATAGCCTACCCCAAGATGTCCTTCTCTCCACTTATGATAAGTGTAGAGTGTGTGCTGATCCTAGGCTACAAAATTATTGCCCTCAAATGGCAAAGTGAAGAACAATCCTCCGAAGAGTTCTCATCTAACAATGAAGAGAAAGCTGGCCCAAAATGTTTCATCCATGATGAATAGGACAAGATCATCATAGATTATCCCAATGAGAATTTTGCTGCAAATTTTACATGATGATGCATAATACAAACAATATCTCAAGAGGATACAGCACAGTTAAATCCACTGCAACTTTATAAAATAGTTTGGCAAGTAGCATACAAGAATCATCTCACCTACTAATGAATAGTAAATGGCTGAATGTGCTATCAATACATGATCATATACTTGCACATGATTGTAAAATGGATGCATATAAATCTCATGGCCCACCTCAAAAGAGAACAAACATGTGGCTGTGGTGGCCATATCTCTTCCCATTCTCCCATTAGAACATGTAGTGCAGAAAATATGGGAATTCTCTCCCCTCAAGGACACATCCAACCCATGTGTCTCCCTTATAATCATGCCTCCAACACAAATCAGATCTATATCAAAAAATGAAGTCATGATCAATAATAAAATGAAGAGAATGTTGAAGGTTTCATGTGGTGCAAGGACGTACCAACAACTTCCCCAATAGTGACAGCGTAGTTTTCCAAACTGCTGCTTCAAAAATTACATGGCAAGTTGTTTTGTATTACACGGGAGGTTATGTATGTCATGATATCTACTGATATATAGCAAATGGCTGAGTATATCAACTGATCATACATGAAAGAAAACACTTGCCCAAGGCCATACAAAATATGGTTGTCTCTATCATACAAATTGGCCCAATTTTGTCCATGGAGCCCAAAGAAAAACTTACCCTTTTGTGGAGCAATGCATTGAATATGAATGGTAAGAGCATCAAAATGTTGTGTTAGATAACCCATGGATGTAAAAGCAATATTCTTACAATATGTTGAAAGCAAGATGATGAATGATCCCTCCATAGTAGTATGGCACATTCCGCGGAAGAGAATTGAACCATATGTTGCATAAAGATCACCCTCCTTATACTTGGAAATCCAAGTCAAGAAGATCATAGCAAGTGAGGTCATACCAATGTAATAGATGTCTCCATCCACTTCTCCATCAATCTGATCTCCTCTTTGATCACCAAGTGCATACAATGTGAAGTGATCCTGGGGACACTCCATCCATAAATCTTTGTTCCAAAGTGATAGCGCTATGAGTTCATGCAAATAAGCTCTAGTCACTACCAAGATCTGTTCTTTGACATGCTCCTTGTCAAAGAATCCTCTAGTAATGCTGCTGCAAATATGGAATACTTCCAAATCATCAATGGCCAAGAAGATAGTGCCATCTCCTCCTCCTACAACATTACTCAACAAGTGAGAGAAAATCTTCCCTTGCTCTCTCAAATGCAACCCAAGCAACCACAGTGCTTGCTGCCTCCTTATGCTCCCATCATTCATCTCAAGTGATGAAGACATAATGAATGATATGTGTGCCACATCAACACCATGCATCCATACTCCATGCTGCCCAATGATGCAATCATCCTGCCACATCCTTTCCATCCTCATACCCTTGGAAAGAGAGTATGCCAAATGATGGCCAAGCTCCTTCAAGAGTAACCAGCGCAGCCAAGCCTCCTGCTGCCTGGTATCATAAATCTACAAGCAACTCACCAGCTCCTTGCTCATCGTCCACTTAACCAATTGTGGATGTCTTCCTCCATCCTTCATCTTGGTACTCCTCCCATGAGGGCTACCATCATCCCAAGTCAGATTCATGCATTCCATGGGATCTTGAAATGCAATCTTCCTGAGGATCAATTTGACCCTATGAGGATCCAAATAGGTGGTAGGCAAAAACCTCCCATCATGATGTGCATGGCTCAAGGAATGTCCAACACAGTCATGAGAGATATTATCCATCCGAAGATGTCCTCCATCTACTATCTGCTCCTGAGATAAGGGAAGAACCTCCTCAAATTGATGAAGAATATTGCACTCCATGATGTGTGGGAGTGCATCTCTACTGAAATCTCTCCAGGAGATCTCCTCCTCATGCATGTCTTTCCAAAAGCAAAGAGGCCTTGGATCTGCTGCAAGTAGAAGTCCCTCTTTGAGCTGTGGCATGCTCATTGAGAGAGTGTCATCTAGAGAGGAGAAATAGTTTCTTATCTCCAAATGTCTACTTCTCATTGCTTCCTTCATGGCTTCCTGAATGAAGCTGCTCTTTGAATGCTCACATGAGGAATGATTCCTCCTTTCCCCATCATTGCTCAGCGCAGTGCTATTCTGCTGCTGTAGATCAACTGCATGAAATGATATAGACCCATCCAAAGTGTTTGCTGAAATGACAAGAGATGGGATTTTAGTCATACCTTGGTGAAATTTGGAAGCTCCTTGCAAGGCTGCAAGAGTTTCCTCATAATTTTTGGCCTCCCAAACTGTTGAAGATGAAGGTTGCTCCTCCATGATCTCAAAAATGCTGGTATATGCCTCATTAGCTGGTGGTGAGGGCTCCTCCCTCTTCTGGCCAAATCTTTTGATCAATCTCTGAGAAAAATCAACAAGAGTAGAAACCCTTGTATGGCTCCAATGTCTAAACCACCAAGTCCTTGCTTCACCTTCTAGGTGCAACGCTGCAACTTCTACAGCCTCTCTGTCTACTACAGGATGTAGCAGGAAGAAAGCCTCTAGCTTCTTCACCCAAACCTCTGCTGCACATGTGAGTGATCCATCAAATGTTGACAATAGAAATCTATTGCCTCTCATCATCCCGAAGTTGTGGGGTCTTCTTTCTTCTTTCTGCTGAATAAATTGTGGCAAAGCTAGAGTTCTAGGGTTTTCTCGGTATTCAGTAAGATACTCACTTAGAATTTCGAATTCCAAGTGTTCTTCATGCTTCTGGTCTTCTTCTTGGTGAGAGTAGGAAGTGCATGGTCCTTCCTCTTCCCTTTCTTCAATCTTCTTGACCTCCTTGGAGAGGTCTCCTCTGGATCTAAAAATAGATGAGAGTAAACTCATCTTTTTCATCATCTTGATCTTCTTTGGCTAAGACTCATAGTCTGAGCCAGAGATCATGCTCTGATATCGAACTCACAGGCTGTGCCAAGTTTGATGCTGTGATACCACTGTAATGTTCCCAAATCAGGAAAATGCTACAACATTGAGAATATCTCAAGATATTCTAAAGTTGGAGCTCCAGCAATAAGCAAACACAATAATGGTACAGCAGCAACACTCAACTCAAAGAAATGTGAGAGAAATCCATAGCCTTATCATTAAATAATAGTAGAAACAATAGAATACAAGATCTTAAGGAAAATGATACTCAAGAAAAATAATGCTCATCCTCAAGAGACAAGTACATGAGTCATAACAAAACCACTGCTACATATGCATGCTCAAGCTATGATAGCGCAGTCCATGAAGGGAAACTGTTGCATAATAGTATCAATACACAAATATGTCAATATGTGGCTCAAATACAATAGGGGGAGCAAGATCTCAACCCCTGGAAACAATAATGCACAATCCCTAGAAGGATTGGCTGCAAAACATACAAAATGGCAATTCTACAGAAATGCCAGAGTTGCTGGGTAGCTGCAGCAACTCAGAAATAGAACTAGATGGAGATGGTTGTAGATGATGCCAAAACTGAATGTGCCTCCTCCAATGGATCTTTAGGATGAAAGGCTGATCCCTTCACCAAAGATCTCACCCTCCAACAATTTGCAAGAGCCCCACTCCAAATGATTCTCTCCAAATAACACAGTTACTGGATGGAACTGCGTTGTAGGGCTAGGGAATGAGTTGGCCTTGATGCCAAAGTCTAAAATATGCTATGGAATGCCTCCAATATGATATCTCAAAGGAAAGAGGGACTCCTCTAAAAATAGCTAATGAAGGTGGTGTAGTGAACCCTCACTGCAATACCCAGCAACACAACATTACTCTGCTGCAGAAATAACATTGTCTTGATGGAGGATGCTTGGCCTCAAGCCTGGATGTGAGGAAAATCAAAGAAATCCCTCAAGAGGCCTCTCATGAAGGAGAATGAATCCTAAACAGGATATTCCCCTGGAAATTCTTGCTAAGCAGCAAAGAATGCACAATTATTTGAATGGAAAATTGAGATGAATAATACAAGCATGTGAAACCATGGTTGCCTTGCCCTCCTTTTAAACAAGTGAAAGCTCTCTCTCCATGGCCCCCATCCATTAGGGTTTCCTCCACCAAATATCCTCTTCCTCATTCACACTGCGTTGTCTTCCAAAGTGAGCCACTCCTCCTATGGCAGCGCTGTTGACTTGGTCAAACCTAACTTTGTCTTCATGCATTTGCCCCTTTTCACACTTGAGGGTGCAAAATCAAGTTCTTATGTCTATCCCTTTCCACATGTGAGGGATTTTATTCATGTTTTCAATAAACATGGGCCTCCTTACCCATTTATTTAGCTTCTAGGTGATAAAAGAAAAACTTTAATGTTCCATTTAGCTATGAGCTAAAATGGGAACATTACAAAATGTGTGCTTCTAATTTCATTTATTACTTTATTTGAAGATAACATTTCATCAAAAAATCATGTACAATGAGAACACAGTAGATACAAAATTTATTCTATGGTACTGATGTTTTATTTGCTTTGATTATACAGGTCATCTGGCTAGATAGTGGCCACTATTGCTCAACCGAAGAAAACTTGTTCGAGTTTCTTGCTTTTATGGAGAAAAATGACATTAACAATATTGCTTATGTTGAGGTATATATTGTATAAATTATTTATAGTCTACTTTAGTTTATATTTTAGCGTTCATCAGCTTTCATGTCTTACGCTCTGCATTGTATCTTTTTTTTTTCTTTTTTCTTTTCAGGAAGTGAACTTAGTATTGATGGTAAGAAGCAAGAATTGAAGAAAGAGGAGAACAAGAACACTAGAGTGACAAAATGCAAATGAGAGAGAGAGAAGAGAACTGGTCTAGTGGTACATGTAAAGCCAATATTCCGCATAAGACATGCACATAGATAATGATGGTCAAGTCTTCAAAGTTGGTGAATTGACGTGCAATGCCTTGGTAACACAATGATAATGTTTTGAAGCGATGAAACAATATTTCATGTGTAAATTTTACTCCAACCAATATTAAGTTGGAAACTCACATTGTAATACTTGACATTTTATAAAATATAATTTATGTGGTTTGAATTATTTATAGTTGCACTTGATATTACTTAGTATTCTAATTAAGATATGTAACTTTGTGTTTTCATATTAGATGAACACGTACATTGTATGAGTTTTTTAATTTAGTTGTAAAGTCATACTAATTAATTTATGTTGATTAATAATGAACACATAAAATCAATCTAAAACTACTAAATCATTAGTTTATGTTTATTAATGATGAACCCAAATAAAATAAATATACGACTAAATTAGTTGCTTATGACGGTTGTTAATGAAAGTAAATGAAATGAATATAAACTACTAAAGTAGTCATTTATATAATGAATGTGAAACTACCAAAACAAGATAAATGACTACTGCAAATGATAAATTTGTGATTACGAATGATGACTAAATTTTGCATATAAATGACTGTTAGTAGTTAATTTACAGTATCTTATAACACGACTATAATTTAGTCATTCTTCTTTGGTCATTAATTGGTTTCAAACGATGACTAAAATTTGCATATATATGACTATTAGTGGCTAATTTACAGTGTCTTATAACACAACCAACATTTTGGTCATATTTCTTTGGTCATTAATTGGTTTCAAACAATGACTAAAATTTGCATATATATGACTATTAGTAGCTAATTTACAGTATCTTATAACATGACCAACATTTTGGTCATTAATTGGTTTTCTCGGGTGATAATTTAGTAATATATTTTGTTGTATATTTGGTCATTAATTGTGATGATTAATGACTAAATCAATGATTAAATCAATGACCAAATCAATGACTAAATTAATTACGAAATCAATAACTAAATCAATGACCAAATTAATGACCAAATACACTACTAGACAACAAAATTGAGACAACCAATAAATGACCAAGCTAAAAATGACTAAAAGTTGGTCGCGTTATAAGATACTGTAAATTAGCTACTATTGGTCACCGACTGAAAAATAGTCATTTATATGCAAATTTTAGTCATTTTTTTAGTAACTAATTAGCCATTTTGTACTAGTGAATAGACACAAAATATGAAAAGTTTGTTCATATATATACCATGTAAAGGTGAATATATCAAAATGGCACCAAGTGCAATACATAAAACTTTCTTATTGTCGATCAGGCCTAGAAATGGAAAATTCTATATAATATCCTAGTTTGAGTTCTCTCCTGGAGTCTAAACTAACGTCCAATTTAGTTAGAAAATAAAAATGCCCAATTTCTCAGCCAGATACAACAATATGATTAGAACCCATATAATTAATCGCACATCGTTAGTTTGCTCAGGAAACAATAGGGATGTCATTCAAATAACTTAGGGATGAGTCAAACCAGAGGAGAACATGTCTAAATAGTCAATAATGGTGCTCTAATACACCCTATAGATCAAGAACATGGAATTGGCCTCTCGGCCTTTGCCTACAGTTGAGAGAAAGAAGAAAAAAAGACAAAGAGGTCAATCATAAACTCAGTAACAGTCTTCAAACACAATGTGTGAGTTTTGTAACTTTACTGAATTAGAAACATAAACAAATGGTCAGAAGAAGAATTAAAACATTGATAATCAAAACAAAATAAATAAATTCTTTGACACAACATTGGATCAGATTTATTGCAACATAAATTGTTAGAATCCTATATGAGGCATAGAATATAGCCCCAAAACTGACAGGAAAACACTAATTCGATCATTTTCTAGTTAATTCATACACTAATTTGATCATTTTTCGGTCTAGAGTGCCAAGATAAGTCAGTTTTAGAATGGAAGAGGGAAAAATATCCAACTTTGCAAGCCTCCAGGTCAGCTCACCAACACCTCCAAAAGAGAGAAAAAAAAGGCCAAATAGGTAGCCTAGACATTATCCATAACCCATTTAGTCAATGTGTATGGGATGACAGAACAATGGAGAGAGATGAATACTCTCACAAATTCAATTGGGCACAACCCATTCAAGCCAGAGACTAAAAAGCACAGACAATGAAAATAAAGACCCACATTGATTCAGGTACCTGCTATAGATTTTTCCTTTAGAAGAACATCAAAAATTCTTAATATGGTACCCGGTTTGGTATGTTGGCTATTCCAGCTTGGTTGGAAAGAGAGTGATGCCTCGTACAGTACTTGAAATTTTTAATATACGAGTATTTTTTCAATAAAAACCTAAAAAAATCCACACAATACATGATCTGTCCAAAAATTGTAAACACCTAACCATTGAGGCCACATTGGCAAAAGGAGTCATCAAAAAACAGTTTTAAGGAAATGGGTACAAAAATTCCTTCTTTGATTTTGATAATGTCTATTCCCTGGAGGGAAGAGAGTGGAGATTAAAAGCAGATAAATCTGCAATCCCACAGGATGCAGACACAGACACAGACGGAGCACTGAAACCTTACTTCTAGTGGCAGTGAGAAAGGACTATAAATCTGTGAAATACTCTGTACCATCACTCTCTATGAATCAATCAAGATTTTTTCACTCTACAATAGATTTTATTGTTCGTGTTATGATTTTCTTCTCCTTATTTCTGTAGCATAGTATTTTGAAAATTAAATAAATAAAAAAAGGACAGTTCCATGTTTCTAGGCTTCTTCATATACCTGTTTGTTGTTTGAGTTTTGTGATGTAATCTCCACTTACAGTTTTATCAAAGCATCATATAATCTTGTTATTAGCTTGGATTTCTTGCTGTTAGAAACCCTCTATGTAGAAAAGGTTTCCCCACTGTAGCTTTTGTTTGTCTAACAGATCAATAAAATATATATCGAATATCATTTTATGCTTCGATCTATAAATGTACAAAAAAACACAAAATGGAATAAAAAAATGTTTTGAACACATGAAAAAAATCTAAATTGCAAACCTAGCGTTATGTAGCCTCTCTTCTAAAATACAGAACAAAACACGTGCATTGTTGCATAATGTAGGTTAACGAGACTAAAACAACCCACATTGTAGTACAAGAGCTTAGGCTTAAGCTTACCCTCAATAGCTAAGAGGTTGGACTCAAATTGTCCTCCCTGCCCAAGGGGGATTGTTAGCTCTATGTGTAGGTTGTTTTTTCACCCTCAATAGCTAAGAGGTTGGACTCAAATTGTCCTCCCTGCCCAAGGGGGATACTGAAATTTTCTACTCATTGTTATATTGCCTTACTAGGGAAAGTCCATGTCAAACAGGCATTCGTCCATCAATGAGGCACTTTATAATATAGTGATGGAAGGATTCCATGATACTCCTGGCTCCCTCATGCAAGATGTAGAGGTGAAATTTAGGTGAAATTTGACACACATAAGTGTATCCAAGGACTTAAGAGGCATTTAGGCAACATGAAATCCATGGAGTAGGTTGTAAACATTATGGACTTGCTGGGTAACATTGCAAGGCATGCTATGCCACTGCCTACTTCACAAAACCCATAATACAGAGGAAAGGAGGTTTAATGAAGTTTATTGTTGCATTCAATGCATTACACTATTCCTATTGCATTAATGCTTGGAATCAGTAAATTCAGTGCTGTAAAGTGTAGGCATTACACTTGTCATCCTCCCTGCCCAAGGGGGATTTTTAGCTCTATGTGTAGGTTGTTTGTTCACCCTCAATAGCTAAGAGGTTGGAATCAAATTGTCCTCCCTGCCCAAGGGGGATTGTTAGCTCTATGTGTAGGTTGTTTTTTCACCTTCAATAGCTAAGAGGTTGGACTCAAATTGTCCTCCATGCCCAAGGGGGATACCAAAATTTTCTACTCATTGTTATATTGACTTACTAGGGAAATTCCATGTCAAACATGCATTCCTCCATCAATGAGGAACTTTACAATATAGTGATGGAAGGAGTCCATGATACTCTTGGCTCCCTCATGCAATATGTAGAGGTGAAATTTAGGTGAAATTTGACACAGAGAAGTGTATCCAAGGGCTTAAGAGGCATTTAGGCAACATGAAATCCATGGAGCAGGTTGTAAACATTATGGACTTGCTGGGTAACATTGCAAGGCATGCTATGCCACTGCCTGCTTCACAGAACCCATAATATAGAGGACAGGAGGTTTAATGAAGTTTATTGTTGTGTTTAATGCATTACATTGTTCCTATTGCATTACTTCTTGGAATCATTAAATTCAATGATATAAAGTGTAGGCATTACACTTGCCATCATCCCTGCCCAAGGGGGATTTTTAGCTCTATGTGTAGGTTGTTTGTTCACCCTCAATAGCTAAGAGGTTGGACTCAAATTGTTTTCAACCAATTAGTGCATTTCTTCATTATTCGAATGCTTTATTAGGATACCTACTTGATTTAAGCTCCCTTTGGTATCTAGACTATAACAAGGTAAAGGTGCATTTGGGAGTATGTGAGGAATGAAAAAATGTAGTTGATCACTACTAACTGTCTCTCAGGCTTGGTCTCAAAACAAGGACCTACTTGGAATCATTAAATTCAGTGTTGTAAAGTGTAGGCATTACACTTGCCATCCTCCCTGCCCAAGGGGGATTTTTAGCTCTATGTGTAGGTTGTTTGTTCACCCTCAATAGCTAAGAGGTTGGACTCAAATTTTCCTCCCCGTCCAAGGGGGATTGTTAGCTCTATGTGTAGGATGTTTGTTCACCCTCAATAGCTAAGAGGTTGGACTCAAATTGTTTTCAACTAATTAGTGCATTTCTTCGTTATTCGAATGCTTTATTAGCCTACCTACTTGATTGAAGTTCCCTTTGGTACCTAGACTATAACAAGGTAAAGGTGCATTTGGGAGTATGGGAGGAATGAAAAAATGTATTTGATCGCTACAGAATGCACATTGAGGCCTAGATAAATTTGATTGATAAATGGTAGAAAAATGTATATAGGATAAGCTTTGAAGGGAGTCCCAAAGTAATGTTGAAATCTAACCCTATCTATAAGCTTTTCATCTTAGAGTGGGAATGCTCTCTTTCCCAACCTTTGATGGATACCAAAGTTTTCTACTCATTGTTATATTGCCTTACTAGGGAAATTCCATGTCAAACATGCATTCCTCCATCAATGAAGCACTTTATAATATAGTGATGGAAGGAGTCCATGATACTCTTGGCTCCCTCATGCAAGATGTAGAGGTGAAATTTAGGTGAAATTTGACACACAGAAGTGTATCCAAGGGCTTAAGAGGCATTTAGGAAACATGAAATCCATGGAGCAGGTTGCAAACATTATGGACTTTCTGGGTAACATTGCAAGGCATGCTATACCACTGCCTTCTTCAAAAAACCCATAATACAGAGGAAAGGAGGTTTGATGAAGTTTGTTGCTGCGTTCAATGCATTACACTATTCCTATTGCATTACTGCTTCACTACCTACTGAACTATACTTTCAAAAAACAAAACACTGAAATTGTGCTTCAATGCAATATTTATGCCTTTTGGTAGCTTAAGATATAGGGATTAGAGGGCAGTTTCTGTGAAAAATTTACAACCATAATCTGAAAATAAGGACCTACTTGGAATCATTAAATTCAGTGCTGTAAAGTGTATGCATTACACTTGCCATCCTCCTTGCCCAAGGGGGATTTTTAGCTCTATGTGTAGGTTTTTTGTTCACCCTCAATAGCTAAGAGGTTGGACTCAAATTGTCCTCCCTGCCGAAGGGGGATTTTTAGCTCTATGTGTAGGATGTTTGTTCACCCTCAATAGCTAAGAGGTTGGATTCAAATTGTTTTCAACCAATTAGTGCATTTCTTCATTATTAGAATGCTTTATTAGACTACCTACTTTATTTAAGCTCCTTTTGGTACCTATACTATAACAAGGTAAAGGTGCATTTGGGATTATGGGAGGAATGACAAAATGTAGTTGATCGCTACAGAATGCACATTGAGGCCCAAATAAAGTTGATTGATGAATGGTAGAATAATGTATATAGGATAAACTTCGAAGGGAGTCCCAAAGCAATGTTGAAATCTAATCCTATCCATAATATTTGCATCTTAGAGTGGGAAAGCACTCTTTCCCAACCTTTCATGGATACAAAAATTTTCTACTCATCGTTATATTTCCTTACTAGGGAAAGTCCATGTCAAACATGCATTCCTCCATCAATGAGGCACTTTATAATATAGTGATGGAAGGATTCCATGATACTCTTGGCTCCTTCATGCAAGATGTAGAGGTGAAATTTAGGTGAAATTTGACACATAGAAGTGTATCCAAGGGCTTAAGAGGCATTTATGCAACATGAAATACATGGAGCAGGTTGTAAACATTATGGACTGGAAAGGCCAAATGTGTCACTCCAAGGGCTTAAGAAGAATTTAGGAACTATGAAATCCATGGAGCAGATTGTAAACATTATGGACTTGAAAGGCCAAATGTGTCACTCCAAATAAAATGTGGGATTGAATGACACAAAAGATAAGCCCACAAGATCCATGGAGCAGGTTGTAAACATTATGGACTTGAAAGGCCAAATGTGTCACTCCAAGGGCTTAAGAAGAATTTAGGCACCATGAAAGACTTAACTTCTATTAAAATAGTCAGCCCACCTATTAAATTATACAAGCTCTTATGTTACGTTGAAAATATAAATGATGAACATAATGACTTGGTCAATTCAACCAACTATATAATAATCTTCTCAACTAAATTTTGATCCCAAAATTTCCTATTTTTCATATCACATGGAAGAATCACCCTAGCAAAAACTACACTACCAAAAATTTCTCCATCATAAGCTATTTTTGCTGGGAAATAGATAAACCTATTTTTTAATGGTTGGTTGACCAACCTTTCGAGCAATGGATTAGACACTCATTGGTTTAATACACCATAAATCTTCTTCAGTACTATCCAATCATTTTTTTAGTACACCCTAACTCTTTTATCGAGCATAAGGGCAATCTAAGAACCACCAATTACTACATTTGGTGGTATTAAACTGAGAAAACAATGCGAAGGGGCCATATAACTAATTATATTCAAGCATATAAAAGTGATTTGATGGCCTAATAATATTGACATCCCATTGTTGGGTAATATTGCAAGGCATGCTATGCCACAACCTGCTTCACAGAACCCATAATAAAAAGGATAGGAGGTTTGATGAAGTTAATTGCTGCATTCAATGCATTACATTGTTCCTATTGCATTATTGCTTCAATACCTACTAAACTGGAATTTCAAAAAACACGATAGTGAAATTTTGCTTCAATGCAATATGTATGCCTTTTGGTAGCTTAAGATACAGGGATTAGAGGGCAGTTTCTGTGAAAAATTTACTACCACAATCTGAAAATAGTAAAATTTTCATAAATAAATGACATGAGTATGTAGAGCATGCAAAATTAGCTAAGAACCAAAATGAGTATATATACATAGTAGTGTTTCAGAAGCAAGGAAGGAAAGCAACCAAAAAGCTTAAATACCTTGATCTAGGGCTTCCAGAAAATTATGGAATTTCTCTTGTTGGGGTTCCCATGTTTTGGCAAGTCTGGTAATACCAAAAGATGAGACAACATCAGTGTTAGGTCCCTATATTACTAGTATAGTCCCTTATTGTTATTAGTGTAACCCCTTTATTGTTATTATTGTACCCTTGTAACCCCCATTTTGTTATTAGTGTGCCCTTAAATTATTATTGTTAGGTCAGCTAGGATCACATTGTGGCCCACTAGGATTACATTATGGCCCCATGGACTCTTATATATAGAAAGGAGGTTTTGTAAATTGTATCATCCAAGAATTGTTCATTTATGTAATGTATTAGAGGTTTCCCCATCGAAGTGGCTTATTTATAAGGCGTTAATATCTCTTTTCTTCTATTTTTGGAGCTGGTTACACAACATTAGGTATTAGAGCTTTGGATTCTAGGGTTTCACTGCTCCAAACAGGTCATTGTGGAATTTTCAATATAAAATTTTTTCTATGAAGTTTCAGAAGCTAAAATGTTTTGGATGCAAAGCTGAAATCCTGAGGAACATCGCCAAAAAATTTCAGAGCTTGGTTTGCAATATTTTTGGAGATATGATCTGTGGAAGTTAGGTCTGTTTTCAGGCTCCTAAACAGGTCATCGCGGAATTTGCGCTATAAATTTTTTTCTACGAAGTTTCAAAAGTTGAAATTTTTAGGGTGCGAAGCCGAATCGTAAGGAAAATCATCAAAAAATTTCAGAGCTTGGTTCGCAATATTTTCGGAAATATGATCTGTGGAAGGTAGTGCTTTGTCAGGCTCCTCAATTTCATTTGAAAGAGGTGATCGTGGGAAAATATTCATAACTCTCTCTCTGAGCATCGGATTGGAGTGCTATAAAAATTGGTTGCAATTAAAAGGAATGTAGTTTCTTTTCTATCAATTTCAGAGCCTAAGGATGAAACAGTGACATGTGGAAAGTCGTAGAAGTTCGCTCTACTGAACCAGTCCATAATTAGGTCATTGTGGGAGATTGGACACAACTTTGTCTTGGAGAATCCAAATCAGGTCAAACTTGTGGCATTAACAATATAATTCATAGGGCTACATTGGTACTGAAATTAAAATATTGAAGTGCTGCAATCACAGAGATAATCCAATTTCAATATCGAGCTCCTCAAAAGCAAGAAAAAGGTATGTATTTTTTCTGAATTGCATAAGTCTTGTTTGAAGAATCAATTTGAATTGATTCCAAGGGAATATTGTAGAATAGATATTAGTATTGGGTTCTAAAACATGCCCCGTAAAAATAATTCAACACCCATTAAGCCTTCAGAAGGCTCTAATATGACTCATGAAGATGAAGAATTGCAACATGATCTATCAAAATTACAAGAGAAAGTGCAACAAATTTCACTCTCACAAAGAGAAACAAAAAATGAAATGGAAGTTTTGAATAAAGGCATGGAAGCGAAGATGGACGGTTTGAAGAAAGGCGTGGAAGCTAATATGAATGGCATGGGAGCTAGCATGGAAGCTAAGATGGATGACATGAAAGAAAACATGGAAAACATGAAGAATGATGTAAAAGCAGACATAGAAGGTTTGACAAAGTTGATATAAGAAATGTTTCCTAATGGTGAAAACATAATAGAAGAACCTCATGATGAGAACAAAATAAATGTTAATCGTGATTTCATAAACTCTAATTTTGGCGGGAAGAACCACCATATTCCAAAAATGGATATGAGGAAGTTTGATGGAAAGGATCCTGTAACATGGATACTATATATGGAGCAATATTTTGATCTCCATAACGTGAAAAACACACAAAAGGTACACATTGCAACTTTACATTTAGAACAAAATACATTTTTATGGTATCAATGGCTTTGCTCCCGTAAAATTTTTTTCACTTGGTCAATTTTTACGGAGGAAATGATTGCACATTATGAGGATACAAAGAGAAACACTTTCTTTAGCCAATTGATAAATCTCAAACAAAACGGTTTAGTGGGCTAGCACATTGAGGACTTACAAAAATTAAATATAAGGGTAACTGATATTCCAGAGGAACACAGGATCGATCTTTTCATAGGCACTTTAAAGGATAACATCCAACATGAAGTTAGTGTTTTGGAACCGGATTCATTGGAGAAGGTATTTAGGTTGGAAAGAAAATTTGAATGTAAAATTATGGCGACAAGGAAGCCTACCACTCAATTTTATAAAAAAGGAAGTTTTTCTACGCCTAGATTTCCACAACCTACAAGGTTGACACCACAACAATTGGAAGAAAAAAGAGCAAAAGGGATTTGCTATAGTTGTGATAGAAAATACACTAAAGGTCATAAGTGTGCTGAGAAGAAATTATTTTACATAGATTGTGAAGAGGAAGAAGAAAATGAACAAGAAGAGGATATACACCAGAAACTAGCCCTAGAAGTGGAAGAAATGAATTTGACCATATCGTGTAATGCATTGGCAGGAATTACCACTCCTCAAACTCTAAAGATAGAAGGATATATCAATAAGAAAAAGGTAACAGTGTTGATTGATTCAGGTAGCACCCATAATTTTATTCATTGTAAGGTAGCCAAGGAATTAAATTGTTTCGTATACCCAGCACCAGAATGTCAAGTGATGGTTCCAAATGGAGGAACTATAAATTTCTCTGGAAAATGCCATAATATCAATCTAACCATGGGGGGATATGTATTGACCATTCCAATGCTTTCCATTCCTACGGGAGGTGTTGATGTTGTACTAGGAGTACAATGGTTACAATCTTTGGGGATGGTAGCTTTTAATTTTCAAGAACTTTTCTTGACATTTTTTTCAAAAGGAAAGGAAGTTGAATTATGGGGTATTGCAGGGAAGCCGAGAAATATAATAAGATCTAATGTCATGAAAAAGCTTCTAAAGAAAGAACAACGAGGCGTAATTGCACAATTATGCTCACTAGAAGTTCCAACATCAAAATCATCTATTTCTGCAGATTTCCAACAAGTCTTGGACAAACATTCCAAGGTGTTTGAAACTCCCAAAGGAATCCCACCTATTCGAGATCATGATCATGCTATTCATTTGACTCCAGGAAGTGTTCCTCCAAACATCAGACCTTATAGATATCCTTACATCCAAAAGAGAGAAATTGAATGTCTGATTGCAGAAATGTTAGAGGTAGGTATAATTCAACCTAGTCAAAGTTATTTCTCTGCTCCTGTAGTATTGGTACACAAGAAGGATGGATCATGGTGAATGTGTCCATATTATAGGGAGCTCAAGAAGCTCACCATTAAAGATAAATTTCCCATTCCTGTGATTGATGAATTATTGGATGAATTACATGGAGCAATTTATTTTGCCAAGTTGGATCTTCGTTCAGGATATCATCAAATTAGAATGAAGACTGAAGATATTCCAAAATAACATTTTGAATTCATGAGGGTCATTATGAATTTTTTTTCATGCCTTTTGGCCTTAACAATGCACCTTCTACATTTCAAGGGTTGATGAATTCCATTTTCAAACCCTTCCTTAGAAAATTTGTGCTAGGATTTTTTGATGATATACTAATCTATAGTAGGTCTTGGAAGGATCATGTTGAACATGTTGACAGGGTGCTCAAACTATTGCAGGAGAAACAATTATATGTAAAAACATCCAAATGTTTCTTTGGAGTACAAGAGGTGGAATATCTGGGTCATATTGTATCTCACGAGGGTGTTAAAGTAGACCCTAACAAAATTAAAGCCATTAAGGAATGGAAAGACCCCACAACCATGAAGTAGTTGCGAGGATTTCTCGAGTTAACAGGGTATTATCGCAATTTTGTTAAGAATTATGGGAGAATAGCAGCACCTCTAACATCATTATTGAAGAAAGATGCATTTTCATGGACAACTGAAGCAACTAAGGCCTTTGAACATCTTAAAGAGGCAATGTGCCTAGCACCGGTCTTAGCTACGCCAGACTTCACAAAAACCTTTATTGTGGAATGTGATGCCTCAGGAAATGGAATTGGTGTTTTTTTAATGCAGGAAGGAAGACCCATTGCTTTTGAAAGTCGTCCAATCAAAGTAAAGTATTTACAAAAACATATTTATGATAAGGAAATGTTAGCAATACTGCATGCACTAAATAAATGGATAACTTACCTAATTGGAAGACACTTCAAGGTAAAAAATGATCATGATAGTCTTAAACACTTTTTAGAACAAAGAATATCTTCAGAAGAGCAGAAAAAATGGGTCACAAAGATGTTGGGTTATGAATTTGAAATAATCTACAAAAAAGGAAAGCTTAATGTTGTTGCAGATGCACTCTCCAGAAAGAATGATGAGGTGGAAGCATTGCTTTGTGCCATTTCTATTATCCAACTAGATTGGATAACTGAAGCAAGAGATGAATGGAAGAAGGACAAAGATGTATGGATACTCATTCAAAAGTTGCAGCAAGATCCTAGTACATCTGATACATTTAGTTGGAAAATGATTCCTTATGGTACAAAGATCGCTTATATCTTTGTAAGAATTCCCAACTAAAACAAAAGATTCTTCTGGAATTGCACACTTTTCCTTTAGGAGGACACTCAGGATTTTTAAAAAACTTACCACAGGGTGAAGAAAGAATTTTTTTGGGATGGCCTTAAATCTGATATTCAAAAGTTTGTGGCGGAATGTTTGGTTTGCCAGCAGAATAAAGTGGAGACAATTAAGACCCCGGGACTTATACAACCTTTATCTATTTCAAGTCAACGTTGGGAGAAGATTTCAATGGATTTTATCACA
Source organism: Pinus albicaulis (assembly GCA_034641835.2). Classification (NCBI taxonomy): domain Eukaryota; kingdom Viridiplantae; phylum Streptophyta; class Pinopsida; order Pinales; family Pinaceae; genus Pinus; species Pinus albicaulis. Next base: position 89,286,759 of record CM076576.1, read on the forward strand.
GGTTTACCTAAGTCCGAAGGAAAGAATGTCATCATGGTGGTAGTTGATAGACTTACCAAGTATGCACACTTTTGTGCATTATCTCATCCATTTAAAGCAATTATAGTTGCTACTACATTTGTGGACAGAATTCAAAAGCTACATGGAAGCCCAAGGGTTATTGTGAGCGACAGAGATCCCATTTTTACGGGAAATTTTTGGACGGAGTTATTTTCTTGTTTGGGTACTCAATTAGCTCATAGCTCATCTTATCATCCTCGATCTGATGGTCAAACTGAGATAGTAAATAAATGTTTGGAAGGATATCTTTGTTGTTTTGTATCTGATAAACAAACACAATGGGTCAAGTGGTTGCCTCTTGCTGAATGGTGGTATAACACTTCCTTCCATACTGCAGCAAAAATGACCCCATTTATGGCACTTTATGGATATCATCCACCATCCATCACATCATCTTTAAGGGAAAATTCGAAGGTTCAAGCGGTGGAAGATCACATCGAGCATCAGCAAGAAGTTCTCCAACTCTTAAAGGATAACCTGAATTTGGCACAAAATCGAATGAAACAACAGGCAGATCAACATCGCAGCGAGAGAAGTTTTGACATAGGAGATTGGGTATTTTTACGGCTACAACCATATAAACAAATGTCCCTCAAGCAAGCTAAGAAGGATAATAAATTATCGCCAAAGTACTATGGTCCTTACAAGGTGTTGCAAAAGATTGGTACTATGGCATACAAATTGGAGCTTCCTGCTTCTTCACGAGTGCATCCGATTTTCCATGTTTCATGCTTAAAGAAGGTTATAGGTGAAAATCTTCCAGTTCAAACAATATTGCCAGAACTTGATGAGGAAGGAAAAATCATATTGGAACTTGAAGCGGTCACGGAAACAAGAACTCGACAACTACGGAATCGATCAATTTCATAGTATCTCATCAAGTGGAAGAACTTACCCACTGAAGATTCTACATGGGAGGATGAGAAGTTTATACAGAAGCACCCAGAGCTACTCAAGTGTTGAGGACAACACTCTTTTGAAGGAGAGGGGCATGTTAGGTCCCTATATTACTAGTATAGTCCCTTATTGTTATTAGTTTAACCCCCTTATTGTTATTATTGTACCCTTGTAACCCCCATTTTGTTATTATTGTGCCCTTAAATTATTATTGTTAGGTCGGCTAGGATTACATTGTGGCCTACTAGGATTACATTATGGCCACATGGACTCCTATATATAGAAAGGAGGTTTTGTAAATTGTATCATCCAAGAATTGTTCATTTATGTAATGTATTGGAGGTTGCCCCCTCGAAGTGGCTTATTTCTAAGGCGTTGATATCTCTTTTCTTCTATTTTTGGAGCTGGTTACACAACAACCAGAACCAATTTTAGACCTTAGGATCTAGCCCTCCTAGGTCCAGAGAGGGATCTCTTTATGATAGGCAAAGGTTTTATTTCTTTGAAGCTCTGTTTTTAGGTTTTAGGCTAGTTATAGGCACAGGTTTTGTTTGTTTAATTTGTTTGTTTGGTTGTTGGGAATCAGGAAAGAAGGGTTCACTATGAGATAAGTCTGAATAAAGAGGATTCTAGACAAAGGAGGAATTATTTTAGGGAACACTCAAGACCATTGGGAAATGGAGTCAGGAAAGGGTTTACTTGCTATTCAATATGCAGGCTTTCGTTTAGGCTAGTCATCTAAAGAACTGGATCTTAAAGATGATAGTGTGATATGAGATGGTGAGAAAGAAAGTAAAAGGCAAGGAAACCTCCAAGATGACCACTTAGGAATCAAATCTAGGGACAGGACATGCCATTAGACACTTGTGACCCAAATCCTAAAAGGTAAACTCTTCAGACAAAGAGAACATTAAAGATTCAAACACAAAGTTGAAGACCTGAGATCAGAATATACTCATAGTACTCTGCTGAATAAAAAAAAGGTAGATAAAAGACTTCAAAGACTACCATACCACGTAAAAAATGCTCTGGTAGCATTAGGACTGTTGTCAGGGAGGAAATCTTCTCATGGACACAATGTAGACTAAAACAGTACAAGTATTGTGTCCTTTCTCAGGAGGAGACTTCTGTTGATGTGAAACCTTGATGATATTTTTTTATGTGCATTAGGCCTTCTGTGTGATTCACGAGGTCTTCAATCTGGTACCTTAGCTTTTAAAACACTAAATTAAGGCTTAACATCTTCAATAATGTGCATTAGAACTCCTTAACTCTGTACTGATACTCTTTTCTGCTTCATGACTGTCTCTGTCTGTGAAATCTGAGATTTAATGGCACTGGAAAGGTTTTACAGAGGTCAAATATGTTCTTTGAATGAAAATTATGCTCTAGCACCCTTCTAGGCTCTTCTCTATACTTTCAGGCTTTGATAAAAAACTTCATTTGCGCTCTGCGCCACTATAATAGTGACTATGAGAAATTGGCGGTTCTCATCGTCTGTACACCTGAAAAACACACAAGCCTGTTAAGAAATCCATGCATGGAGAAGGGTGGATGTGGTCGAATTCTTGGACGATGGTAGTGCAACAGGAGCCGATGCTATGGATGCAACAGAAAGCGGTGGGAACATGCAGTGAAACAGTGGGAAAATGCATGTGGAAGTTGGGCGAAATGAAAAAAATTTAATGTAAAACATTAAAATATTAATTCTGGGCAGAATGATATGATGTTTTAATGTAAAACCCAAGGTTTGGGCCTCTGAACCAAATACACAGAAAATGCGCGGAAAACACATGAAATGGGTTGATATGGTGGGACTCGGTCATCGGTGGAGGGCGATTCAATCGGGACCGTCGGATCTCAGGAGGAGATCGACGGCTGCGATCTAATCGGAGGGGAGCGATGGTGCGATTGGCTTATGATCGTTAGATCTTATGTGAGATCAACGACCAGGATTGCATCAGAGGATCGCGATCGGGAGGAAAGGAAGGTGGCTCTGTTTACGATTTGCAATTAGCGATTGGGTGACGGTGCGGTGACCGTGGGATCGGAATGGGAATCAACGGTGGAGATTATCATCAGCGGTTCACAAAGGGATGCTGCAGGGCACGCGAGGGATTTTTTGCGGGTCGTCAGATCTTAATAATATTGACGGTGGATATCACTCCCGAGACTCATAGGACAAAACATCATCGCATCGGAGTTTTTTGTTTTAACACAGGAATGCGCTCCCGACCATTTCTCCGATTGAGATAAGTGCCGTATGCTTTGGCGCCTGATCTTGATGCTGGGGTCATGTGGGGAAGTGTTTTTGGGGCTGGGCCTAAGGGGCTAGCCTATTATAGAGAAAAATGGGTTTTTTAAGCCTTAGGGACAACGTTTTAGGGCTAAAAGGAGGCTTTCGGTAGAGGTAAAAGAGGGACTTAAAATCAAATGAAGGATTTTCACTTGGTTCTAAGGATGAAATGGGTGTTTTGGAAGACTTAGGAGGTAATTTGGGAATCAAAAGGGGAAATTTTAAAAATGGGAAAAAGGTTAATAATGAGGAAATTTGCAGAGGTACAAGGTCGAATGGGGGACTTTCTGAGCACAATTTTTTACAGTCAGTGAGGCTTTTTGGATGGAAACAGTAGTGAAGATCTTTTTAAAGGAAATGAAAACGCAGAGGCTTCAAGGATGAGAGATTTTCCTAGGAAATGTATCTCTTGAAGTCTCATAAAACAATTTAGCCACCTGTTTGCTTGACAAAAAATTCATAGGTGGCTAACAGTGGCTCCATATGGGGATGGCTTCTTCTTGAAGGAGTCAAGAATTCAAAAAATAAATCTTTGGAGTGGGCCAAATTCTAGATCCTTGAACAATATTTCTTCTTTGATTCATTTGTACAAACCTGATGGAGTTAATCAACAAAAAACCTCCCCAAACAATCTACCTACCCAAATTACAATCCTAACATTTTTTTCTTCAAGGTGCATTTGAATTGGCAGACCTTCTTCATCATTTTTATTGAAAACATAAAACACACTAATATAATTCTACCCTTATCACTCCATGAGACCAGATTAAACTGTTGGCCTCATATGTTTCTCTACCTAATCTAATATCTACTAGGATTAAACTATCTAGCAGATTTCTTCTCTACATTCTACAACAGAAATTTAAAAACAGTCAAAATAGGATTAGACAGTCTAGTTTGTTGTGGATCCAAGGCATAAAGATAGTTGCACATGGACTGAAATTGCAGAAATTTGAAAAAAAAATCTTGAAGGCTTGAAATCTGAAACTTTGAAGCATCCTTCTTTTCTTTGTGACTCAAGTTTTGAGCTTGTTAGAGTCACTTTCTTCTTTCTTCCTTGCTGGTTCAGATTTTGGGCATGTTAGAACCAGATGTCTTCACTTCTTTTGGCTTAGGTTTTGATCGTGTTAGAGCCAATCTTTGCACTTCAGAGGTTCATGTTTTCAGCATGTCTCAACCTTTCTTTCTCTCTGTTTTTTGAAACATTTTCTCTTTTCTTGAAATTATAAACACAACAATGGTATTTACAATGGAAATGAAACTGGAAATTGGAAATCAGCAGTAGTAATTCTTGAGAATCTTACCATTGATAGGACCCCCAAACAACTCTATACCATCTAGCTCTTGCAGAAAAAAGGCATTTGGACCCATAGTGGCCTGTATGATCTAAGGACCCTGCCACAAACTATCAAATTTGCCATGATTTCCTTTGTCTTCTCTTCTAGAGTCCCACTTCAGAACTTTATCTCCAATTTTGAAGTTACAAGCTTTTGTTCTTTTATCAAATAAATTCTTTATATTTTCCTGAAATTTTAGAGCTCTATTATAGACCTCTTCTCTCGTTTGTTGGAGATGAATTGTTTGATTTATCCTCCTTACCATGATGTCTTCTTCTGTCTGAATCTCTTGGACAAGTTTAATCACTAGTACCCCAAGGCTGGTAAGAAACACTGCCTATGTTCCATAAACAAGCTGATATGGTGACATGCCAATGGATTTCTTTGTTGTGAGCCTGTCAGCCCACAAAGCATGCACTAACTTGTTATGCCATGACTTCTTGTTTTCTTCAAGAAGCTTCTTGATAATGGTCACCAAGCTCTTGTTTGATGATTCAGCCAACCCATTAACATGGGGGGGTAATAAGTAGTTGAATGACCGAGTGCTATCTGATACCTGTGAAAAAAATCAATCATTTTCTTGGATCTAAAAGCAACATCATTATCAGTGATTATTTTTCTTGGGCAGCCAAACCGAGAGAGGATGTGGTCTTCTAGGAACCTAATGATGACAGAATCTATGGCATTCCTAGAAGGTATGGCCTCTATCCACTTTGTGAAGTAGTCTGTGGCTGTAAGGACCCACTTGTGTTGGGCAGAAGAAGTAGGATGTATTTCTCCAATGAAATCTAGGCCCCATTGCAAAAAGAGACCCTCAACAAAAATGGGTTGTAATGGTAATGGGAGGAGCTTTATTTTTCCCTAAAAAATCTGGCATTTATGGCAGGAAATTATCATTTTATGGATGTCATTGAAAAGTGTAGGCAAATAATAGCCAGCTCTGAGTATTTTGTTAGTAGTGGCTTTCCAGCTCAAGTGGCCTCCACACTCTCCTGCATGGAACTCCTGTTTAATCCTCTCTGCTTCAGTTTCAGGCAAACATTTAAGCAATAGGCCATTTGTATTTTTCCAGTATAAACATTCATTTAGTATGCAATAGTTTCTGGCTTTTAGCTTTAGGAATCAGGCCTTAGTTTTTGATAGTTCAGGAGGGGCATTGAGGTTTGTGAGCACATACAGGATATCAGAATACCAAGGAGATTTTTGAAGTTGTTACTCAACTGTAGGATTTGGCAATCCTTCCTGCTCATCCAAGGCATCTACCATGTTAATGTCAGGGGCTTGTAAATTTGATTAAGCCATTAATTGAGCTAAGCCCTGACCTTTGATCAGTTTTGTGGGTTTTATTTCCAGGTCATATTCTAAAATCATGGCAATCCATTTTCCCCTCTTCCCATCCGGGTCTTAGGACAAAATGTCTTTAACCACTATGTTTGGCACATAGGCTATGGTGTGTGAATGCAGTATGTACACCCTAAAGTCTTTCAAGGCCTTAACCAAGATGTAGGCCTGTTTTTCCATTATGTTATATTTCAAGGGCACATCCCTCAGAGCTTTGCTAAAGAAAGCAATTGGCTGTTCCATTCCCTCTGGATTTTTTTGCAGTAGAACTGCAGCCACTGTATGCTCGAAGGCAAAGGAAAAAATCAGGAAATCCTTTGAGAAATCTGGGCTAATTAGGATAGGAGCTCGGGTGAGTGCAAGTTTAACTGATTCAAAATTTTTTTTTGCATCTACAGTCCACTTAACTCCTACACATTTTTTCAACATGTTCGTCATATTCATGAGGTGTTCAGGTAGGTTGGGAATAAACCTCCTTAGGAAGTTAATTTTCCCAATAAAGGACTGTAACTCTTTAATGTTTCTCGGGTGTGTGATCTGAAGTATTCCCTCAACTCTCTGTGGGTCTATTTTAATTCCCTTCTCTGATATAATGTGGCCAAGGAGCTTACCTTCGTGCAGCCCAAATATAGTCTTTTTGAGATCTAATGACACATCGAACCTCCTACATTTTTCAAAAAATCTTCTCAAATGTCTTAGGTGTTCCTCATCAGTCTTGGAGTAGACTGTTATGTCATCCAGGTAGATGACAATGAAGTGCCCTATTTCATTTGAAAAAGCTATTTCCATTGCTCGTCGGAAGGTCTCACCAGCGTTCATCAATCCAAAAGGCATTTTTATGTACATAAAAGTGCCCCATGGAGTGGTGAAAGCAGTCTTGAGTTGGTCTTTTGGGAGTACTAAAACTTGGTTATAGCCAGAAAAACTGTCTAACAGGGAGATCCTTTTTGAGCCTACTACCCTTTGAAGAATGTGTTCCATCTTTGGCAAAGGGTAATTTTCTTTAAGTGAGGCTCTGTTAAGGTTCCTGAAATCAATGCACAGTCTGATCTCACCTGTTTTCTTTCTCACAGCTACAAGGTTTGAGACCCAATCATAGAACCTCAAAGGAACTATTATTTCTGCTTCGTACATATTTTTAATCTCCTTTTCGACTGCGAGCAGTTGTTTTGGGTTAATCCTATGAAGTTTATGTCTAAAGGGTTTTTGGTTCTCTTTCAAGGGTATTTTGTGCTGTATAATGTTTGTGTCGTAGGCCTTTAAGTCCTCGTTTTCCTAGGTAAACATGTCGATGAATTCTTTGAATAAGTTGATGTATTTATTTTTCATGTCTGCAGGTAAGGACTTAGCCAATTTTATCATCTTAGGCTTATCTTCAGTGCCTATGTTGCATTCCTCGACATCAGAGTCTGAGTGTTCTATGGTGGGTTTTTTCGTTACGTCATCAAAATAAAAAAGGTCCTATAAAGGCGCCAAACCTCGGGGTATGTTCTTATCTTTGGCCTGCAACACCTCTATTTCCTCTTTATCTGTGTTTTTATATTCTTCAGTCGGATTTCCAATTCCTTCAGTTAAAGTGTTTATTTCAATGTTATGGGGTGATTTTTATTCGTTGGGTAGTTCCTCACTTAGGCAGCTATCATCGGATTTTGAGTCTAGATCAGAGAATTCAAACTCGTTCTTTCCTATCAGGAAATCTTCAATATGCTTATCGCCCTCGAAGACCTGCCAATATTTCTCGTTGTCAGGCACCACAGGTCTGAACTTTGTCTGAATGATGATTTGTTTGTCATTGGGAGGCTTATGATATGAGCTAGCTATGCAGGCTAATCCGTTTGCAATTACGTTCTGGCTCCTAGGAACAAACACTAGTTCATATTCCACAAAGGTTTTCAACAAATCCATGGCATCATTCCTGTATGCTCTTAGCCTAGGGTGTTTCACTGTGTATTCTCTGTTCACTTGTTTTATGATTAAATTAGAGTCTCCATGCACGGTTATCCTACTGGCTCCTAATTTTTTTCAACAGATTCAAGCCTAGGATGAGAGCCTCATACTCCGCGATATTGTTTGTACACTTGAAGTTCAGATTGAAGGCATGACTCTCGGCATAGTCACTCTTAGTGTTATGCAACCACACTCCTGCCCCTGCAGTATTTCTAGTACAAGAACCATCGAAATTCATTTCCCATAAAGGTTCATTCTCGGGTTTATCATTGGTTTCTTTCCTAGCATTAGTTTCATTGTTATGCTGCAGTGCGAGGCCTGTGTTATGGTGAGAAGGGTTTCATTATTCGTGTGGTGTATGAGTTTTAGAGGGGTGACTAGCCAGCTGTTTGCATTATGTTTCTGTCTCACTCTGAGTTTTAGGTTTAGTGCACTGTCCAGAGGATTCTTCTTCATTTTCCTCCCAGTCCAGAGTGGCCATTATGTCAAAATCTATGGGCATTGTCTCATGGTTTGTATCTCTATTTTCTAATTCTGGCTCCTTTAAATATTCATCGTTGCAGAGGACAAAGGAGTCCAGATTTGTGTGTACAGATTACAAGGGTGAATTTTCAGGCTTTTCAGGGCTACTGACCAAAAATTTCATTTGTGCCTCTCTATACAGTCTCCTAAGTTGGCTAAAGACAAGGATTGTGGCATATGCTCCATCCATCTACATGGTACCTTGCAGCTTGGCTCCCCATGACCTCGATAGTAACATACCATACTTAGGTGGCACATCTTCCACTACTACATCCATGACCATACATTTGGCTGGGATCTGGGTCAAGTTCACACATAGGTCTTTGATCAGGCCAAGACACTTTACTCTGCTAGAGTCAAACGAATATAAGTCTTTATAGGGGTGGGTTATCTCTAGGCCTAAACTCTCCATAAATACCTTAGGCATCAGGTTGTGTGAGGCCCCAGAGTCATACGTTGCGTTGTGAAGGATCTTTTCATGGATATTGAGACTGATATAAAAAGGAGGTACTATCCCTTCTTGAAACTTCCCTTCTATCTTTGGACCAAACAGAAGGGTTGGTTGATCATCACTCAGATTGACAGTATCACTACTTTCCCCTATATTTAATGCTTTCAAAATTTGGCCTTTATATACATCCTGAGTGGCTAGCTCAGAGTGTGGGACAGAGATTTTAATTTTAGCATTCTCACTCTCCAAATTGAAGGGAGATTGACTCTTTGTCATACTCAACTCTGTTTTGTTAGCCATTATTTTAGTGGTTGAATCAGTGTGCTGATTTTCAATATGTACAGTGTTTGTAGTAGTTTTATTAGGAAAACTAGCTGCAGTGCTAGTGCTGCTAGCTGGTTGACCTTGTTTATCAGGGACTTGGTTGTCTTTTCCTTTGTTCTTCCCAAAACTTTCAGTTGCTGATTTTCTATTTTCAGCAGTTTCTTTGGAATTTTTCTCAGGCATTTTCTTAATGATAATCTCAGAAGCCTTTGGCTTGGAATTTTCTAAGCTCTTTTTGCTCCTAAGCTCATATTTTTCTCTGACCTCCATGATGGCATTTTCAAATCCTAGGCTATACTCCTCAGATTCTAATCTTCCCTCATCCCAATATGAGGGTGAGGGATGATCTTCTTCTATGGAACAGTTGTGGATTGAGTTTTATATTTCAAACATGTTTATTATGGTTCCCTCAGACTCTTCTATGATTCCCTCATCTTCATCAAGAAAGTTCTCTTGAAATGGGGGAGTAACTTGTTGTTCTGAGTCTCTTTGTCTGTTGGGAGAGGTATTGTTTCTTCTGAAGTTCTGGCTATGATTTTGGTTTCTGTTTTGGTTACTAACTGAGACAACCATTTTTTCCATCATTTGTTGCATCTTTTGAATCCATATTTTTGGCTAGATGGTCATACTTGGGATCAGATGTGGAAGCTGTAGTGTCATCCCTATATGTTACCCTTTTCTCAGCCCTCATTTTGGATTTCTTCTCAATCAGGTTAGCCTCTACACTCATTGCTCCTTTATGCATATCTTCCAATGTGTTGTAATCTCTCTCCCTAAGATGGTAGGCCATATCAACATCAAAACCTTTAGGGTATTTCACTAAAACCATACCTTGGGGAGGTTTCATATGTGGAGGAAGGGCATTATGAACACTATTAAACCTTGTAGAATAGTCATGAACACTCTCCCCTACGTTTATTTTAAGGTTTTGGTATTCTACTAGGATTTGGAGAGGGTTGGTCTTGACTTCCAATTTGTTTATGAAGGATTTATATAAAGAGGGAAGATCATGGATACTATTTGGAGGTAGGATTTTAAACCATTTCTTCACATCACCTCCTAGACTCTGGGCAAAGATTCTCATCTTGACCGTCTCATCATCTATCTCCATATAGTCAAATGAATCTTCCATCCTATCTACATGGTTCTGAGTTTTCGTAGACTCCCTTGCAGTGAAGTGTGGGATTTTTGATTGGTAAAAATTGGGTAAGGGCACTAAGGGTTGTGTTAACACCAGAGGTGCATACCAGGCTGCCATGAGGATGTTATGTGGAGGTACAGGATTGGCTTGAGCAGCAGGTATGTGGATGACAGGAATATTAGGACCATCAATACCCTGTTGAGCTGATTTAGGATGGCAGAGCCCCAAGTTTTGAATGAAATGAATATCCAGGGGTGTAGATGGGGGAGAATCTCTATCCCTAATGTGTTTAACACTGCGAGATGGTGAACCGAGAAGCTCAAGTTCTGGCTGGTCTAGAGCACTGAATGACCTAGTTCTAGGTAAACTGTTTTGTGAGTCTAGGTAAAACAGAGGGTCTGATAGAGCTTTAAAGTCTTCTGGAGCAGAGTTAGCTCTATGGATGTGTCTAGAAATAGTTGGTATTTTAGGTGTAGGAGCTTTCCTGAGAATGCTCTCGGGGTTGTCAACTATTTCAAGTGGGTTTGGGTTAGGATAAGCTCTTGTGTGAATGGTTCTTGAAGCTAGAATGTTGTCTTGCAAACAAAGAAGCTTAATCCTACTTGTTACTTCTAATATGGCCGATGTTGTTATGGAGGCTAGTCTCCCAGTGGAGTCTGATGCAAACCAAAATAATCAGCAGGCCTACTGATCACCAGTGGAGTCTTTAATCGTTAAGGAACAATGGAGTCGCCAGGTGGAAGGTTTAGAATGTTTCAAGAATGGTATACTATCCACCGCAGTGATTACTGCTAGACTAACCAGATATTTTGGTTTTCTGAGGTCCTAAGGATGTATAAGATGAAAACACTCAGATAGTTCCCCAGCGGAGTCGCCATTATGTTGGGGTTCCCATGTTTTTGCAAGTCTGGTAATACACAAAGATGAGACAACATGAGAACCACTTTTAGACCTTAGGATCTAGCACTCCTAGGTCCAGAGAGGGATATCTCTATGATAAGCAAAGGTTTTATGTCTTTGAAGCTCTGTTTTTAGGTTTTAGGCTAGTTATAGGCACAGTTTTTTTTTGTTTAATTTGTTTGTTTGGTTGTTGGGAATCAGGAAAGAAGGGTTCACTATGAGACAAGGCTGAATAAAGAGGATTCTAGACAAAGGAGGAATGATTTTAGGGAACACTCATGACCATTGGGCAATGGAGTCAGGAAAGGGTTGACTTTCTATTCAATATGCAGGCTTTCTTTTGGGCTAGTCATCTAAAGCATTGGATCTTAAAGATGATAGTGTGATAATATGAGATGGTGAGAAAGAAAGTGAAAGGCAAGGAAACCTCCAAGATGACTACTTAGGAATCAAATCCGGGGACAGGACATGCCATTAGACACCTGTGACCCAACTCCTAAAAGGTAAACTCTTCAGACAAAGAGAACATTAAAGATTCAAACACAAAGGTGAAGACCTGAGATCAGAGAGAGACTTTGAACTTTCAATGCTTCGGCATCCAGCTCAAGGGAACTTAGAAAGGTTAAATTGATTGAAAAAGACACTAGTGAGATAGAGATAGTGTTCTAAACTCCCAGTATCCCAATTCATTCAATTAAAGCCTAAAAAGAAACATATAAGAACAAATTCTTTAATTCATACATCAGCTAGCAGTAAATACAACCACTACACTGGTTAAGTTAACTTAAATCAGCGCTCAAATTACACATATAGAAGAAAAAATCAAAGGTAGGGAGAGCAGAAGCTTAGGGTACCGTGCGAGGGTATATCCTAAAACAGATTTCTGATACGTACCAGAGAAACGAAATGTGATGAATTACAAAGGAAAAATGAGACAAAGTAAGAAAAAGATCACCGCTGCTTTAAATTAGGATCCAAAGAAATGTGCTTGTCATATTAAAGAGCAACAGTAGTCATGTACAACATTTCCAATAGCTTTATATTCAGTCTGAAAACATATTCCTCAGCCTATCTTACAACTTTACACAAAGAACTAAATCTCAAGAGAAACAAACTTACGCTCAGCGGATATTCGATCGACAGCCTCTACAATGAGTTTCTTCATGAGTTTTATAGCCGAAAGAGAGAGCAAAGGGGTGCATATGGAACACTAAATGAAAAATTAAAAATAGAGTGGAAGAAGTGTGTGCGAAACCTACGCTGCGTTTTAATATCCGAGCATTAATTTTCGCACTCTTCGGATGAAAGAGTGGTCTTCGATAGGTTGCAATTTACTCCCGGTGTATTTCTTGATGTGATTTCGCCAGCGCACTCATAGTACTGGTGAATAAAAAAGGGTAGATAAAAAGACTTCAAATATTGCATACCACGTAACGAAAATGCTCTAGTAGCATTAGGATTGTTGTCGAGAGAGAAATCTTCTCATGGACACAATGTAGACTAAAACAAGTACGAGTATTATGTCCTTTCTTGGGAGGAGACTTTTGCTGGATGTGAAACCTTGATGATATTTTTTTCTCCGTGCGTTAGGCCTTTTGTGTGATTCACGAGGTCTTAAATCTCGGGTACCTTAGCCTTTAAACACCGAATTAAGGCTTAACATCTTCAATAATGTGCATTAGAACTCTTAACTCCGAGACAGATACTCTTTGTCACTTCATGATCGTCTCTCGTCTATGAAATCCGAGCTTTAATGGCGCTCGAAAAGGTTTTACGAGGTCAACTTTGTTCTTTGAATGAAACATTACACTCTAGCACCCTCCCGGGCTCTTCTTTGTACTTTCGAGGCTCGAAAAAAAATTTCATATGCGCTTTCGTGCCACTATAACAGTGATCGTGAGCAATTGGTAGTTCTCACCGCCTGTACACCCGCAAAACACACAAGACTCGTTAAGAAATCCATGCATAAGGAAGGGTGGATGTGGTGGAATTCTTGGACGAGGAAACCATACAGCGATAGTGGCTTAGTGAAACAACAGAGATGGATTAAGAGGATTAAATCCTCGTTAATTGCATATTCAACACCTAATCCCATAATCGAAAGGAAAGGGCACGACTTTTAAGATTGAAAGAGCACGTGAAACAAGCCATATCTTCTTTCACGTCAGTGTACATTTTCCCTAACAGTACACTTTGCGACAGCAAGTCTCCATGCCTCCGCGAGCTCCCAAAGGCCATTCCACGCGGCGACGCTTTCCAAATAACCTGTCGAAGACATCGATAATGGGGAATGAGAAACCCGTAACCGCTCTAGTCACCTTACTTGCTTCAGAAGAAAGAACAGAGTGCCTTACAGTCAGAAAGGACTCAAAAGAAACATCTTAGGTCGCTATCGACCTGACAGAAACCCCGAAATAGACCACCGAGTACATCACATTGCTATTAAGCAGAGTGGGCATGCACACCACCCCAACTTTGTCTTAATGAATCGATTTAATGTGTATCACCTACTCCTACTGTCCATTTTTCCTATAAAGAATCCCAGAGAACATTTTGTAAAGGGTTGGATTGCTCTATTGTGGTTATAGTTGTAAGGATTCATTTTTGACTGTTAGAAATAGTTTTGGGAGAGAGTAGCAGAGTAGTCTGTAATTTAGTAGGCAGGAAGGAGAAATTCTTGACTATAATCAGCCATTGAGCTTAGAGTATGTGACTGGTTTTGCATCAATTAATCAAGCAATTTTCACAGGATCTTGGTCTATTGCTACGGGTGATGTTTTCTCTTATTGCATTGTTTATTACATTTTTCATGTTGCTCATTGGTCTTCTGGTACGCATAAAAAATATAGCATAGGATTTTCCCTCGCATGGTACCCTATGTTTTTTCTCTCCCTACCTTTAATGTTTTCTACTGATAGTTAATATAAGAGAAAATTCGTGTAATTTAACCAGTGTAGCAATTGCTATTCACTGCTAGCTGATGTGTGAATTCGGGGTTTGATGCTTAGTTTTTCTTGTTTGGGTTCAAGCTAGAGGATTTGGGATACCAGGGATTTAGTGTAAGCCCTGTCCATTGGGGTCCTTTTTCAATAGATTGGCCTTTCAAGATCCCGTGAGATGGTGTCGAAGCATTGAAGGCTAAAATCCCTTCTATGATCTCAGGCCTAGTTCTATGTTTAAATCTTATGTGTTTTCCCTTTGTGAGTATGCTGAAGCAGATCTGGAGTTAAATGACCTCTAGTCTGATCTTAGGCTACCCTTTGTGCCTCCTCTTTCATTCCTTAATGTTCCACTCCACCATCTATCTAAAAGATCCTTTAGTATAGATTACTTGCCCTATAAAAGCCTTGGCTGGTTGTTTGCAAGTAATCTCCTTTCATGAATCCATAGCCCAATGGATGGCACAGCCTTAACCCATCCTCTTTTGTCGAAACTTCCTACTGCTCTGCTCTTTTCTTCCCATTACCTTCTCAGTCTATGATCCTATGAACAACCTGATAACCAACCCAATCATTTTAAACCCCCCTTTGTGCTTCATACCTAGCCTAACATCTCATTTTGAGCTTCTAAGATATATCATTATTTGTTTTATTGGAGAGATCCTTCTCTGGGTCTAGGAGGGCTAGATCCTAGGGCCCCAAAGTGGTTATGATGTTGTCTCATCTTTTGGTCTTGCCAATCTGGCCAAAACTTGGGAACTCCAACATCTCCAACTTGTGAACCTGTGATTTTTGATCAGATGCTAACCTAGTTATATAAACCCTAACTCCAAACTAAACATTGAAGCAACTGCGTTGTACCCTTTCGCTGAAAATTTGGTGCCAAATAATATTTTCCGCTCTCCATGAAATAATCACAGCACCATGGTTCTCCATCGCAACCCCTTTAAACCAAGGCTGATCGTTGCTATGCCGACATGTAGGATTGAAGGCTTTGTGAACGTTGTATGGGATGTCTTGTGCGGCCATGCAGGATTGTGTGATGTGGATGGCTTCCAGGGCAACCATATGAGAATGTATGCATGATGTGGACGACTTCATTTGTAAGGGAAAGCTTTCAGAAGCTTTCAATGTACTGTACTAAGCGCAGAGAACATATGATTAAACAAGTAGTATTTGGAGAATACAATTAAACAACCTCCCGAACAAATAGATGCTCGATGGTGTACCCACCTATCATCCCAACTCAGTTGTTAAACATTATTATAAAATACCATTGAGCAAGTCCAAAAATTGTTTTTTCTCCAATTTATGGTTAGAAGGTCATCTCAACTCCAATTCTTAAACATCATTACAAAATACTATTGAAGCTGTAACCCTAATTCCAAAAATTATTTTTTCCCCAATTTATATTATTTTTAGAGCGAAACAAAACCTGAAAGAGAAATTATTAATGTTTATGAGATGGGTTTAGTTAATTCGAAGTATCCTCACCTTTTCCTGCACATGTTCTCCACACCAATGTCGAGAATATCAGTGATACATGGGTGATCAGAGAGCCAAGGTGCGCAGGGGCATAGCTTATTATGAATAATAAGCGCACTCAAGAGCTTAGGTGATAGTTGAGAGCTCAAATACCAGATTCAAGGAGCCTACTCTCCAATTGGTTTAGCAGGAAATTACTCAGGAAAAGACGAAATCAACAAATGATCGACACACCCTCACGAATAATTCATGTTGAAAAAGGTAATGGATTAGGTTCTGGATTCCAAACATACCATGATTTTGTTTCGAATCAAATTTTTAACTAGTGAGATATACATTCCCAAATTTTAAGACCTGAAAACTATAATTATAAGCGATTTATTTAACTTACCTTTTTCAATATTAAATTAACTCTGAATAAATGCAATAGTCATGTTTGACGGTCCATAAAAAGTTAAAAAGTCAAAATATTAAAAAAAAATTGGTGTCAATTTCAATGACAAAGAACAATTACATAAACCCCATACTTCTTAATAGCATCGATTCTGAAATTTATAAATTTCTTGGATATAATAACTTATTCACAATGAAATTTCATAAAAACTATGTAGAAATTACTGTCCCATAAATTATATTGTAATGGTTGCTAAAATATTGAATATATTAAATAAAAATAAAGAATTTTATTTAATTATTATTATTATTTAATTTTAAAGTTATGGTTAAGCTAGGCACTAAATTGGTGTAAAAAAATATTTTGTTTCTGGGATAAGTGACCCATTTTAGCGTAGTTATTTGACTGCTAAATTTAAGAAGGTATACATACTCTGCTAAAGCTACAAAGGCCTCCTCTCATTTTGAACCTATACCTCTTAGCAAAAAAAACTTACTCTTAACTGTTAAAATATGTAATTAACTCCCACATTAAAGTTAGATCTAGCCTTATTTTAGATCAATAAGACAATTGGGAGGTTCCTTCATTGATATAGATTCCTACCATGTCTTGTGAGAACATAACCAAGGGATGATTTGGTGGGATAAATTTTATTCAAAACAAAATGAAGGGGATATTATAGTTAATGGTGTATTATGCAAACAGCTTATTCCCTTTATAGTTAATCAAAGTTTATTTGACAAAGCACCATGTAATGAAAGTTTATTGGTGGGGAAGACAATCACCATGTAATCAAAGTTGTTTTGACAAAGGGATTGGCTATTAATTGATTGGTTCAAAGGAAAATATGTCAATTTATTTATGGTTAGCACCTTCTGGTGCACTTTCCTAGAGACCCTAGCTCTTGATATTACTAGAATGGATGTGATGATACTACAGATCCTCTTGTTCAAGTTGGTCAAATCCATTACAGAATTAAAATATGGAGGAGATGATCTTGAAGACCTTTCAAGGAAAGTTGGTCAAATCCATTACATAATTACAATATGGAAGATGAAGGAGAAAATGGTGTACATCAAATACAACATAACATGTGCTCCCTTCTTAATTTTTTTATATTAAAATGCCTTGTTAGAAGCAGCTCTGTTGTTTCACCACACCAATATTTGTGCCTTTTACATCTTTAAACTGAGCCTGTGCAGATTCTACTCCATGAATCTTGTAGCTGAGTTGCACATTCCGCAACTCAATTCCCTGGCATGGTACATTAGGGCCACATGAAAGAGAAATAGCCACCTGTGTGGTTGGTAGAGGGGGAAATTTGAGGATCCCACTGCTCCACCTTCACAACTGGTATTGTCCATCATTGGGTGTTTCCAATTGCATACTCTATCACTAACTAGTTCAATTTCAAATTCCCAATTTCTTGCCAAAATAACAAGTGGTTGACTACCAATTGCCACGAGATAATACCAATGACTAACAAAGGCCAAATGAAGAGCACCAGAGAGAAATAAATATAACAGCTTCTCCCGTGAAAGCCAAGGAAACCAATGTAGACCAATAACCATTTAGAACAAGAAGTTATTGATTCGTACATTGCTCACATAATCACATCCTTAGTTAATTTCCTCCATAATGTTTCAAAGCTTGTGCACAAACAAATGATTCTTCCCTGGCATGTCTAGACCTTGATGGAAGAGCTCGGTTGCAAGAGAGAATTTAAAGGAATCGACCTCGGACAAGTCATACCGCTACACAAATCTCTCATCCAGAGCCCGCGAGCTCAATGGAACCTCTCAGTCACTGAAGTGGTAGAGCAATCTGGAGACCTAGAAGGAGCCTTTACTAATACTGATAATTTTAATTAAAAATATAATTCATTTATTTTTTATAATTATTTTATTTTATCACTATAAAACATATAACAAAATAAAACCTATAATAAAATAAATAAAAAATTTGAGTGATTTAATACTTATTATAAATTAATACCTTTAAGTTATATAAATATATCACATTTATCCACATCACCTCATAATTCCTCATAACCTTTTTCTTTGCAGGATGCTTAAAAAATAAAGGAAAAGAACAACTACCATATTTTAGAGTCTTTATTATGCAGCATTCCTTAGCCTCATCCCAAAAGTTCTAACCAATCCATATTTTTATTTGAAGTTTTATAAAATGTTTCATATTGTTTTTCACCTATGTTCTTATACATCTTAAAATTAGTTGACTAGTAAATCATCCAAAATATGTCACCCGATATGGTTGCGTGAGTTCATTGATTGTCCAGGTTCGAGAATGTGCAAAATTTCGGCGACGTGAAGGGATGGACACACCATATATCCTGAGTGGGGATGTGAGTGGAGTTAGATAAGACGTCGTAGGATTATTTTATGTTGAAGTGGCCAGCCGCATTAGAGCCCCATGTTAGCTTGCCCGGCTGATCATCCCTTTGAATCTTCCTTTTCCTTAGCTCATTAGCTAGGTTAGTCCAATCCTAAGAGTGATTTTTCTTGACCCATTCCGGGGCCTCGAGTCATTCCCTCCATTCAGTGTTTTCTTTATTTTTCCAAGAAAGGGCTTCTTTGATCGAGGGAGAGCCCATAAGAAGAGTGTCATCCACATATTGTTGGTGGGTTGAAGGGGGGTTAGAGGGGTAGAGGTTAAGGGGTTAGAGGTTTAGGGGATTAAATGGGTTAGGCGTTTACAGGTTTAGGGGTTAGGGAATTTAGCAGTTAAGGATTTTAGGGGATAGGGTTTTGGGGGTTAAATGGGTTAGGGGTCAGAAATTAGGGTAATTGTGAGGGCATGATAACTAAGGAGTGTCGGTGCATGCCAAGGATTGAAAAGGCATGCTAACACATGCTAGAAAGTGTTGGGCACAACATTTGGGTTGGGCACAACATTTATTTTCCAATGACTTGGTTGGGTTCCCAAGTCGTAAAAAAGGTAAGACTATCTATGATGGCATGAAAGCTAAGGAATACCAAGGTGTGGTAGGGAATGCCTAGAAGTACTAACACACGCTAGGTAGTTCCAAGGCATGATAGGCATTCCAAGATGTGCCAGGTGCCAGGGTGTGGCATGAACACATCCTAGGGAGTGTGAGGGCCAAGTGTCAGGGAAACACAAGCGAGCAATAGTCTAAAATGCATGGAAACGAAGTATCAGCCAGTTCTAGGTGTGTTAAGAAGGGAGTGACACAGTATTATAGGAAGTGCCAAGGAATTTTAGAGTGTTATGGAAGCATACAAAGATGTTTCAAGTGCCAAGATGTGCCAATGTGTGCTAACGAGTGTTAGGGAGTGCCGGGAAAACATAACAGAGCACTAGGTCAAAATGCATAAATGAATGAATAAGAGTGTGTGACAAGGAGTGTTAGTGAGTTTTAGGTATCTCGAGGAGGGAGTAACATGGTATGATAGGGACCCTGATAATTTTTTTCCATGGAGAATTATTTACGTTGTATCCATTGAATTAAAGCAAGAGGTCTGTTAATGCTTTTTTGTATGTGTTTATAAATTGGAAGAGACCTTAAAATCTACCTCACCAATCTGGCCACAATTGGTGAGTGCAATCATTTGCGAAATGGCATCATGAGTGGAGCCTTTTCCAAAAGAGATTATTCATTTACATTACAATATATACAACATGTAGTTAGCGTTCCATCCATGTTAGTGCACACACCTGATGGTATAAGTCCTTAAACTGGTACAAAAAAAATGATTTTATATATTCACATACGGGACAGTCACAAGATGTAAACAAAATCACATACTTATTGAAATCCTCAACCAGGAATATGCTAAATTGCTTCAAAATGTCCTTGCAACTAGGTAGGAATCAAAGACAATCATTGCAATGGGTTAAGGGTATCTAAGAGAGAATTATGTAAGGAGCTTCTTCTAGGTAAAGGACATTGGTATTACTATTGTTAAAGGGGGTAGCCTACAAGGATACATTGGTAGCTATTGATACAAGAGCATAATTTCAACAATTTATCTCAAAATTTGTATTTGTCCTCCAGAAGGTCTTAGAGATTTATAGGAGGAAGTTAGTTTCCTTGTTGCCCTATAATTTTGTGGAATTTATAATTTCATATTTGGGATAGGAAATCTCAATAATTTTAGGCATAAGTTAAGATGTTGTTTTATTTTTAAGGCCTCCTAGTCATTAGGAAAGTTGAGTCTTATGATTAGGATTACTTGTGGCATCCTATGTATTTTTCAAACTCCAATACACCAAAGGAAAATATGTGGAGGACATTTGGGGGAAGTGTGATTTTCCATAAAATTTAGATCAGATTTAGGGAACTTGTAGCTCTTTTCCTTGGACCCTACTAGTTCTTAGAGGAGTTAAGGGGTTTAAGGGTTTAGGGGCAAAGGGTTAAGGATTATGGGATTTAGAGGTTAGGGGGTTTAAGGGTTAGAGGTTAATGAATTAGTGGTTAAGGGATTCAGGGGTTAAAGATTAACCATCAAGGGCTTACATGCCAGGTGTTGAGGAGGTAAATCCCCTCTGTGGACAGAGGCGATCCCTACTAGCCCAGATCGGGTCTAGCAACAATCAAACATGCTATAGTGCAGGCTCCTAATTGTGAATAAACCGACTTGCGAGGAAGGCTTACCTGGAATCCAACACTGTCGTTTGTAGAAGAGGCGGTGCTCCCATTCCTTTGCCCTGGCAGATCACAATCCTCACGATCTCCGTGATCGGACACCTGCACATGCAAGAAACAAAACAAACGCAAGCATAAAATCTAGTACATACAACTATATGTCAGTCGAAGAGGAAATAACTCATGAAAATGATCAAGAACAAGAGTGGAACCATAACCGATAGTCGCTTATCATTAAAGAGTCAAAAGAAGAATACAACCATAGCTTCGACGCAACACTCTCCTTTAGCGGGTCATCAGCACAACATGTCTCGATAAAGCCTATCAGGGATGGGACAAGCCTCTCTCTCTGGATACTTGGCAATAGCCTCCTTGCTTGGATTTGGCCTTAAGGGAATCAAGAAGGCTCTTGCAGCATAAGGATGTAAAAGCTCTTGGGAATTTGGAGATTTTGGAACTAGCTTGCAATGGAAATGGGCAAGCTTTTATAGAAGGAGGAAGGGGAGTTGGGATCCCTAGATTTGTGGGATTGACCCTATCATCAAGGAAGCTTCCATGAGAGGTGGAAAACCACTTCCTCTCTATGGAAATCCGTAGCCAAACCACCCACATCAAGATAGATATCAGTCCAGGAATTTGTTAGGATGAAACTTCCACCTTTTATTTTTTAAAAACACCTCTTAATATGGTTAGCACGGGTGCGGATCTATGACAGAGCGCCAATTGGCGCGCCCTCTTTGGAGGATTTTCCCCCTTGGCATGAGGGCTGAACTGTGGAACCGCGCCAATGGAAAAAGAGCTATTTTTAGGATTTTTTACAGGGAGATGTCTTCAGGGAAATCAAAGCTCATCTTCAGAGGGATGCAATGAAAGTATTTTCAAGTCTTAAATCTACCCACAGGTCACGGAATGAGCCCTCCAATGTGTGGGATGGGGATTGTAGGGACAGTGACAAATTGTTGTGTAACAGATATATGCCTAGGAATATGTTGGTATGTAATATAGTCAAAATTTCTCTCCAATAAACGAATACGCAGATACAAACGTAAAATGGATGGGTTTCTGATGCAGTAGCTAATTTGGTTTTAGATATACATTTGCACAATTTGTAAAACAACATCACATGAAAAAGAAAGATCCATCTAGAAATAGATATGTATATATATATCGAAATGTTTGCATAGTGTGCATCACATTAAATAAAAAAATATATATGTTCATCTTAATACATCCGGAGACGACATGTATCTCAAAAAATATGCATGATAAAAGTCCTAGGAGTCTAATCTGCATGGTGCTCATGATAACACGTAACTGCACGCACTAAGCGTCTCAGAATTCGGTGGAGGCGACTAGGCACTCCCACCGTGTGTCGCTGGTACGCCATCGATACATCCGCCAGCTGGGCGTAGTCTGGGATCCCTTGGGCGATGCCCTCGAGATTCTAGATTAACTCCCCCCCCCCTCTGCACCCTCTGCCTGAGGATCAAGTGCGGGAAGAGTCCTCCGTGCGAGAGGAGAAATACCGGTTGGTCTCTCTGGACCTACGTCTGCATACATATAAAATGTGTCAGGAAGAGCATGTATTAAAAAAAATCATAAAACAGAAAAATAAAAAAGATAAGGGGTCATACCCAACTCCTCGTCCCAATCATCTCCCTCTGGCAGTGGGAGATCTGGATCACCAGTGAAATCGGTACCTGCATATGGCCAGTCTTCCACTATGATCAACTGATGCTGCAACCACCCAAAAAACTCTGGCCTCCAGGAAATCTATTGGCCCCCTCCAGCTCTGGGCATCAGTGCTGCCCAGCGAGCCATTCTTGGCTCTCGTGGAATCGGCCCAGCTACTATGGGCCCTTGGCCCTGGAAGATTGGTAATCATTCCAGAATGAACGATACTAGGATAGAACCATAACCAAACTGTTTTAGCTTGGTTTGTTTGCATTTGGTCAGTTTCCTCTTTATGTTTATCGTCACTGCTGTGGCCCAGTCAAACAATAGAGGATTCATACACTCTGAGGATAACAAAATTTGGGCCTTTGTGGCCTCGTGCGGTGCCTGCGACCCCGCAGCTCGTGTGATGGTATGCAGCACCACTCTCAGTGCCGGATCAGGAATGGTATGGATGTCCACCTTTCCACTTCCGGATCCCAGTTGTGCCCCTCAGCACACTCGTGCCATCACTTGCTCCATTTTCTCACCAGACGGTTTGCTCCCTTTCAATATCGGCACCGGACCTCTACGTGATAATCCGGTTATGAAGTACACGTTAGCAACCTCCAGTTCTAACACTTGATCCCACAGCTTGAATACTTTTTCATCTGCATCCCACATATTGATCAAGTACTGTAGAAGCTCAGGTTGAGCTTGTAAACATGGTGTTAGGAAGAAATTTTTTAGCCCACAGTTCCTGAGGGCATTCATGCAAGTTTCATTTTCCATGGCTTGTTCATCCTCTTCATCGTGCTCCCTCTCTTTCCACTCAATCACCATTTTTCTTGGTTTCCTGCATCAACATGGTCAAAAACCCTTAATTAGATCTCTGATGAGCTTCAAAATTCATCCAAATTGATTAAAATCTCGAATTTTTAGGCAAAAATTGAGGTTCTGCCGCTGGCGTGAGCCCTTTGCATATGAAATCCCATTGGCGCGGTTCCATGCTCAATACCCACGCCAATGAGTGGAGCCCTAAAAATTTAAAAAGTTTCCACAGAAATCTAATGCATGATGGAAAACTATTAAAAAACGGATTGAAATGGAGTACAAAGAAGCGCCTCTTACCTAGAACTGACGGAACTCTGAATGGTAGCCCAGATCGGTCGTAATCATTGTCAAAAGTTTGCACACCAAAATGGGCCACTGTTGCTCTTTGGTGAGGTAAATAGTAAAAAGTAATTCAATTTTTACCATTTGACATATTTATAACTTTTTGAACTCAAAGTAGGTTTTGAAAGTTATTTTTCTGAATATTTTAATATATTTGTGTCGAAAATGGGTTTTACACTTGCCTTTTTGTGCAGCAACAGGTCTTGCACGCAACTTAGATGGCGAAACGAGTTGTATTTTATACTTTTTCGAACTCGGTAAATACACGAAAAAGTCACTCTGGAGTCATCTTTCAGCTCTTTTCTGACTCTCTAAACATGAAAAGATTGCCGAGGCCCTTGTCGTTTCGATATCGTTAAAGTGGGCACAAATCGACATCTACCCAATATATGTTTACCCCTTTTTGGGGCTGGGATGGATTATTTACGAAAACGGAATACCCTAGCCTATCGCGATTAGGAGGTTTTCTCGGATATTGTTTTCTACCTTTTCGGATCCGAGGAACTATCTACGTAAAGGGACCGTTGGAGTTTACTTTTCTACTGTCTTTTCAAACTCTCTAAACATGAAAAGACGCCGAGTTATCCCTTTTTCAGAGTCGTTAAACCCTAATGACATTGGATTCAGTCAAATTGACGTTATTCGAGTCACTCCTTCCTAGGGCTCGTTAAATGTACTAGGATGGATTCGCCCGAAGGGCGGACTTATATTACAGGCATATGCTATCCCCTTCAAGCTTGTTATAAAAAATAATTTGGGTACTCGCCAGAAATGGTGGGGGAAAATGGAACCAGCATCGTTGTCGTGTCGGCAGTATGTCGCTCTTGAACATGGCACTTGTCTGCATTCGTGTCGGGTTGGGGACATCTCATCTCATTTTTTGCTTACCTCCGTGGGTTTGGATAATCCCTTTTGACCTCTCATCTGCTCATTGCCTCGTCACCATGACCTCTGATCCGCTGATGTCAAATACTGCCAAGTCCACTGTCGTGCCGTTTACATGTTCAAGAGAAGTTGACCTCTGCGAGTATCAAACTTCCTCTGATTCTCATTTGATCCTGATTCACAAAAAACATCATGTTCCTCTGTCTCGTGTCGATGATGTGGGAAAAATTATGGCCCACCTTCGATCAAGGTCACCTCCTGTCGACTTCAGCTCATTATCCGGGAAGATGATCTAGAGAATCCCTTATGGTACCTTGGAGCCTGCATGCCTCAATGGCAGGTTCGTCGCATTTGACGTGAGGTTTTCATCATTGGCCTCTGATCGAGTGATTCTACAGGTGTTCGACACCAACTCATTGATTCGCACACCGTGGATTGTACCTATAGTAACTTGAGGGCCATTGTCATTATTGGTGGTTCCTCTCGCATCTGTTAACAGCTTTCATCATTGGTTGGTAATTAGACGATGTTCTTGCATGTTCGACTTCAGCTCACGTATTCGCATGCTTGAACTTGTAATTTGTTCGGGTCAAGATGGAGCGCAAGACCCTGGATTGTGTCTGTTGTAATCCAGGCTACGATATTGTGGATTATTATGATTATTTACATGACTCACTGATTGGATGGATGCGACCATACCTGAGTCTATTTATCGATCTTCACTGGATGGCTGCGTCCATGCCTTGGATCTATATTATTGTACACTCTGTTATGGATGGCTACGCCCATACCACGCGTATATGTCATGTATCTGAGACATCATTTGTACTTCACTCCGCAGGTTTTCCGATGGCGATGTTTTCAGTCGGCATGTTCTCGTAAAGCATTTCACCCCTCTCTCTCTCTCTCGGGCCTCATGCTTTAGGGGGCATCTGTTACACAGCAATTTGTCACCGTCCCTACAATCCCCATTCTGCACATTGGAGGGCTCATTCTGTGACCTGTGGGCAGAGTTAAGACTTGAAAATACTTTCATTTCATCCCTCTGAAGATGAGCTTTGATTGCCCTGAAGACATCTCCCTGCAAAAAACCCTAAAAATAGCTCTTTTTCCATTGGCGCGGTTCCACAGTTCAGCCCTCGTGCCAAGGGGGAAAATCCTCCAAAGAGGGTGCGCCAATTGGCGCTCTGTCATAGAGCCACACCCGCGCCAACCATATTAAGAGGTTTTTTTTTAAAATAAAAGGGGAAAGTTTCATCCTAACAAATTCCTAGACTGATATCTATCTTGAGTTGGGTGGTTTGGCTATGGATTTCCATAGAGAGGAAGTGGTTTTCCACCTCTCATGGAAGCTTCTTTGATGATAGGGTCAATGCCACAATTTTAGGGATCCCAACTCCCCTTCCTCCTTCTATAAAAGCTTGCCCATTTCCATTGCAAGCTAGTTCCAGAATCTCCAAATTCCCAAGAGCTTTTACATCCTTATGCTGCAAGAGCCTTCTTGATTCCCTTAAGGCCAAATCCAAGCAAGGAGGCTATTGCCAAGTATCCAGAGAGAGAGGCTTGTCCCATCCCTGACAGGCTTTATCGAGACATGTTGTGCTGACAACCCGCTAAAGGAGAGTGTTGCGTCGAAGCTATGGTTGTATTCTTCTTTTTACTCTTTAATCATAAGTGACTATCGGTTATGGTTCCACTCTTGTTCTTGATCATGTTCATGAGTTATGTCCTCTTCGACTGACATATAGTTGTATGTACTAGATTTTATGCTTGCATTTGTTTTGTTTCTTGCATGTGCAGGTGTCCGATCACGGAGATCGTGAGGATTGTGATCTGCCAGGGCAAAGGAACAGGAGCACCACCTCTTCTACAAACGACAACGTTGGATTCCAGGTAAGCCTTCCTCGCAAGTCGGTTTATTCACAATTAGGAACCTACACTGTAGCGTGTTTGATTGTTTCTAGACCCGATTTGGGCTAGTAGGGATCGCCTCTGTCTGTAGAGGGGATTTACCTCCTCAACACCAGGGGATTTAGCAGTTAAGTGCCTAAGGGTTATGGTATTTAGGTGTCAGCGAGTTAAGGGGTTAGGGGTTAATGAGTTTAGGGGTTAGGGGTTATGGGTTAAGGGTCAAGGCTTAAGAGGATATGGGATTAAGGTTTATGGGGTTCAAGGATTCTATGTTAGGGGTTAGGGGTTAAGGGGTTAGTGGCTTTGGGTTTAAGGGATCAAGGGGTTAATTTGTTATGAGTTATGGGTGTAGGGGTTAAGGGATTGTGACTTTGGGGTTAAGGGATAGGTATTTTAGTGGTTATGGATTAAGTGTGTATGGGTTGTGATAATGTGGCCCCTAATCCCCTAGTCAAAATTTTTTGGGTTTCCCCTATAAATTTTTGTCATTGCCTTACCTATAAGTCCCCTACCCCCTATGTCATAAGGCCCTAAGGCTCCTTCTCATTCTCTAATGTTAGGATTATAGATCTCAGTAAACCATGCTCCAACCTCTCACTTCTACCCATCCATGCTACCCTTATGTCCCATTGCCCCGTTCAATACACCAAAAGATCCCCCTCCCCTAAAATTCATAATAATTGAACATTTGGAGGTGATAATTTAACAACAGCTTCACAACTAGTCCATTTATAATGGTGTCTTGGAGCTATTAGATGTCATTTCATTGAGCTACAATGATAGGTGAGAGCTATTAATAGCTCACTAAAGGTGTATCAAGAGGCTATTAGTCTATTGGCTATAGAATTTGACTCTTTTTATTTGTAACTTAGCGAAATGGAAAAGATGTGGAGACAATCTCCATTCTTCTTCTTTCACCGGGCCATGTAAAATAAATGAAGCAAATAGTCTCAACCCCTTGGAGAAGGAAAGTTGAGAGCAATAATTAGCATGAACAAACAAAGAATCCAATGAGTTAAGTTTAGAGGCGTCTCCCTTTGTAAACAAGCATCCATAAGCTTGTTAGTGTTAGTATGAATCTTTACTAGAGGTTGAGTAGTCTTCACATCACCAACCACATCCAATTGAAATGTACCAACCCCTACAATAAAAATGATGTCTCCAACTAAGGTGTAGTTAATACCAATAATATCACCTTATGAATCTATTACAATATGATTTGGAAAGTACGTTTCCATACATGTGTGAAAGAAACAATCCATTTGGTTAGCAAAAGGAAGTCTTTTTTAAGACCTCCAAAAACCCCCTTGAAGGAGACAAGAAGGGTTTGAAACCATATAATACAAGTCGATCTATGAACCCTATTTCTGATGTGTTCTATGCATGTGTTTGTTCACTCGGTTTGACATGTGATAGACAATATATGAAGCCTTTTTTTCCACGTATCATCTTCATTAGATATCATGTTGCTAAGAATGAAGTGTATGGATTAGAGTTAAAGTTCCTATTTTAGTTTGTTGTCTTTTTTTGTCTTTTAGAGTACAAATCTTTCTAGTATACTGTGCTAAGGTAGTTTCGCTTTCAAATATTCAAGGAATATGTGAGCTAATATAAGACAATATTGTAATATTTGAAATAACATGATGAACTATTTAGCACAATTTATGGTGTTGGATTGATTGAGATGTTTATTTTTGGATGGATGGATGTACATCTCTTTAGCCAATAGAAAAAACTCATTAAGCATTGTTGCAAGTATGTTATTAACATGTTTAAGTGCCATTGAGACTTAGAGGTAGAAGATTTACACTTGTATGTTTTCACTTATCCGGGTGTGATGATACCTTGTGGAGGTAAGCAAAATTTCGATTTTTTTAACTCTTGGATATATTCTATAGGCTCTTGAGAGAATTTCAACCTTTTAAATAAAATTACAAACAAATGTACATTCTTGCAATAGTTACTAATTGATTTGGGGGTGACTCAACAAATTGTAGCATGTTGGCTTGTTGAATTTGTTAGCAAGTTAATTAGGGCTTGATAAATTTGTAAGCTTCAGTGGGATTTATTGCGGTTGTATGTGTTTTAGAGAAGCAAGTTTGGAGTGGTGGTTGTGCTTCCTTTATTGAATTTGATTTCTTTGGTTCTTCTTCTTGTGCATGCCCACTGTGGTATATTCTCATTAGTGGTTAAGGGGATAGGGATTGGGGGCTTAAGGGTTAGGGGCATAATGAATTAGTATTTAAGGGATTAGGGATTGGGGTTAGGGGAATAATGAGTTAGTGGTTAAGGGGTTATGGATTGGGGGGTTAGGGGTTAGGGGATTTAGGCACATTTAGGGGTTAGAGGAATAATGAGTTAGTGGTTAAGGGATTAGGGATTGGGGGCTTAGGGGTTAGGGGATTTAGGTGCAGTTAGGGGTTAGGTGAATGAGCTAGTGGTTAAGGGAGGATTAGGGGCTTAGGGTTTAGTGGATTTAGCAGTTAAGGATTTTAAGGGTTAGGGGTGAGGGGTTAATGGGTTAATGGTTAAGCGTTAACGGTTTAGGGGTTTAGGGGTTAAGGGGTTAGGGGTTTAGGTGTTAGTGGTTTATGGGTTTAAGGGTTTAGAGGTTTAGGGTTTAGGGGTTAAATGGGTTAGGGTTTTAGGGGTTTAGGGGGTTAAATGGGTTAGGGGTTGGGAATTAGGGCTTAAGGGGTTAGGGGTTAAGGGTTATACATTTAGGGTTTATGGGGTTAAATGGGTTTAGGGGTTTAGAGGTTTAGGGGGTTAGGGTATTTAGCAGTTAAGGATTTTAGGGGTTAGGGGTTAGGGGTTAAGGGGTTAAGGGGTTAGATGATTAGGGGGTTAAGATGTTTAGGGGGTTAGGGGATTTAGAAATTAAGTATTTTAGGGGTTAGGGGTTATGGGTTAGGGTTTGGGGGTTAAATGGGTTAGGGTTTTAGGGGTTTAGGGGGTTAAATGGGTTAGGGGTCAGGAATTAGGGTTTAAGGGGTTATGGGTTAAGGGTTTAGGGGGTTAAATGGGTTAGGGGTTTAGGGTTTAGGGGGTTAAATGGGTGAGGGGTTATATTCATTTCTTAGGTGAAGAAGGCACAATCTAGTTGTAGTAACCGTAACTTGGTCAAGTTGTTATAGTCAAGGCAAGACTTGGTTGGGTTCCCAAGTTCCAAAAAAGTAAGGGTAATTGTGAGGGCATGATAACTAAGGAGTGTAAATGCATTCCAAGGAATGAAAATGCATGCTAACACATGCCATAAAGCTTCAATGGATGTTGAGGAGTGTTAGGGAGTGCCAGGACATTGCAAGGGAGAACTAGGTCAAAATGCATGGAAATGAACGAATAAGAGTGTGTGCCAAGTAGTGTCAACGAATTCCAAGTGTATCAAGGATAAAGTGTGTTAGGGTAAGGTTAGAATAAGACTTGTAGGAGGAAAGCCTATGGTTACATAAAGGGTTGGAAAAAGTAGTTTCAGACAAAGGGAAACTTTGGGCTGGGCACAACATCGATTTTCCAACGACTTGATTGGGTTCCCAAGTCACAAAAAATCAAGGTTATCTATGATGACATGAAAGCTAAGGAATACCAAGGTGTTTTAGGGAATTCCTAGAAGTAATAAGACATGTTAGGTAGTTCCAAGGCATGATAGGCATGCCAAGATGTGGCAGGTGCCAGGGTGTGGCATGAACACATGCTAGGGAGTGTGAGGTCCAAGTGTCAGGGAAACACAAGGGGGCACTAGTTTCAAATGCATGGAAATGAAGTATAAGCCAGTTCCAAGTGTGCTAAGAAGGGAGTGACAGGATATTCTAGGAAGTGCCAAGGTATGTTAGAGTGCTAAGGAAGCATACAAAGTTGTTCCAAGTGCCAAGGTGTGCCAATGTGTGCTAAGGAGTGTTAGGGAGTGCCAGGAAAACACAATAGAGGGGCACTAGGTCAAAATTCATAAATGAATGAATAAGCGTGTGTGACAGGGAGTGTTAGCAAGTTATAGGTGTCTCGAGGAGGGAGTGACACGGTATGATAGGCAGTACTAAGTCATGTTATAGTGTCAAGGTGACATGCATCCAAGATTTTATATATTCACATACGAGACAGTCACAAGATGTCAAAAAGATCACATACTTATCGAAATCCTCAACCAAAAATATGCTACATTGCTTCTTAATGTGCTTGCAACTAGGTAGGCATCAAAGACAATCATTGCAATGGGTTAAGGGGATATAAGAGAGAATTATGTAAGGATTTCCTTCTAGCTGGTAAAGCACATTGGTATTACTATTGTTAAAGGGGGTGGCCTACAAGGATACATTGGTAGCTATTGATTCAAGAGCATAATTTCAACAATTTATTTCAAAATTTGTATTTTTCCTCCATAAGGTCTTAGAGATTTTTAGAAGAAGAAGTTGGTTTCCTTGTTGCCCTATAATTTTGTAGAATTTCTAATTTCATATTTGGGATAGGAAATTTTAGTAATTTTAGGCATAAGTTAAGATGTTTTATTTTTTTATTTTTAAGGCCTCCTAGTCATTACGAAAGTTGAGTCTTATGATTAGGATTAATTATGGAATCCTATGTATTTTTAAAACTCCAATAGACCAACGCAAATATGTGGAGGACATTTGGGGGAAATGTGATTGTCCATGAAATGTAGATTGGATTTGGGGAACTTGTAGCTCTTTTCCTTGGACCCTACTAGTTCTTAGAGGTTGTATTTGGAGTGGTTAGCAGGAAAAAACATAGTATGACCAATAATATTAGTGTTGGAGCACCTATGGTTAAAACACGAGATTCAAAGTTCAAATCCCCTTGAGTTGCCGACCAAAAAATAATATTTTATTATCTATATATTTATTAAATTTTTAGAATGTGGTTTAATGAAAAAAGAAAAATATAATATAAAAGAAATAAATATGACATGATTAAATTTCATGTGGTTTGAATATCTATTTTCAAAAATAAAAAATATAATTTTATCCTCTATCCACTCATGGATATTTCAATGCAAACTTCTGAATGCTAATGATTTTGTCTTAATTTCTAACTATCTTAAATGGGTTTCATCTTAATTGTCATTGTCTTAAGTCGCCATTGTCTTAAATATAAAGTTCTGTCTTAAATATTTTTGTCTCAAAGTGCTTTTGTCTTTAATCTAAAATTTTGTCTCAAATTGCTTTTGTCTTAAAATATATTTGTCTCAAACTGCTTTTGTCTTAAATATAAAGTTCTGTCTTAAAATATCTTTTTCTCAAACTCGTTTTGTCTTAAATATAAAATTTTGTCTTAAAATACTTTTGTCTTAAATTTTTTTGTCTCAAATTGTTTTTGTCTTAAATATTTTTGTTTCAAATTGTTTTTGTCTTAAATATAAAGTTGTCTCAAATTATTTTTGTCTCACACTATTTTTGTCTTAAACTTTATATTTAAGACAATTCAATTGATATTAAATTTTAATATAAAATAACTAAAATAAAAAGTGACTTTTTAAGACAAAAGATTTTTTTGTCTTAAAAAAATGTCTTAAAAACCCCTTAGTGTAGTAGTGCGTGTTTAAAAAATTTTGTATATTATTTTTTTATACTTAATAAATAATTACCATAATAGTTTAAAAGAAACTTATTTAGTTACTCTTTTTCCTATCTCCTTTATCCAATGGTTATTTTTTGTTTTACTTTTTGGTGAGAAATTTTTCTCGACTATTTCCCTTGGTTGGTGGTGGTTGGGCTTTCACTTCCTTCATCATAGTTGTTAAGCCCTTTTAGCAGTGTTCTTTCCCTCTATACCTTTTTTGGCCATATCATTACCAGCTTTTATGTTTGCATTGGTTTTTGTCTATATAAAATGCTTGGTTTTAAAATTTATGAATCTGCGAGTGTTGTATTGGTCCCTATTTCAATTATTGATTTAAAATAATTAACAACTCATAATCATTTACAAGAATTTTTTTAGAAAAAGAGGTGGTAAAAGAGGAAGTAGGAGGAAGGAAAATAGAGGCACGGGGTACATGTTATTAAGGAGGAAAACATAAACTCTATTACATTTGTTGTAATATAGATGGAAATGTCGTATCCACATGTAAAACAAAGGTAGAACATTAGATTAACTTTGCTCATTATATTGTTACTCATTCCAATATTGGAGTAAATAAAGATCACTTTCATATTTCATTTTATTCTTGGAAAGATGCATGAATGCTTGATACAACTAAAAACTGACAAAGAATGACAGCGAATAGCTGGAGCACAGATTGCCCTTCTCAATATTCAAAGATAGTTAAATAGATTACATTATAAACATCAAAAATAAATAACTAGAGTAGAACTGAAATAAACTGAAGTAAAACTAAATGTCTACGACACCTAGCAGACAATAGAATTAAATGTAACTACACCTAACTAACAGTGAGATTAATATCTCAACATCCCCTCCTAATCTCAACTGTTACAAGTGGAAGCACTAATAATGCCTAATTTCTCTCTTTGAAATTCAAATACATTTTTTCCCAATGGCCTTGTGAAAATATCTGCAAGCTGATCTTTGGAACCACAGAAAGAAAGTTTTATGTCCCCATCATTGACAAGCTCATGAATGAAATGAAAACGTGTGTCAATGTGCTTGCTCTTCTTGTGAAAAACATGATTTTTTGATAAAGAGATTGTTGAACTGGTATCACAATATATTGGAGTTGGCTCCTTTTGAAAATTTGAAATATCTTTAAATAATCTTCTCAACCATACTTCTTGACAAGTTGTTGTATTTGCTGCTACATATTGAAATTCTTGATTGTTTATTGGATGCCCATGAAATTAGATTGGTTCCAAGATGAAAAACATACCCTGAGGTACTTTTGCGATCATCTAAAATCCCTGCATAATCGCTGTCTGTATAACCTGAAAGTGAACAATTTTTAGAATGTGTATAAAACAAACCATAGTCTATGGTCCCTGCAATATACCTTAAGATCCTTTTTGCAACCTTCCAATGAGTAATATTTGGTGACTACATAAACCTGGAGACAAAACTTGCTGCAAACATAATATCTGGTCAAGTTGCAGTTAGATACAACAAACTACCAACTGGAATTTTATACAATGTGGAATCAATAGATGGTGCTACATCTCCTTTGCTGAGTTTGGTACCTTGAGAAATTGGTGTATTAGCTAATTTGCAATTGGTCATTCTAAACTTTTGAATGATATCAATGGCATACTTTTTTTGACCAACAAAAATTCCATTAGCAGATTGGTGAATTTCAATGCCTAAGAAATATTTCATGACTCCTAGATCTGTCATATCAAACTCTGCTTGCATTTATGCTTTGAATTCTTCTAACATCATATTTCCTGTGTAAAGAATATCATCTACATAAAAGCATACAATAAGAATTTTACCTTCATGAGATTTGGTATACAAAGTGGGTTCATATCTACTTCTGGAAAAACCACTTTTGATGAGATAGGTGTCAATGCGACTGTACCAAGCTCTTGGAGCTTGTTTCAAACCATATAAATCTTTCTTCAATCTATATACTTTATGTTCTTGTCCTAGCACTTCAAAACCAGGAGGTTGCTCTACATAAAATTATTCCTATAATATACCATTAAGGAAGGCAGATTTTACATCAAGCTGATATACTTTCCATTTGTGTTGAGTTGTTGTGGAAAAAATGGTTTTGGCAGTGTCTAACCTTGCTACTGGAGCAAATGTTTCACCATAGTCGACACCAAACTGTTGTGAGAATCCTTTGGCAACTAACCTTGCCTTATGTTTCTCAATCTTTCCTTTTTCATTTAGCTTGGTCTTATATACCCATTTTATGCCAATTATGGTTTTGTCTCTTGGGAGATCAGCTAATTCCCAAGTCCGATTCTTCTCTATAGCAGCAATTTCTTGGTTCATTGCATCAACCCAATGATTTTCTTTAAATTCTTCTTCAAAATGAGTCGGTTGAGTTGAAAGAAATGCAAACATATTCTGGTGGTCAAATTCATGCTCTTGTTCATATATCTCTATGATACTTCTTGTTTTATGTCCCTCTTCTGAAGATGATTGATCACTGGCTGAATCACTATTTGATGATGTACTATTTTCAGAATGGTCTGGCTATTCTTGAACCTGCAATCTTGGAGACTGTGGTGGATAAAAAGGCTGATTTGAAGTTTCATCTACATGATCAAACCAGGATTTATTTTCGAAAAATTTCACATCTCTTCTTAGAATGAAATTTTTGGTAATAGGGTTGTAAAGTCTGTAGGATTTCAACTGCTCACTGTATCCTACAAATATGCATCTTTCACTCCTATCATCAAGCTTTTTTCTTAGTTTTTCAGGAACATGAGAAAGAGTTAATGAACCAAAAATTCTAAGGTGTGACACATTTACCTTGTTTCCATCCCATGATTCTTGAGGTATTTTATCTTGTAAACTGGATGTTGGTGATCTATTGAGAACATACACTGTCGTCGACACTACTTCATCCCAATAGTTATTTGATAACTTCTTCTCCCTTAACATGCATCTCGCCATGTTCATGATAGAATGATTCTTTCTTTCTGCTACTCCATTTTGCTGTGGAGTGTATCTGGTTGTGTACTACATTATGATACCTTGTTGTCAAAAAAATGTTTTGAATTCATTTGAGCTATAGTCTCCTCCTCTGTCTGATCTAAGTACTTTCAAGATTTTTCCACTCCGTTTTTCTGCTTCTGCCTTGAACTCTAGAAATTTAGAGAAGGTATCTGATTTGTTTTTTAAAAATTACACCCATATCTTCTTGCTAAAGTCATAAATAATTGTTATAAAATAGAAACTACCACCAATGGACAATGTCTGCATTTGACCACATATGTCTATATGGACAAGTGCTAAAGGCTCTTTCACTCTAGAGGATGATATGGGAAAGCTATCTCTTTTATGCTTGGATAGGACACAAATTTCACAATTATAGACTATTTCACTGATAGTAGGTAGACCAATGACTATAGAGTTATTTTGAAGCAGACTTAGACTCTTGATTGGGATGTGGCCATACCTAGAATGCCATAGATGAGTGTCATCTATCCTTGATATATTGTGGACTAAATATTGTTTGGTATTTTGGCTTCGAAGAGTCAATGGAAACATCCTATTTTTGGTGTTTTCAACTTTAGCTATCAATATTTTATGAGGATCTTTGTCATATATATAGCAGGTGTTCTTTCGAAATAATACATCATAGCCATGTTCCATTAGTTGTCCTACACTAATGAGATTATGTTTCAGCTGAGGAACATAATAAACATCAAGGATGTATTTGTTCTGATTATGCTTAGTAAGAATAGGAACAATACCTTTTCCTTCAGATTTAATACTTGTACGGTCTCCAAGCGATATGTCTGATGTTATGGAACCATCAAGAGAAGAAAGAAGATTCTTGTTGCTTGTCATGTGATTGCTGCATCCACTGTACAACAACCAAATATCTTCAATGTGTTTGTATTCTAAAATATGGCATGAAAGAAACATGGTCTCTGAGGATTCTCCTTCATTGTTGGAGAGATTGATAATGCCTCTTTGTTGATCTGATTGTTTCTTTCGATAGTTTTGTTCATAGTGTCCAAACTTCTTATAGTAATAACATTGGACACTCGATATGTTCCATGATCTACCTCTCTGGATTCGGTTTTGTGGAGGTCTCCACTGCTCTGTTGCATGATGATGATCTGATCTGCTAGTTCTTTGACCTCTGCCTCGCTTGTTGCCGGCTCTATATCCTCTGCCTCTGCCTCTACCAAATGAGATTTGTGCTTTGAAGGCTTGTTCCGTGAAGTCTTCTGTCAGGTTGAGTCTTGTTTCATGTGCCAGAAGTGATCCAGTCAACTGTTCTACTGAGAAAGATATAAAGTCTTTAGATTCCAAAATGGCTATCACAATCATTGTTGGGTATGTGTTATATTATTTTTTGGTCCTTAATTTCCGGTGGGTAGTCCGCATCCATGGTTTTGTGCATGGTTTTGCACACGGTTTTTGTGTACGATGGTTTTCGGCCCCTGGTATTGTTGTAGATCTAGTCAAGGGAACTACGGTTATGTTCTAATACATGGTTTATGGATTGGGGTTTATGTATGCTTCGGCATGTATATATATGTGTTGTAACACTAAAAGGAATATAATGAAAAATCAAGCTGGTCGTCCCGATTTGGGATCCAAGGTAAAATCTTTGTGTTTATCGGTTTTATGTTTTATGCTCTCGCTATTGTTTATTTTCTGTTATAAGATTTGTGTGTAGATAATTTATGTTCAGGGTTAAAACCTACATATGGTATCAAAGTTGTTTCGGCTTCAAGGGGACGCCTTTGTTGTTGAGGGTTTTTTGCTCGGGCCTGTGGTAGACCCTGTTCAGTGGGAGATCTGCGGGATCGATTCTTGCGGTGAAAGAAGATGGCGAGCGGCGGAAAGATAGAGATCGAGAAATTTAATGGTCGCAGTTTTGAGTTGTGGATTTGAGTTGTAGCTCAAGATGGAGGATCTGCTGGTGGATAAAGATCAGTGGATCTCGGTAGATCCAGGTACTAAACCAACGGCAATGTCAGATGAAGACTGGAAGAAACTGGATCGGAAGGTTAAGAGCACAATACGGTTGTGTGTGTCAGATTCAGTATTGTTGAATGTATCTGGGGAAGCTACGGCGAAGAATTTGTGGGAAAAACTTGGGACTTTATACCAATCTAAGTCTCTGGTGAATAAGTTGTTCCTACGGAAAAAGCTGTATAACCTGAGGATGAAGGATGGAGACTCGGTGACAGAGCATCTGAACGCCTTCAATACTGTGGTAAGTCAGCTGTCGTCTGTTGATATTAAAATCTCAGATGAAGATAAGTGCATCAGTTTGTTATGCTCTCTACCAGACTCGTGGGACAGTCTGGTTATTGCAATAGGTAGCAATACAACTACCTTGAATTTTGATGACATTGTCTCAGCCTTGCTGTCGGAGGAAATGAGACGGAGAAATATGGAGGGTCAGAATGGAGATGCCTTATATGTACGAGGAAGGTCCTAGAACAGAAACAAGAATAAGGTTTCGAGTGGGAGATCTAAATCTAGAGGGAGATCTAAATCTCCTGGAAAGTTTGTAAAGGTGTGCTGGAAATGCGGAAAGGAAGGGCACTACAAAAAGGAATGCAGATCTAAAGCTCCTGAGAAAGGAAAGGGATCCGATGAAGGTCCTTCTGCAGAGGCAAAAACCACCTCGGATGAAGGTGGGGATGTGTATTTGGCTTCTTCTTCAAATACACATGTAGATCATGAGTCATGGTTGATTGACTCAGGTGCATCCTTTCACTTCACTTCCCATAGGGAGTGGTTCTGCGAGTATGAGAAATATGATGGTGGTGATGTCTTCCTAGGGGATGATAGGAGGGCCAGAATCATCGGACGTGGAAAGGTCAAGCTAAAGCTGCAAGGTGGAAGGATTAGAACACTTCCTGGTGTTTTGCATATTCCTGCATTGGCTAGAAATTTGATTTCTGTAAGCAAGATGGATGATGCAGGTGTAAAAACAGTGTTCAAGAAAGATTCCTGCAAGATGGTTCAGGGAGCACTGGTACTAATGCGGGGAGTTCGGACTAGAACTCTATACAAGCTAGAAGGTAGCACTGTTATTGATGGGTGTAATAGTTCTATGGTTCCTGAAAGTGGAGCAGAAAGCCTAGCTGTCTCTGGAGAAAAGACCATGTTATGGCATCAAAGGCTTGGACATATTGGAGAGAATGGCCTTCAGATACTGCATAGAAATTGTATGGTAGAAGGTATGTCTAATTGTTCTCTATATTTCGATTTATGTGAACATTGTGTATATGGGAAGCAGAATCGGGTGAGTTTTCCTTCTGGTGCTAAGAGGGCAAACAAGATATTAGAACTTGTGCACAGTGATGTGTTTGGGCCTGTGTCAGTTCCATCACTGGGAAAGTCTGTGTACTATGTTTCATTCATAGATGACTTCTCAAGGAATACATGGATATATTTCTTGAGGCAGAAATCTGAAGTCTTTGAAAAATTTAAAGAATTTAAGTCTCTGGTGGAAAACCAGACAGAGAAGAAGATAAAGGCATTGAGGACAGATAATGGTGGGGAGTTATGCAAGAAGGAATTTGAAGAGTTCTGTAAGAAGTGTGGTATAGCACGGCAGAAGACTACTCCATACACACCTCAGCAAAATGGAGTTGCAGAAAGAATGAACAGAACACTGATGGAAAAGGCAAGAAGCATGCTCAGTGGTACCGGGTTAGGACAAGAATTCTGGGTAGAGGCAGTGGAGACCGCATGTTACTTAGTTAACAGATCACCTTCATCAGTGTTGGAGGATAAGACTCCACATGAGGTATGGACTGGTAAGAAACCCTCTCTTTCACATATAAGGGTATTTGGATGTGATGCATATGTACATGTTCCAAAGGAGAAAAGGACCAAGTTGGATAATAAATCTGAAAGGTGCATCTTTATGGGGTATAAGGATGGTTTAAAGGGTTACAAGCTTTGGAACCCAGAAACAAGGAAGGTTGTGTACAACCGAGATGTGGTGTTTAGAGAAGTGAAAGATGTTGTTAAACATGAAGTCCTATCAAAGGAACCTGAAAAGATAGAGTTTGAGCTAAAGGAGGATGAATCAGACTCTACAATAGAAGAAGACTCAGAAGATGAAGAGCCACAAACTCCAGCTTTGAGAAGATCATTTCGGGAAAGAAGGCAACCAGAAAGGTATAGTCCATCTGCTTTCTGTTCAGGTTTTTCCTTAACTATAATTGATGATGGACCCAGAACTATCAGGGAGGCAGTAGATTCAGAGGATGGAAAACCCTGGAAGGAGGCCATGGTTGATGAAATGGCATCCTTGCACAAAAACGATGCATGGGATCTGGTGGAGTTGCCGGCTGGAAGGAAGCCCATTGGGAGCAAATGGGTGTTTAAGAAGAAGATGAATGTAGAAGGCAAGGTGGAGAAATACAAAGCTCGCTTGGTAGCGAAAGGTTATTCCCAGGTGCCGGGAATTGATTTTGGTGATATTTTTTCTCCTGTTGCCAAAGTCACTTCTATTAGATTACTTTTATCTGTTGCTGCTGCATTTGATTTTGAGATAGAAAAGATGGATGTGAAGACATCATTTCTTCACGGAGATCTAGAAGAGGAGATCTACATGAAGCAACCTGAAGGTTTTATGGTGAAGGGTAAGAAAGAACTGGTATGCAGGTTGAAGAAGTCTCTGTATGGGTTAAAACAGTCACCAAGGATGTGGTATCAGAAATTTGATACCTATATACGGGGACTTGGCTTCACCAGAAGCAAGGAAGATCATTATGTTTATTTTAAATTAATTGGTGATCGTGTTATATATCTGGTCTTGTATGTGGATGATATGTTGTTGATTGGAAATGACAAAGAAATTATCCAAAATTTGAAGACCCAACTATTCTCCAAATTCGACATGAAGGATCTGGGTGCTGCAAACTATATTTTGGGCATGGAAATTAAGAAAGATCAGGCAAAGAGGAAGCTCTGGTTAAACCAGAGGAAGTATGTCGAGACTATATTGCAGAGGTTCAATATGCAGGATAGTAAACCGGTGAATGTTCCTATTCCTGTAGGTGTAAAGCTGTCTATTGAACAATGTCCCAAGACACAAGAAGAAGAGGAGTATATGTCCCATGTTCCATATGCAAGTGCAGTGGGTAGCCTGATGTATGCAATGGTATGTACTAGACCAGACATTGCAAATGCAGTGGGAGTATTGAGCAGGTTTATGTCAAACCCAGGGAAGGAGCATTGGACAGTAGTGAAGCGGGTTTTCAGATATTTACGTGTCACTAGTGATTATGGCTTGTGCTACCAAGGAAGACCAGGATTGCAAAGAATGTTGGACATTCATGGTTTTTTTGATGCAGACTGGGCTGGAGATTTGGACCAAAGAAGATCTACAAGTGGGTATGTGTTTAGCCTATTTGGAGGCGCAGTCAGTTGGATGAGTAAAAGACAGTCTGTAGTGGCTCTTTCAACTACAGAGGCAGAATACATAGTAGCCACTCATGCAAGCAAGGAAGCAGTTTGGTTGCAGAGATTGTGTTCAAGTATGGGGTTGGTACAACAAGCTATAAGGATAGACCGTGATAGCCAAAGTGCAATTTTCTTGGCTAAGAACCCTGCTTATCATTCAAAGACAAAGCACATTGATGTTCAATATCACTTTGTTAGAGATATGGTTGAGGCTAAAAGGGTGTTGCTGGTAAAGGTGGACACTTTTAAGAATGTTGCAGATGCATTGAAAAAGTCTGTGAGCACTCAAAAGTTCTCTTGGTGTAGAGAAACAATGGGTGTTGAAGAATTGGGCCAATGACTAAGCCCTTTTGTGGCCCCTTGTGGAAAGAAAACAACAAGTGGGAGAATGTTGGGTATGTGTTATATTCTTTCCACGACTAAGCATGCGCGGGGGGGTAAGAGGGGGGGCGATAGCTTGTGCTTTGAAGGCTTGTTTCGTGGAGTCTTCTGTCAGGTTGAGTCTTGTTTCATGTGCCAGAAGTGATCCAGTCAACTGTTCTACTGAGAAAGATATAAAGTCTTTAGATTCCAAAATGGCTATCACAATAATTGTTGGGTATGTGTTATATTATTTTTTGGTCCTTAATTTCCGATGGGTAGTCCGTGTCCATGGTTTTGTGCATGGTTTTGCACACAGTTTTGGGGTACGATGGTTTTCGGCCCCTGGTATTGTTGTAGATCCGGTCAAGGGAACTACGGTTATGTTCTAATCCATGGTTTATGGATTGGGGTTTATGTATGCTTCGGCATGTATATATATGTGTTGTAACACTAAAAGGAATATAATGAAAAGTCAAGCTAGTCGTCCCGATTTGGGATCCAGGGGAAAATCTCTGTGTTTATCGGTTTTATGTTTTATGCTCTCGCTATTGTTTATTTTCTGTTATAAGATTCGTGTGTAGATAATTTCTGTTCAGGGTTAAAACCTACAATCATGTCATATTTCTTGGGTAGACTTCAAAAAACTTTTTCAACAATTTTCTGATCTGTAATGGTTTCACCAATGAGTTTGATCTGATTCACTATTCCCATGACTCTAGTCATGAAATGATCCACATTCTCGGTGTCAGCCATATTTAGGGTTTCAAACTGAGCTCTCAATGTTTTCCATTTAACTGTTTTCACTGTATCATTTCCTTGATACGCAGCTTGAAAAATATCCCAACATTATTTTGCTATTGTCGCACTAGTTATTTTGTCAAAGATAGAATCATCGACTGAGTTTTGTATCCAGCATTTGGCTCTGTGCTCCTTCTTTCTTAGTTCAATAGCTGCATTCCTCTAATTATTGGTCATGTCCGCCCATGCTTCTTGGGTCGGATCTACATAGGCGATTAGAAGTGTATCCCAACAATCTTGAGCTTGTAGAAAAGTTTTCATTCTTAAATTCCAAAATTCATAATTTTTTCCAAGCAGATTTGGTGTCTGTGGCAAAGAGCTTGAAGAGGCCATTATTTCTTCAAATGCTAATATGTGCCTTTTGTAAATCTCCTTTAAAATTTTAAAATTTCTTTTAAAGACAAAAAAAATCTCTTGAAACCCTCTTTTAAATTTCCTTTTCCAAGAAACACTTTAAAAAAAAAAACTTCACCACATGCTCTTTCGTAACCTCTTTAAAAAAACCTTTGAAAAATTTCAAGTTTTTTTTTTATATAAAAAAACTTAAATAAAAAACTTTCTTTAAAGGGCTTTCTCTTTTTTTAAATTACGTGAAGTGTAAATTACACTTACATGGCCATCATGCTTTCTCCTTTTTTGTATCATGTAGAGCTTGAAAAAATGGCATTAAACAAAAATTTCTTTGAATCATGCACATGTGAATCATGCACATGCATTCATGCCATTCATTCTTTTTAAAACCCTTGAATACGTTGATGAGCGTAACAAAAATTCCTTAACGCAGGTGATTCAAATCTGTGCCCACGTGTAGCTTAACGCTGGTGATCCACACCGGTACCGCGTTAGATGTAATCCGTGCAAGTAACTGATGTTTAACATGAATTTTGTCTTTGTCTCATGTGTTATAATGTGAATGTTAGCTTTGGATCCCACGTTAAGACTAATGCTGAGAAGCTATTCAAACAAAGCGTTAGTGTAGAATTTTTTTTATAAAAAATATTTGAAAAAAAAAATCTCTTCAATTGCATTTTCTCTCTACTGTTTCAACTTGGCTTTGTTGCTTCTCTCTGGGGAGGCTTATGCAAGCTAGCTCTGATACCATGAAAAAGAATGAGAAAAAATAGTTGGAGCACAGATTGCCCTTCTCAATATTCAAAGATAGTTAAATATATTACATTGTAAACATCAAAAGTAAATGACTAGAGTAGAACTGAAGTAAACTAAAGTAAAAATAAAGTAAATTGAAATATATACGACACCTAGCAGACAATAGAATTAAATGTAACTACACCTAACTAACAGTGAGATTAATATCTCAACAAAAACTACCATATGAACTTCTATAAGGACTTCTTTAAAGAATTTAGTGACAATGTAAATGGAGTATTTTACTTTGTAGACAAGTCAAAACTGAGGCCATCTATACTTGGTACCATAAATATTATATTGTTTGGACTTCATGACTTTCTTCTACATGATGTACTCTACCTTCCAAAACTATGGAGAAATTTGTTTTCCCTTGTCCAAAGCCACAAAGAAGGACAGTCCATCCATATGTTTTATGGAAAATTATAGATAACAAAAGCATAAGAAAAACGTAGTTGTGATGACTATAATAGAGGAAGAAATACTAATGAAGTTGCAAGGAACATGTGTTTATGGATAGAAATTTACATGTAGTTCTTAGTACAATGAATGTAGTCCTCTTTGGAATGCATTATCTGTACTATTAATTATGATAACATTTATTTGCTAAAAATAAATGGTGTTTTTCATTTTCTAACTATTACAATGAAATTGAGGTAATG
This sequence comes from Pinus albicaulis, assembly GCA_034641835.2. NCBI lineage: Eukaryota > Viridiplantae > Streptophyta > Pinopsida > Pinales > Pinaceae > Pinus > Pinus albicaulis. Next base: position 89,330,039 of record CM076576.1, read on the forward strand.
TATTTATTTTCTAAAAATAAATGGTGTTTTTCGTTTTCTAACTATTACAACAAAATTGAGGTAATGTGATACTCGTATCCTAGAAGAACATAGCAAACAACCATGTGATGATTTTTCTTCATTCTTATTTATGTGGACCTATTATTATTACCCATGGAAATGGAAACAAATATATGATGAATTTTATTAATTATTACGAGACAATGTGTTGGGTATACTTGTAGAAAAGTAGGCCAAAATCCTTTGAAACTTTTAGAAAATTTCAAGCATGGATTGAAAATGGTGCACAATCACATATTCAGACTCTTTGTATTGATAATGGATAATAATATACTTCTTATGAATTTGGAAACTACCTTCTCCAACATTCGATTCAACATCAAACAATTGTGTCATACAATCCTCAATAAAATGGTGTAATTGAAAGAATGAACAAGACTATCTTAAATATGGTTTTCTCAATGATGTTTTTCAAAAATGTAAAGTTGATGTTTTGGATTGATGTAGTTCTATGTGTAGTATATATAAAAAACATAATTACATCTTATGCTCTAAAAAATCAAGACTCCTTATGAAATGTGCTATGGAAACATCCCTTTGGTAAGGAATCTTAGGATCTTTGGTTCGACTTGTTATGCCTTGATTCTCAAGGAAAAAAGAACCATGCTTGATGCTAGGAGTCAAAATTGAATCTTTTTTGGGAACTCAGATACCACCCAAGCATATCATCTCTAAAATGAGGTAAACAAGAAGTTATATTGTATAGAGATGTGATTTTTCGGGAATATTCCAAGATTGAAAATAGTATTGGCCGACTGGTTGATCATTTGGAGAGATTCAATCATGTAAAAAATTATCACAAATTTTATAATAATATTCCACATATTGAAGGGTGTACCTATCTTGGATCGATCTACTAAATCTCATTCTAAATCACTCTCCCCCTCATGAAGTTTCAACAACTTCTTTGGATCATGTAGACTTTTTGACTGATGTAATTGAGAGGATTGGAAGGATAAATATTGAGGCAGCCCCATCTCAATCAGCAGAAAATCTTGGACCACATAAGAAATTTCCACCAAAATGGCTCATTAAAACTCTTGAAAGTATTCATTCGGATGAGGTTAGAAATATAGGAATTAGAGGTTCCACTATACTATTAAATATTGTAGCTTGGACAATTGTTTTAGCCTTGAGATGTGTAATTGAGGCTAGGAATATAAATAATTTAATTATCTCCAATTTCATGTCATTTTACTAAGTTTGACATACAAGAAATATCTTAATTAATTCAATTAGTGTTTTTTCAATATTTTCCTAAGTTAAAGTTAGGGAAAGTGGATAATTAATTGACATTAGTTGAGATAAGATTTATTTTCCTCTAGAAGTTTGTATGAATATTCTAAGTTGATATTAACCATTGATTGAATCAAGTTAACTCCTAATCATGGTCATTAATTTGTGAATGAGAGATTTTTTTATGGTGCTAGAAATATTTTAACCAAGGTGGTCTCCTCAGTATGAAATCCCAACTAGACCTCACATCGTTTGGAGTAGAAGCCCCGACTAGGAAACAAGGTTGGTTGCCATTAGTCTTATGAATTTGTCTTGGTTTAAATTATCAACATAAGAGATTACACATAATATTTGAAACAATCAAGAAAGTTCACATTGTGAGGCATGCACTCGAAATGTATATAAGGTGCTTTCACATAAGGGAAGAGAGAGCATGCACATGTAGAAGAAAAGTAGTAGTATTATCCTAAAAGAGACACACAAGAGCATGAAAAAATAATTTATTAGCTTGTAAAGTAGTTCACAAGATAAAAATGATCATAAAATCAAGTAACAACACACATTCAACAACATACACACCAAGGCTAACGAAATAGTTCATTTTCAATAGTATGTGTAAACATACACTGCAAAAAATGAAAGAATAGTATCACAATCATTCAAAACATATGAGTGAATATGTGCCATCTCTTAGAGCTTTATATATTAAGTGAAATTCCAAAGATATACAACTACAATGCTGCCACACTAGCCCCAATAGTGAAACAATAAGTCACTACTTGCTCCTCCAAAGAAAGATCTTGTCTTCGATGCGAAATTAGAGAGTCCAGGGTGAGAAGTCAAAAATCCATTTGTTTGATCTATGAGGGTGTATTTATAACAAATTAGGTTACTCTCCATATCCCATGTGACTCTTGACCTTCCATAATGACTCCTAGTCTCCTATGTGATTTTTCAAATTCCTATGTGACCTTCGAGCTTCTATATGACTTTAGAAATTTCTAGTGACTTTTCACATTCCATGTGGGACCCTTGGGCCTCCAAATATTTTAAATTTGTTATAAAAATTATAAATTACAATAAAATGTAACACATATATAAAACAAGAGAGACATAAATATACGTGGTTCACCCAATTTGGGCTACGTCCACCCCGAACAACTAGTCCTTCCTTTATATTATCCATAAAAATGAAGGGACAAAACCTAAAGTAGATCCATTGTAATATCCTTTGTTCTCTCTCACAGTCTCCCTATCTGTTTCTTGCTCTGAGAATACAAAAAAAATCCACAACCACAATAAAATACCCTCATACAAAATGATGGGTTGCCTTCTAGGGAAAAAAAAACCCTAAATTATACATAAATTATACCGTGAGATCATCCGCCTAATGAACGGCCTAGATTGACTAGAAATTACAATATTTTTACAAGGCAATTTTACTTCTATTTTTAGCTTCGGGGGCACTGCCTACGAAACACCTCAACAGGGGGGGCTCCATAAAGTCGCAGTCGCCACCCCTAGACCCCCCAATAAATGTTTAATTATGGGTGTCTTTGCCACCCCGTTAAGAACAGGGATCCAACACTGTGATATAAAATAAAGAAGATAATTAGGCTCCACACCCAACGATCTCCCACATGGAGACTGATTGTAGCAACTCCACCACTACTTCATTTGCTGGAAAATGACTCCACTTTGTATCTGGTTGTTTCTCATCTTCATCATCATACTTGAAGACTAATTCATATTGAGAATAATCTCAGTTTATGCCTAGTTACAACTTTTGTTATCATATCTGTAGGATTCTGGCTAGTGTGTATCTTTTCTAGCTCCAACTGTCCATCTTCCAACACTGACCGTATGAAATGGTACTTGAGATGTATGTGTTTAGTCCTGGAATGAAATGTTGAGTTCTTTGAAATATGAATGACACTTTCGCTATCACTGTATAATGTGCCGATATCATGCTTCTCACCCAATTCATCCATAAACCTTTGTAACCAAATAATTTCTTTACTAGCCTCTGTAGTAACAACATACTCTTCTTCTGTTGTTGAAAGTGCAACAACACTTTGGATTTTTGAAACCCAACTAACAGTTGTTCCACCTATAGTAAATACATACCCTGTAGTGCTCCTCCTTTTATCTATGTCACCTGCCATATCTGCATCAACATATCCCTGTAGAGCAATGTTTGAACCACCAAAGAATAATTCTTGTTTTGTGGTACCTCTCAAATATCTGAGAATCCATTTCACTGCCATCCAATATTCTTTTCCTGGATTGTTCATATACCTGCTTACAACTCGCACTTCATGTGCAATATGAGGCCTTGTGCAGACTATTGCATACATTAAGCTTCCAACTGCTGATGCATATGGAACCTTAGACATATAATCCATTTATTCTTGGGTTTTAGGGCACATCTCCTTACTAAGTTTGAAATGGCTAGAAAAAGGTGTACTAACTGTTTTTTCATTCTACATATTAAATGTTTTTAATACCTTTTGTATGTACTCATTATGGGACAATGTTAATTTGTGATTTTTCTTGTCTCTAGTTATTCTCATACTAAGGATTTGTTTTGCAGCTCTCAAATCCTTCATTGCAAATGAATTTTCCAATTTTCTTTTGAGCACATTTATTTCCTGCATGTTAGACCCTAGAACAAGCATGTCATCTAAATACAATAACAATATAATATAGGTGCCATCATTTTTCTTTTTCAAATAAACACAATGATCATAGTGACATCTAGTATAACCTTGTTCAGACATAAACTTGTCAAATTTTAGATACCACTTCCTTGGAGCCTGTTTTAAGACATACAAGATATTCTTTAACATTCACACTAATTTTTCTTTCCCTTTGACCTCATATCCTTTTGGTTGCTTCATATAGATCTCTTCCTCCAAATCTCCATAGAGAAATTTTGTCTTTACATCAAACTGTTCAAGATGCAAGTCTTTCGCTGCTATAAGACTTAAAATAGTTCTAATTGAAGTCATCTTAACAACAGGAGAAAATATTTCATAAAAATCAATACCTTTCTTCTATGCAAACCCCTTCACCACAAGTCTAGCTTTGTACCTCTATTTTGCTCCATCTTCTTCCTTCAGCCTGTAAACCCATTTATTCTGCAATTTTTTTTTACCTGTAGATAACCTGACTAAGTCCTAATTCTGGTTATGTATTAAGGAGTCCATCTCTTCTTTCATGGCTAGCTCCGACTTCTTCCTTGTTTCAACCTACATTTCTTCTTCATAACATTCAGGTTCACCAGAATCAGTAATAAATAAATAATATAATGAAGGAGAGTATTGTTCAGGTGGTCTACTTATTCTGGTAGATCTTCTGACACCACTTTCAGGTGTTTGAGGTGCCTTTTGCTATTGTGGTGGTTTTTGTAGTTGATTATTATTATTTTCAGGCACCTTTATTTTTTCTTTGATCTCATTAAGAACTATTTATTCTTTGTTTTTTTTTCTTATTTATTTTCCTGCAACTGATTCTTAGACAAGAACTTTTCATTGAATATTACATCTCTTCTTATAATGATTTTGTGTTTTTCCTAATCATATAAGTGATAACCAATATAACTAACACCATATCTAATAAAGGTACATTTATTTGATTTTGCCTCAAGCTTTCTTCTATTTCTTTTATTAATATGGACAAAGGCCTTACAAAAAAAAGACTTTAAAAAAGAGTAGTTTACCTTTTTACCTATCCATGCCTCCTATGGAATACCACCATCCAAGGAACTTGAAGGTCCTTTGTTTATTAGATAAAAATCAATCTTTACATCATCTCACCAAAATTGTAAAGGCAATCCTGCATGCAATCTCATGCACCTTGTACACTCCATGATTGTTCTGTTCATCCTTTCTGACACACCATTTTCTTGTGGTGTTCTTGGAACTGTCTTCTCTCTGCGAATTCCATGCTCTAAACAATACCTATCAAACTCTTTACTGTAGTATTCACCTCCATTGTCTGATCTCAGACACTTCAACTTCTTTTCTGTCTCAATCTCAACCAAATATTTCCATTTCTTGAAAGTATCAAATGCATCAAATTTATTCTGAATATAATAAATCCAAGTTTTTCTAGTTGCATCATCAATAAAAGTAACATAAGAATGAGAGCCACAGAGAGATGATACTTGAGTAGGTCCCCATACATATGTATGCATAAGCTCTAATATTTCTCTCTTCTTTTCTTTCCCAACTCTAAGAAATCTGACTCTCTTCTGTTTTCCATAAATACAATTCTCACAGAAATCCAAATCAATATTCTTCAAACCCGACAACAAATTTCTTGAGTGAAGAATCTTCATCCTCTTCTCACTCATGTGTTTGAGACTATGATTCCATAATGTTACATCTGATCCTTTGGAAGTTAAAGCATTAACAGAGTTAGAAATACCATTGCATGAATACAATGCACCAACCTTTTCACCTTTTGCTATTACGAGGGCTCCTTCGATGACCTTCCAAGTTTTATCTGTGAAATTTGTCACACAACCTTCACCACCTAACTGCCCTACTGAAATTAGATATTTCTTCAGATCTGGAACATGCCTTACCTCCTTTAATAGATATTTCTTTCCATTCTATTGTTTTACAATAACTTTACCCATTCCAACAATTTTATAGGGTTTATCATCACCCAAACGAATTTATCCAAAATCTCTTGAACATAGTCATGAAAATATTTCTTATCAGGTGTGGCATGGAATGAAGCCCCTAAATCTACCACCCAAGAATCAGTAACATTTTCTAAAGAAAGAATCAAAGAATCTTGTAACACATCACTTGTCACATTTTCTTCATGATTGTTTTCTTGTTGTGCATCTCCTTATTTTTTCTTTTGAGATCTACAGTCTTTCTTTAGGTGCACTTTCTTTCCACATTTCCAACACTCTATCCCCAATATGGACTTGGATCCGCCTTTTATTTATTTACTGCGATATGCTAAGCTCTTTCCTCTTTCAATTTTTCTTCCCCTAGTCTCTGCCCTCAAATCATTACCCGATGTCTCATCGAAGCTTTTCCATTGCATTTCCTCGCTAAGGATAGCACTAACAACATAATCAAACTTTAATGTACTATATCTAGAGACAGAGTTACTAATGGCCATAACTAAACCAATCCAACTTTTTGGCAATGAGCACAGAAATAACAGAGCCCTAACTTCACCATCAAATTTTACCCCTATAGAACTGATTGGTAAACATATTCAAATAATTTAAATGGTCTGCAATAGATCCATATTCCGACATCTTCATATTAAGTAAATGTTTCATAATAAATACCTTGTTTGAGGTCGAGGGTTTTTCATATAGTTTCTCCAATGCATTAATAAAACCCTCTATTGTTGTTTCCTTTGAAATATTGAAGGCTACCGATGCCGCGAGGCACAATTGTATTGTTCCAAGTGCCTTTCTATTGAGAATCTGCCATTCTTCATCTGTCATAGTCGTCGACTTTTTTTTTCACTCAATGGTAGGTAGAGATATTTTGGATACAGATGATCTTCCCTCTGTCTTTTCCACAGTGGGAAGTTTCGGCCATTAAATTTATCGATCCTAAACTTACCATCTTCCGTCATTTCTCACACTTGAACTACGAACCCTTCTTTCCTGTGAGTTTATTAGCCAAACAAACCTTCAACTCTGATACCATTTCTTAGAAAAATTATATATTATAGAGCAATGCAACACATAAAATATGTGGAAACACAAACACATAAAATATATAAAATAAGAAAGACACAGATATACGTGGTTCACCCAATTTGGGCTACGTCCACCCCGAACAACCAGTCCTTCCTTCATATTATCTAGCAAAATGAATAGACACAACCTACAGCAGATCCACTGTAATATCATCTGTTCTCTCTCACAGTCTCTATATATGTTTCTCACTCTGAGAATACACATATAATCCACAGCCACAATACAATACCCTCATAAAAAATGAGGGGTTGCCTTCTAGGAGAAAAACCATAAATTAAACATAACTTCTACCATGAGATCATCTGCCTAATGAACGACCCATATTGACTATAAATTACAATACTTTTACAAGGAAATTTTACATCTGTTTTTAGTTTCGGGAGTGCCGCCTCCGAATCCCCCTACAAGGGGGTGACTCCATAAAGTCGCAGCCGTCCACTGGAGCCCCCATGCAGCGTTTAACTACAGGCAACATTGCCACCCCATTAAGAATACGGGTCCAACACTGTGATACAAAATAAAGAAGATAATCAGGCTCCACACCCAACAACATTTTCTCATTTTTGGAATTTACATAATTACATTCCGCAAGTGATGTGGCAAAATACATTGACACATATGACCTTTTGTGATGACATTTTGAGAAGCCGTTACTTGGCGACAGTGACATAAGACTTCATTTTATCAATGCCAAGATCTTCTCCTTGCTTATGAGTTTTAATTATTCATGATGGATACTTACATGTTATTCATCTTTATCCTCCAAAGGATCTAGATAAGTATGAAGACTTTCCAAGTCAGCATGAGATGCCACCATTCTATCATGGTCCATAATTTCTTCGTGTCTTCATGATGGTTATTCTGGTGCTTCTTCTTTGCAAGTATTTTCTTGTAATCCCTACATGAAAGCTTCCATGAGCATCACCTTACCATGTCAATATGGTACACCAACAATTGAATTTCACTCCTAACAAGGCAATTTTAGTCTGAAAATCATATAATCTACCTCTGCTTTTCTCATGGAAAATTTTTATTTTGAAGGACCTGTGCAAGGGCTGAGAGGGAGAGGCTAGCTAATATTGGCGCAGCTGAGCTCAATAGTGAGCAGGGGATAACCATGTTTTTTCAATGGTACTAAGCAATGTGCAATAAGGAGAGGCTCTTCAGGGTATCATTCAATCGGGAAGCCTAGAAGACAAGGGTGGAATGAATACTGACTGTGATTATGCAATGCACGGTGCTCAGTGGTGAGGAGGCATGGATTACACAGTTGATATTCAGAAGGATTGTGGGATGACCTCATTTTCACTGGAACAATGCAATGAAAAGTAGGAGGCAAGATAAGACAATGTACTGCATGGTGAGGGGCCTCAGTCAATGGGAGGGATAAGACTAGCCACTGTAACTATGCAATGTACAATTATTAAGGGACATGCTCAATGGATTATGTAGTTGAGGTCTCAGTGACCAAGAGGTGACCTAATGCTCACTAGAATTGTGCAATGTTGACAAAATTAAGGGATTTGTGTAGTTAGGGAGACATGGATACAAGGTTGCATACTGTAAATGCGTAATGCAGAGTGGTTGAAGAGGAACCTTTGAGAACTACGCAGTTGGGCATGATAATGACATAAAGATGACCCCATTTTCCACTACAATTTCGCAATCCACAATTGAGGGCAGAAGGAATCATGAAATACACATTTTACAGGGCTAATATGCCAGAGCAATGGTCGAGTATTCAAGGTTACTCAGTGTACATTTGAGGGAGATTGTCCTCTAGGAATGCACAATGTGGATTTCCAAGAGGCATCTGATGCTTCACTATGACTTAAAATTGCATAGTGTGTATTTCCATGAGGGAGAAAGGTTAGCAAGTTGCAAAGACAATGAAAGCTCCACAAAATGACTAAGTGTGGGATTAGTGAGGTAAGAGAGAACAAAACATGCAAAAAAGTCTTGCAATAGTGATATCACACTCGTATAACATGAACACAAGCCAAGAGACTGCATAATACCAAAAATCAACATGCATACCTTGAAGTGACAACAAAGCGGCACTTATTTCTAAGTGCGACAGTTGAAACATAACTTTGCAATGCCTAGAATACAAGTTAAGAAAATATTGTTGAATGCAACCAGAAAGTGTGCTAAGCTATTAGAGAGTGCCTAACATATATTCTTATGATATATTCGATCAACTAATGCAAAAGAGTGCACGAGATCTTCCTCTAGTAGATAGTGCACTATGTTGCAATAAATGTAGGAATACAAACAGTAAATCACTATATCCATTTTTGTGGATTTTTCTTTAGCGACGACTTTTTGGATTTTTCAATGGATTTATAGCCTATATCAAGCCGAAAATTTTGTGGTGAAATCTTAATATGTGTTGTTTAAACTGGTTTTTTGATTGCTCATGTGGATTCAACACCCAGAAAAACCCCTAGTGCACTTTGATTAAGTAAAGTTCACCCATCAAACTTGTCATGTGAATGAATTCCCGCCATAATCTAAACAAATTAGATCATAAAATAAAACAAAAAACTTTTCCAAAAGTTGCACTTAGAAACAACTCGCTTGTTTATGGGTGTTTGCATCACCCCATTTTTTTATTCTCTTTTTTCATTTTATGTTATATTGATAGTAAAAAATACACTAATCTAACTAGTACAACCACATTAATAAATTTGGTTGATATACACCAATATCCTTATATCAATCACATGCACAACCACATTAGTAAATGTAGTTGAAAAATATCATAGACATTAATGATATAGATTTAATATTAATATTGATAAATATATAAGAATAATAATTTATTAACAATATAAGTAATAATTAATAGAAATAATTAAAATAAAACATTTTGAATATTATTTAATAAAGAATAATAATAATTAATTTAGACAAACCATCTTATTCTTCATAATAATAATAATAATAATAATAATAAATGTTATTAATATTATAAACCAAAAGGATTAATAAACTTAAGGGATTAATATTACAAATCGAGGCTATTGATAAATCCAATGAATTATTAATATTAAATACAAGAGATTAATATTATAAACTCTAGGGACTATTGATAAACCCAATGAATTATTAGCATTATAAATACATGAGATTAATATTATAAACTCTAGGGATTATAAATACAAGCGATCAATAAACTCAAGGGATTAAAAACCCAAATAATTAATTTTTTTTTTTTCAAGTTTAATAGTACCTTTCTATTTTCTTGTAAGTTTAGCAGTACCTTCCTATTTTCTATTAATAAAAAAAGCAGCAGGTTGCAGCAGATCAAAACTTAATGGCCTTAACTTGCCCAAAGGAAGCTAGGTTTGTTGGCCACCTTAAAGAGTTAAAATTCATCCAATATTGGAAAATTTTAAGCCTTCTAATAAATGCTATGTCCATTCTACTATTTCTAACAAATTGTGACTGTCAGCAATAAATTATATCCACAAAATACATAAAAAAACAAAGGAAGTATGTTAGGTAAATTGACTCGGGATTATAGTCAAGTTTGATCGAGTTAAACAGTGATGGTTTTGGGGCGCATGGTATTGTGCACCCATGGTTTTCAGCTCATGGTATTGCATGTAATGGAGACTATAAAAGTCTCAAAGGACTTCATTTTAATGTAGGCCTGGATGTGAGCCGTGAAGGCTCACTTGGCTGGATTAGCCAGGGTTTTGGCCAAGGCTAATGAAATTTCATTAGGATGGGTTTTCCCCAGAGTTTGGGGTTTTTCTTGGTTAAACATACGTGTTTATGTTTATGATTTGTTGCTGGTTATGTTTAATTATTCCTCTCGGTAATTATTTATGTTCTCCGGTAAATGTTTCTTCATTTGGTATCAGAGAAATATTTGCCTTCAGAGGGATGCCTCTGTTGTCAAGGGTTTTATTGGCTTGTGAATGGATATATGAGATCCTAGAAAGGGTTTCACGGTCATAGCCATATGAAATCGATGAACCATTCTAGTGGCGGATTCTGGAGGCGGTTTTGGCTTCAGATAAGGCAGTGCTATGCCTAGCTGATGGATGTGATAGCGGCTATGTTGTGGCTGCCTGTTTAATTCAAAATTGTGGAGGTAATTATTGATTGAAGTTCATGGAGACTGTGGACAAGTTTGTGGTCATGCAAGCCATGAGGATCGCAGTGGCCTTTATGGGAAGCGATTTTGGAAAAACCACTAAGGAAGTGGCATAATCTGCAACAGTTTGCAGAAGTTGGTGGAAGTGGTATTATATACCAAGATCTGTCATCGAGGAGGGCTTTGGGTCATATTGGTGGCAGAGGATGAGATCGTAGCCATGGGTTCATGGTGGAGGCACGAGAAACACTCGTCAAGATGTGCACACAGCAGGTGGATGCATTGAAGAGAGCCAGTGATGCTCTGATGTAAGGTAGTGCCAGCAAGCATTTGTCGATGATGGTTGAGAAGTTGTAGGTCCAAAATAGCGGTCGAGCGAATTTTTTTGAGTGGGTTGATAACATTTTCGAGCCCACTAACTCCTTTGAGGAGGCACTGAATATATACTAGCATATGCATTGATTATGGATGGTGGTGGAGAAGGGCAACTCCACCAGGAAGGTATTCAGAATAACGCCACAAAAACCAATGTAAGGTCTGATATTCGAAGGAAGGTTGGGAGATATCCAAGGATCCATCCTCAGTAGGTATGTTTTACTGAATCAGTTCCAGATGGCGCTGATACAGTTGCATGGGCCTCATTGGCTTAGAATCGGATCGAAAATGTCTGTGAAATCTTCAATGATGTATGCATATAGATGAGGAATTGAGACAGAGAAAGGAGAATCAATAGGCGGTTGAGGTTGAAATCCGCAGAGAGGAAGTCGAAACAGAGATGCTCCAGGTCAAGATCGAGGTCACCCTACGACGAGAGGAAGAAATAAAAGTCTCAGTCTCGGTCCAAGTCTCCTTACAAATCTCGTCTTGATAAGAAACACAGAAGGATCTATGGTGATGACAAAGAATTCCAATAGGTCATCGTGGTGTCAGAAATCGTGGATCATAGCGTTGAAGAGATGCACAGCAGAGGCCGTGAAAGGCTCATGAAAATTAATTACTTTTATTGCAGTTGGTGGGAAGATTCATGTACAACTATGATGTCCTCTTTGGAGAGGACATCATGAATGTAGAGAATGGTCATACAAAGAATAGCAACAATGCAAAAAATAAAATAAAAATAATTATTATATAATTGAGTTAATTTTTACATGTAAATGGGCATACTGTTGTAATACCTAGTATGGCATGCGTACCCCTGGATAATCACTAGTAAAGTTTGGGTTAGACTTAGGTGATAGGGGGGATGCCAAGTTAACAACTACCATGGGTAAAAATTTTGAAGGGGGGAAAGGGCTAGAGTGAGCGGAGTTGTCTCACTTAGCAGTTTTGGCTGGATTTAGTCAATAATCCCCAAGTCAAGTTTAAGGGGGGAATGTTAGGTAAATTGACTCAGGATTAGAGTCAGGTTTGACCAAGTTAAAAAGTGATAGTTTTGGGGCACATGGTATTGTGCACCCATGGTTTTCAGCTCATGGTATTGCATGTAATGGAGCCTATAAAAGGCTCGGACGACTTCATCATAATGTAGACTTGGATGTGAGCCGTGAAGGCTCACATGGTTGGATTGGCTAGTGTTTTGGCCAATGCTAATGAAATTTCATTAGGATGGGTTTTCCCTACAGTTTGGGGTTTTTACCGATTAAACATCTGTGTTTATGTTTATGATTTGTTGCTGGTTATGTTTAATTATTCCCCTCGGTAATTATTTATGTTCTTCGGTAAATGTTTCTTCAAAGTATTTGGTCCATCATCTGAAGACTCAATAGGTGTTGGGTCTTTGACACTGGAGCTAGGCATATCCACCTAATGCATTGTTTGCAGTTGACATTCTATTCATCCAAGACGATATGTAGCATGATGATGCGAAGCATGGATCTCTTGTATCTCTCTTTTGATATCTTGTAGAAAAAAATCCACTTGAGGGTCTCCTCCCATTTCCTGTAAGCTCATGACAGCCTTGGCCAAATAGCATTTGAGCGTCTAATATGTGTGAATAGACTGATGAAAAAGGGACAATCTCCCTTTTGTGTTTCTAGGGTAATGAAGTCCATTGCTTCCTCTTATATGTCTATCTCCTCTTTGATGTTTCAATCTCTTTCCCAACCCTAACTAATATTTCTAACCTGGGGAGGATTACCTGTAGAATATACTCCGAAGAGGTTTTCCATAACCTCTTTGTTTTATTTTCTTTATCGCTTGTTGGACCCTGTAGTGGGCTTAAGAAGTTTCTATTTCCCTTTATCCTTTACCTAGTTCTTGGCTAGTTATCCTTTAACCATATTTGTATTCCAAAGTATAAACACCTGACTGTGCTGTTGCAATTCCTTCAACAGTGATTGGGCAACAACTGTTATTAATTTAAAGAGGCTTTTATATAGTAAGAAAAAGTCAATAACTATTTGCATGCAACAGTAAATAGGTCCCACAACAGTCGTCGTTACCAAGTAATATAAAACCCTGCTATTCCTTCTCAGGTGGTAAAGTTACAAGCAGTCATCAGACAAAGATTGAAATGCAGGATAAAATTATAGTAGTTGAGCTTAGACAGGGAGGGGGGAGAATTCAGACAACGCAACTCCCAGAACCATAACCAATGAGGACAAGGTGCGGCCCAGTTGAACAAAGACTCTTATAAACCTCCCAATTAATTATATAACCAGAGTTAGAGCTATTAACAGTATGCTGAGGCCTTAAAATAGATAATTTCTCCCACAGACCCTGTGTCTTGAAAGAATAAATGAGGGAGAGCGGATTCATAAACATAAATACTACAAGCACCATTAAAAAAGTGGTCCTACATGGCCAAAAAAAACTCAAGGGATTAAAAACCCAAAATATTAATATTAAAAAGCCAAAAGATTAGGAAACATAATGAATTAATATTATAAACCCAAAACATTAATGAACCCGACTAATTATTAATATTTTAACCCCAAGGGATTAATAAACTCAAAAGGTTAATATTATAAACTCTAGAGATTAAAAACCCAAAAAATTAATATTACACACCCAAAACATCATAAACACAATAAATTAATATTATAAAGTCAATAAATTAATAAACTCAAACTATTAATATTATAAATCCAAGCGATTAATATAAAGTACATAATCCACAACACAGAGACTTCATACTAAACCACTTCTAATATCCTTATTCTTGTTTATCAACACCATTATTTATCTCTTTTTAGTTGTATCCTATATTGATCATAAAATGTACTATAATCTAATTAAGAAACTAAAATAGTTTGATATGGAATACTTACATTATCTCATTTATAATTTTTTTAAAATCTTATTTTAATATATTTAAGAAAAAATTATAATAATCATTTTAAAATGGATCCGTGAGGACCAAATTCATGGAGAAAACTCCCAAATCAAACTCAAAATTTCACCATATTCCAGAAGAAGTTAAAACCACAATCACCAATGCATTTTAACCCATATTTTCTTTCTTTAGGTTCATATTATATTTATATGACGGAAAACAACAGTCCATTCAATTTATACATGTTACTTCGCAATCTAAACCATACCTCTGACATCGATAAAACACGTCGATTCCATCATCGATGGAATTCGTCACAGAAAAGATGATCAAAATGACTGAAAGGTCTAAAAATTTTGCAGATGTAAACAACACTGAACATTCAGCCAATTCCAAATGCACAGAGGTAGGTGTGGATCTCGAAATGGTAAGAGCGGATGGGAGGCGTAAAAGGTGGCGGTTAATTGAGGAAATTATTGATTGGAGGCGATGCGTCAGAAAGAAACCAGAGGAAGTCAAAAGGCGTATCAGACATGGACTTCCCGATAGGTTTCGTTCCCTCATTTGGCAAGTCATTTTAGGCGCCCGCAAAATTCTAATGGAGAATCCTTCCGTAAATTACGCACAGCTGATATCGCATGAAATGTTTCAATTCGAGAAACTGTGTATTGTTAAAGACATTCCTCGCATGTTAAAATTCCTTGGATTATCCCAAAGCTACAGTGGGTCTCTGTACAATGTTTTGAAGGCGTATGATGTGTATGACCGAGCCCATGCGTGAAATATAGAGGGGATGAGTTACATAGCGGTGTTGTTGCTTCATTATTTGAACAACGAGGAGTGGACATTTTGGACGATGGTTGCAGTGCTCAATAAGCCGGAAATGCGAGGTATATATTTGGAACGTGTGCCTCTTTTACAACAATACCTCTTTCAGTTCGGAATGCTGGTGAAGAAGCAGCTTCCCAGGCTAGGTCATCATTTTGAGGAGCAGAGGATCATGCCATCGATGTATGCATGCAGATGGTTTCTCACTATTTTCTTCGCCGACTTGCTAATTCCATTAGTCATTTGGATTTGGGATGTTTTCCTATATGATGACATCAATACCATTTTCCAAGTGGGTTTGGCTTTGCTCAAGTCCTTTGAGACGGTTTTGCTGGGATAGTCTAGGGAAAGAGTCGTCGAGTTTCTGGTAACCATGAAAAGGAGAGATTTTCACCCCGACATTTTGTTGTCCATGGCTTTATCATTTGATGTGCAGAACCAGTTACCACAAATTGAGATGGAGTTCACAAAACATTTGTAACCTTACAGAAATTTCTCATTTTTGAGAAGGAATAATGGATAGAAAAGACTAGAATAAAGGACCATCTGAAATGGTTTGAGTTGTTGAGCGAGATTTTATAATTAATATTAATGATAACAATAACAATAAAAATAGTATGCTACTTCTCTACAACATGTCTCCTTTTTCTAATGGTTATTTCTTGTTTTACTTTAAAGCGAGGATATTTTCTTCACTCTTTTCCTTGGTGGTAGTTGGGCTTTCACTTCCTTCTAGCTAGTTGCGGAGCCCTTGCTCTCCTTTGGTTGCCACTTTTTCTCTAAGCTTCTTTCTTTTAACATGTTCTTTCTCTCGAGACTTTTTTTCCACCATCTCGGCCTATTTAGTTTTGGTTCATTCACCTCCTATGTTGTGGTCATGGTCTTGTACAACTTTTTGGAAAGTTCTCTCACTCTAGTCCATCTTTTCTTTTTCTTTTCTTTTTTAAATCACTTAATTATTTTTTGGCCTTTTTCTTCCCATTTTGTAATCATCATGTCTGGTTAAACTCATTGCATTATGTACTATGAACAATGAGCTAGTTGACACAGTTCTTGAAAATGACTTTAAGTTGAAGATTTAATAGCTAACTATGGGTGAAAATGTGAAGTTGGGTTACAATTTTTGCTCTTTTTTCAGAAAAAATTTCATTTTCTTTTGTTCTTCAACTTTCTGCAAGCTAAAACAATTTTTCTGTTTAGAATTTCATTTTGCGATAAAAATAAAAGGTGTCAGAAATTTAATATGTGTGTTTTTTAACAATCAAAGAAGTCATGTTAATACGCAATGTTGTATTCTTTGAAAATTTGTGTTTTTGAGAAACAAAATGTGTTACAACAATCTAGATAGAGTCTACTTTGGTTTCATCATATTTACAAAGCCAATGGATGCATATCATAATTAATAAAAAAATTTGAACTGGTCCAATATGAAAAACCGCATATTATGAATATGTTTCGCGACGCAAGAAATTTCTTAACATATAAGTTGTAAACTAAAAATCTAAAAGCTACCCATTAGAGATGACGGACGAATGTAATGTACCCTAATTTTTTCAATTTTTTTTACAATGTATTTTGGAAGATACAAAATTTTGATTTCACTGAATCACAATGAACTTCAGAAATTGTTTGCTCCCGTTTTATTACAAAATTAATTAAAATTAGTAAATATTTATGAAATTCCATGAAAGTTATATTTCCTGAAAGTAGATTCAATTCTGAAAATGCTTTTCTTGGTTCTGACGGTTAATTCAAAATGTTTCATGGAGTTTAATCAGTCCAAAGTTGCAGATACGTATTCAGATCTTGGTTCTACGTAACTGGTGACACGTTAGTTCGATCGAACTCTTAAAAAAAGTTCGCCTGAACTGTTTTTTGTGCTGACGGCCCGTTAAGTCAAACGACAAAAATTTCGGCCAAAATTTTACCTAACTTTCCGTTGGCCAGAAAGTACCGCTGAGCCCCTCCAATAAAACATTTCGCAGCAATATAAATTGTCGCGAAATAATTCATTATTTTCACATATTTTCGCACATTTGGTCTGATTTTACAAAGGTCTTGATCTAATTTTGCAAATAATTGTCTTGGGCTTAAGGAATTTTCTTGGAGGTACATTCAAAGGACATTTCTTGGAGGCATTCATTATTTTTGCATATTTTCGTACATTTGGTCTGATTTTGCAAAGAATTATTTTGGGTTTAAAGAATTTTCTTGGAGGTACATTCAAAGAACATTTTTGAAGACTTTTCTTGGAGGTACATTTAAAGGACATTTCTTGGAGGTATGTGATACCGCTTTTTGGATGCTTTTTGGGCTTCGTTTTTTTTTTTTAAGTATGGATTTGGGCTTAATTTTCATTATTTTTGAAGGTATGGATTTGGGATTAATTTCGAAAGGACAGTTTTTGCATATTTTTTGGAAGTACTTTTTAAAATTATATTTTTTGAAATATTTTTTAAAGTGGTGTTTTTATGAAGTTGGAATTAATTTTTAATGGACATTTTTTGGAGGCATTTTTTGAAGTGAAATTTTTTTAGAGTACATGTTTTGGGTTGAAGTAAATCTTTTATAATGATTTTTTAAAATGAGTTTTTGTCTAATTTTTTAAATGAATTTTTTTTGTAGGACTTGGAAGGAAATATTTTGAGCTTCGTTTCATTTTTCTAAGACATTTTGTTCTCTAATTTTTTAAAGTAAGTGTTTTGGATTGGAGTATGTATTTTTTGCAAAATTTTTAAAATGAGTTTTTTTTTTTTTTAATTAAATCTTTTGTGATTTTTTTTTTAATTGAGTTTTTGTCTAAATTTTTGAAGGAAATTTTTTGAACTTCATACCCTATTATCATAGGAAATCGAAGGAATTGTACGAGAAAATATGATTGAAAAAGAGACCTTGAGGAACGTAGAGAACATATGAGAAAATCTCGCAAAAGAAAGATAGAAGCACTCTCAAATATTGAAGGGGAAGATCAACCTCAACTAGAAGTTGAAGCAGGTATGTAAATTTAAATATTATGTTTTTGATATATTTAAAATTTTCCTAGTGTAAAATGTGAAGCTTAATTTTTCTTTGATGAACTAATTTGAAAAATATTTTGCAATGTAAATAGAGAGAGATATTTTTCAAAACATTGATGATGAGATACAAAATTTTGAAAGAGAAAGTGAAAGAGATATTGAACCAATTATTGAAGATGGTGAAAATGTTGAAAGAAATTCAAGTGAAGAAATTGAATCACAAGGTATGTATATGTGTGTGTGTGTGTGTGTGTGTGTGTGTTGAACACATACACATATTATTGAAATTATACATACATTTATTAATTTAGTTATTTATTGAATATGTAAACTTATTATGTACTATTCATTCGAATATGTACAGATGAAATCAATGTCGATGATGAGATGTTAGAAAATGCTGACACTCACACATATGGAGATAAAAAAGCTGACCATTATATACGATATCATGTTAACCCCATTTTTGATAAGTAATTCATAAAGTAAAATGTGACAGTTCAAGCCCAAATGTTGAAAGGTCTCCTATCATTAAGGAAATTAAAAGAAGCTATGAATTTATTAGGTATTCGAAAATCAACCAAAGATAAAAAAAAAAAAATGAAGGAAAATGTGATACAAAATATAAATAGTGCTATAAATTAAATTAGAAGATCTAGATAGAAAAATGTTTTAGTCGTACGTAGAGAAATACATATGGAAGTGGTTTCATCAAGTACTAAAGGAAATTTCTTAGTAAAATCTATGGCACGAGCATTAGGAACCTCGCGAAAAGATTTGCACAAACATCTGAAATTTCGGTTGCAAATAGATGTAAATGATGAACTTGCTTGTTGGAGAGCTATTTGTAGGCAACCATACAAAGATAGAATTGGAGAAAACATTAAAAAAATAATATATGAATATTGGAAGAACAATTCGCGTGTTTCGCCAACTACAAGGCATGTGATGGGAAGAAGAATAGCACGAAATTAATATGAAGAACATGAAAACAAATTCTTGGAAACCACTTAGATAGAGTTTTTCAACAAGTTCAAAGAAAATAATCATGAAATTCATGTTTCAATCAGTGCTTTTGTTCAACAAAAACCATGGTATGTAAAACCTATCACCGTATGCGACACTTTTTGTTGTCGTTATCATGTGGAATTTGAGTTATATTATGACACATTCCTTGATTTTGGTAGAAAATTTTGGAAGGATTCACCTCCTCCTTCCACTATCCGTGATTTCATATCTCAAATTCTATGTGAAAGAGAAAACGATGAACTATTTTACAAAAAGAAATGTGTTGGTGGTAAAAAATGCGATGATTGTGGAAATATGACTAAATTTCAAAAAAAATATCGTACTAATATAAATGATCAATCATTGTCCAACATGAAAGTGAAATGGAAGAGATATGAATATATCCATACACCGATTCAAGGTGCAAATAGTGTTAAGAGAATTGAATTACGAGAAGAATAAATTTTTGTGATAGACTTTTTGAGAAAGTTTGGGGCAGAAATTTACAAATACACCAAGCATTCCCATAAAGCTCGATGGCAAGACTTGCAATTCAAAAAATCTCGTGAATTTTTTCCACCAAAGACCATTTTGTTAGTAATTGATTTTGTAGAAAACTACACATTTGTTCAACAAAAACAAATTCAGATTGAATACTATCATTCTGACCAAGTCTCGATGCTCGTCCATATTCTATATAGACATGCTGAACAAAACATTGAAATATATAAAGCACTAGTGAAAATCAACATATTATTAAAGAGTATCACTTTTATATCACAGACGATCGTACACATGATACATATTTTGTACAACATTGTTTTGGAAAAATTTATGATTCCTTGAGAAATCATGGAATAACATTCAATGAACATTGGATATGGTCAGATGGATGCGCAGGTCAATTCAAATCTGCACGATCATTCTTTTGGTTGTGTTGTCTTCATAAGAAAACCTGCAATAAACATTGTTGGAATTTCTTTAAGACTAGCCATGGGAAAGGAGAACATGACAGTGCAGGGGCATGCATAAAACCAGCACTTCAAAGATATCAAATGAACCCCTCTGCAAGCCGACTTGTGGACGCAAAAGAAGTTGTTCAATGGTGCATCGCTACTCTAAGCCATGAGACTAACTGATCAAGGGAAGTGTGAAGGTACATTCAATTTAATTTTTATTGGATATCTTATTTTAAATAGTGTACATTTATCATAATGATTATCTTTGATTGTATTTTGATATCATATTTACATTCTTCTTTAAATTTTCCATATAAAGGTTCTTTTGGCATATTGGGATCGAAGACTTAGATAGATCAATTGGAAATGACATTGAAACAATAAAAGGGACTCGAAAATTGCATTAAATTAAAACAAAGTCGTCCAGAAATGTGTTTGCATTGGATAAAAGAAAATATTCTTATTTTTGTCATGCTTTCATAGACAACACAAAATCCAATGACATTTGTGAAAAAAAAAATGTATGTAAAATATTGGAAACATACAGAGCTAAATACAAAGGGCAAAATGTCTGTTGCAATGTATGAAGAAATGAAATCAGAGGAGGCTTACAATATCGTCTGATGGTGATCAAGTTTCTGATCTTGTTAGAGAAGGTAACATTTGAATTTCTTTCTAATGATAAAGATCTAGAAATAAATTAAAATATGTATAATTTCATTAAGTTTTTTTAATTGTGCAGGAGATGTTTTTGCCGTAGTTTCACTTACTAACAACGATGAAAATGTGAAGTATTATTGCATGCGTTGCACTGAATGAAAAATGAAATTATTAGAAGACTATAATTATCATGGATTTCCATATGAAAGAGGATCTATTATACTGAAAGGTTATTTTTTCAGATAAATTAATCAAAGTGGGGATTTTGTTTACTTTGAAGACTATGAACCCAATTTCATGAGTTGTCAATATAGTCACTTGTGTGTGCAGCATGCATAAAGTTGATAGAGGTTCAATCAAAGAAAAAAACGAAAATTAAGAAATGGAAAATGTCAAAATCCGATCATGAACAGATTATTGAAGATGGCATTCCATTGGAATTTTTTTGATTGAACTGCTCAACAATTTATTCTCTTTGGATTATATGTTTTAGAACTTCCAGTACTCAATTAAAAATTGAGCTACCTTGTTATGTTATCTGTGCAAGTGTTTGCACATGTACAAATTGTTTTGTTACATGCACACTCTATTATCAACTGAAAGTAGCTTTTCTATACATGCATTGATGAGAAATGTTGCATGTATTGGATATATATATATATATGTTTGTAGAATGCAATTAAATGTTCAAGTAGTTTTACTATGTGAATTGATGAAAAATGTTTCACGTACTCAATATATATGTTCTAGAATGAAATTAACTAAAAGTAGTTTTTATATGTGCATTGATGAAAAATGTTGCACGTGCTGGATATATACACGAACTGAATGCATGTCCAGTATTTCTTATGGGCTTTTCTGGTAAAAAGTATCCACAATGTAAAAAAATGATTCATAGTATAATTTTGTACGAAGATTCCTTTCATACAAGAGACTCGGAGCACTTCTCCAACTTTTGGTGGGATTTGACCCACATCTCTATTCCTGATTGAAAATATAGTACAAAATTTGTTTGTCCAATGATCGGATGTTCAATGTGCATTGATGAAAAATGTTGTGAACATATATATATATATATATATATATATATATATAATTGTTCAAGTAGTTTTCCCATGTGCATTGATGAAAAATGTTTCACGTACTGAATATATATGTTCTAGAATGCAATTAACTAAATGTCATCAATTTACATATTTGTAAATAAACAAGGCTACTTAGTTGAGTGCATTAATGACATTGACCCCAATTCAACAAACATATATCTACTTCTTATATTTCCAATCAAAATTAAAAGGATTTATATGGGAAAGAGGCAACTAAATATATATGTTCTAGAATGCAATTAACTGATTGTCCTCAATTTACTAATTTATAAATAAACAAGGCTACCTAGTTGAGTGCATTAATGACATTGACCCCAATTCAACAAGTATACATCTACTTCTTATATTTCCAATCAAAATTAAAGGGATATATATGGGAAAGAGGCAGAACATATAGCCCATGAACTACTTTTAGAGGTCAATGAAGGTATCATCGTGTGGGAAACATTTTTGAACACTTGATCGTATTTGAAAGTAATCTTAAGATTGTTTTTTATTTCTACATACTACATACTATTGTTTGAGTGAAAAAAAATTCCAATGAAAAGAACATAGCTTTTCAATCCAACTAACCATATCAATTGAGCTCTATTTGAAAAAAAAGTAGAAAAAACCAAAAAGCCAATAAAATAACATCCTTAGTTGTTATTTTTATTGGAATAACTAAATCATATTAAGGATTCTCTTCATTGAAATTGTTTTTCGATGGAGAATCCTTAAAATATAATTTAGCTATTCCAACAAAAATGACAACCACAAATATTATTTTACTGACATGTTTTGTGGCATGTTAACTTTTCTTTACTCTTTTTTCAATTAGAGCTCAATTGATATGGTTAGTTGCATTGAAAAGCTATGTTCTTCTTATTGGAATTTTTTTCACTCAAACAAGAGAGGAGTATGTAGAGATCAAAAGCAATCTTAAGATGCCAAATGTACTTCAACCATCCAAAACTTGAATTTTAAAAACCTTTTGATTATATCAAAACATTACTTCACATGTCATGCCAATTGTAGTTCAAATATCCAATAAAAACATTAAACATTTAACATTATATCACATGCCAAATGTAGATTGAAACCATCCAAAACTTGAATTTTAAAAACTTTTTGATTATATCACAACATTACTTCACATGCCAAATGTAATTCAACCATCCAAAACTTGAGTTTTAAAAACTTTTTGATTATATCACAACATTACTTCACATGCCATGCCAATTGTAGTTTAACTACCCAATAAAAACATTTAACATTATATCACATGCCAAATGTAAATTGAAACCATCCAAAACTTAAGTTTTAAAAACTTTTTGATTATATATCACAACATTACTTCACATGCCATGCCAATTATAGTTCAACTATCCAATAAAAACATTTAACATTATATCACATGCCAAATGTAGATTGAAACCATCCAAAACTTAACCTTTAATTTAACAAAAAATTATAAATCACAACATTACTTCACATTCCAAATGTACTTCAACCATCTAAACTTGAGTTTTAAAAACTTTTTGATTATATCACAACATTACTTCACATGCCATGCCAATTGTAGTTCAACTATCCAATAAAAACATTAAACATTTAATGTTATATCACATGCCAAATGTAGATTGAAACCATCCAAATCTTGAGTTTTAAAAATTTTTTGATTATATCACAACATTACTTCACATGCCATGCCAATTGTAGTTTAACTATCGAATAAAAGCATTAAACATTTAACGTTATATCACATGCCAAATGTAGATTGAAACCATCCAAAACTTGAGTTTTAAAAACTTTTTGATTATATCACAACACTTATTTATAAGTGTGATAGTTGAAACATACCTTTTCAATGCTTAGAATACAAGTTATGACAAGAGTGTTGACTGCAACCAAAAAGTGCGCTAAGCTGTCACAAAGTGCCTAACGTATATTCTTATGATATATATGATCAACTAATGCAAACGAGTGCACTAGATCTTCCTTAGTCGCTAGTGCGCTAAGCTGCAATAAATGTAGGAGTACAAATAGTAATCCACTAGATTCATTTTTATGGAATTATCTTTAACAATGACTTTTTGGAGTTTTCATTGGATTTATGGCTTGTATCTAGCCGAAAAATTTGTGATGAAATATTGATTTTTGTTGTTTAAACTGGTTTTTTTACTGCATATATGGATTTAACACCCTGAAAAACCCCTAGGGTACTTAAATTAAGTAAAGTTCACTCATCAAACTTGTGATTTCAATGAATTCCTGCCATAATCTAAACAAATTAGATCATAAAATAAACCGGAAAATTTTTCAAAAAGTTGCACTGAGAAACAGCTTTCTTTCTTATGGGTGCTTACATCACCCTATTTTTTTTTATCATTTTTTTCATTTTATGTTATATTGATAGTAAAAAATACGATAATCTAATTAGCACAACCACATTAATAAATGTGGTTGATATACGCCGATAGGCTTATATCAATCACTCGTCACAACCACATTAGTAAATGTGGTTGAAAAATGTCAATAGCCATTAATGGTATAGAATTGATATTAATGTCGATAAATATATAATAATAATAATTTATTAAAAATGGAAGTAATAATTAATAGAAATAATTAAAATAAAACACTTTAAATATTAATTAATAAACAATAATAATAAATCATCATCATTATCAATTAATAATAATAATAATAATAATAGTTAACTAATAATATTAAATGTTATTAATATTATAAACCAAGAGGATTAATAAACTTTAGGGATTGATATTACAAACCGAGTTGATTGATTAACCTAGTGAGTTATTAATATTAATCTCTAGGGATTATAAATAAAAGCGATCAATAAACTTAAGGGATTGAAAACTGAAGGAATTAATATTATAAACTCAAAGCATTATTGAATCCAACAAATTATTAATATTATAACCCCAAGGGATTAATAAACCTAACCAATTACTATTATAAATTCAAGGGATTAGTAAATTCGAAAGATTAATATTATAAACTTGATGGATTAAAAACCCAAAACATTAATATTTTACACCCAACACATTATAAACCTAATAAATTAATATTATAAAGTCAATAAGTTAATAAACCCAAGTAATTACAACTTGAGTGGGTATAATGGTTTAAGAGCATGTGTTCCCTTCTAAGAGGTAACGATTTCATAAGTAGGGGTAGAGTATATATGTCTTTATAGACTTAGCTGTCAAATGGCTGCGGTGATTTTGAACATGTAACCTCTCATGAAAAAACACATGCTCTTAACCATTAAACCCTTTCAAAATAGTAAAATGTACTATAATCTAATTAAAAAACTAAAATAATTTGATATAGAATACTTACATTATCTCATTTATAAAGTTTTATTTTCATATATTTAAGAAAAAATTATAACAATCATTTTAAAATGGATCCGTGAGGACCATTTTCATGGAGAAAACTCCCCAATCAAACTCAATCTTTCACCATATTCCAGAAAAAGTTAAAATCACAATCACCAAGGGCACACATCGGCTCTTCAATGTGTTTTATCCCATATTTTATTTCTTTAGGTTCATATAATACTTATATGACGAAAAACTACAATCCATTCCATTTATACACGTGACTTCGCAATGTATAAGACAACTATCAGAAACTAAACCTCTGCAATCGACATAAACACCACAATTCCATCCACAAGCATTCGTCGCAGCTAAGATGATCAAAATAACTGAAAGGTATAAAAATTTTTTAGATGTAAACAACATCTTCTTTGAACATTCAGTGAATTCGAAACCCACAGAGCCGGACGTGGACCCCGAAACCGTAAGAGCCCAGAGGGGGGCGTACAAGGTGGCGGTTAATCGAGGCAATTATTGATTGGAGGCGCTGCCTACGAAAGAAACCAAAGGAAGTCAAAAGGCGTATCATCGCAGCAAAGATGATCGAAATGACTGAAAGGTCTAAAAAGTTTGCAGATGTAAACAACACCTGCTTTGAACATTCAGCGAATTCGAAACCCACAGAGCCGGACATGGACCCCGAAACGGTAAGAGCTGAGGGGGGACGTACAAGGTGGCGGTTAATCGAGGCAATTATTTATTGGAGGCGCTGCCTGCGAATGAAACCAGAGGAAGTCAAAATGCGTATCAGACATGGACTGCCAGATAGGTTTCGTGCCCTGGTTTGGCAACTCATTTCAGGCGCCCGCCAAATTCTCTTGGAGAACCCTTCGGTAGATTACCCGCAACTAGTATCGCATGAAATGTCTAAATTCGAGAAACTGCGTATTGTCAAAGACATTCCTCGCACGTTAAAATGCGTCGGATTATCCCAAACCTATAGCGGGTCTCTCTACAATGTTTTGAAGGCGTATGATGTGTATGACAAAGCCGGTGCAGGATATATAGAGGGGATGAGTTACATAGCTGGGTTGCTGCTTCGTTACTTGAACAACGAGGAGTCGGCATTTTGGACGATGGTTGCAGTGCTGAATAAGCCGGAAATGCGAGGTATATATTTGGAACGTGCGCCTCTTTTACAACAATACCTCTTTCAATTCGGAATGTTGGTGGAGAAGCAGCTTCCCAGGCTGGGTCGTCATTTTGAGAAGCAGAGAATCGTGCCATCGATGTATGCAAGAACCTGGTTTCTCACTATTTTCTCCGCCGACTTGCCAATTCCATTAGTCGCTCGGATCTGGGATGTTTTCCTATATGAGGGGATCAATATCGTTTTCCAAGTGGGTCTGTCTTTGCTCAAGTCCTCTGAGACGGTTTTGCTGGGATTGAGTAAGGAATGGCTCATCGAGTTTCTGGTAACCATGAAAGGGAGGAGAGATTTTCACCCCGACATTTTGTTGTCCACGGCTTTATCATTTGATGTCCAGAACCAGTTACCAGAACTTGAGATAGAGTATCACCAAACGTCCGTAACCCTACAAAAATTCCTCATTTCCGAGAAGGAATAATCGATAGAAAAGACTAGCATAGACGACCGTCTGAAATGGTTTGAACAGTTGAGCCAGATTTTTACAGGAAGACGTGTTTAAAATTTTGTGTATATTAATTCTCTTTCTAATTAATATTAACAATAACATTGATATATATTTATCTGCAACGTGTCTCCTTTTTCTAATGGTTATTTCTTGTTTGTTTTACTTTAATGCGAGGATTTTTTCTTAACTCTTTCCCTTGGTCGTGGTTGGGCTTTCACTTCCTTCTGGCTAGTTGCGTTGCAATTGCTCTGCTGTGGTTTCCCCTTTTTCTCTCAGCTTCCTTCTTTGAGCAGTGTTCCTTCTCCCGGGACTCTTTTTTTCCGCCATTTTATTACCAGTCTATCTAGTTTTGGTTCATTCAACCCTATGTTGTGGTCATGGTCCTGGTACAACCTTTTTGAAAGTTCTCCCACTCCAGTCCACCCTCTGTTGTTTTATAAATTCTAATAAACTTATGAAGAAATTAAGTTAAAATGACATTATTGCAGATGAAAAATATAAAAAATGAGAAATCTTAAAATGATTGAAGATCTCGTTAAAAACTCCAATGTCATGTGCTCTGTACGTGATTGTTATAAACTGTACAAATAAGTGTGTAGTGCATTCTATATCTGGATTGTAATTAACATGCATTCGTAATCTGAATTGTAATTAACATGCCAATCAGGGATGGTTGTCACCCATGTTCCATACGTTATCGACTCCGGAAGCTGATCTCACACTACTACACCAAGGGTATTTTAAGACATTTGTTTAAGACAAAAGAAATCTTTTGTTTTAAAAAATTACTTTTTATTTTAGTTATTTTATATTAAAATTTAATATCAGTTGAATTGTCTTAAATATAAAATTTAAGACAAAAATAGTGTGAGACAAAGCGACAAAATTTTATATTTAAGACAAAAACCAATTTGAGACAAAAAAATTTAAGACAAAAGTATTTTAAGACAAAATTGTATATTTAAGACAAAACGAGTTTGAGACAAAAATATTTTAAGACAAAACTTTATATTTAAGACAAAAGCACAAGTATATTTTAAGACAAAATTTTAGATTTAAGACAACAGCACTTTGAGACAAAAATATTTAAGACGTAACTTTATATTTAAGACAATGGCCACTTAAGACAATGACAATTAAGATGAAACCCATTTAAGATAGTTAGCAATTAAGACAAAATCATTATCATTAGGAAGTTTGCATAGAAATATCCATGAGTGGATAGTGGATAAAATTATATTTTTTATTTTTGAAAATAGATATTCAAACCACATGAAATTTAATCATGTCATTTATTTCTTTTATATTATATTTTTCTTTTTTCATTAAACCACATTCTAAAAATTTAATAAATATATAGATAATAAAATATTATTTTTTGGTTGGCAACTCAAGGGGATTTGAACTTTGAATCTCGTGTTTTAACCATAGGTGCTCCAACACTAATTTTCTTGGGCATACTATGTTTTTTCCTGCTAACCGCTCCAAATACAACCTCTAAGAACAAGTAGGGTCCAAGGAAAAGAGCTACAAGTTCCCCAAATCTGATCTACATTTCATGGACAGTCACATTTCCCCCAAATGTCCTCCACATATTTTCCTTGGTGTATTGGAGTTTGAAAAATACATAGGATTCCATAAGTAATCCTAATCATAAGACTCAACTTTCCTAATGACTAGGAGGCCTTAAAAATAAAAAATAAAACATCTTAACTTATGCCTAAAATTACTAAAATTTCCTATCCCAAATATGAAATTAGAAATTCTACAAAATTATAGGGCAACAAGGAAACCAACTTCCTCTTCTAAAAATCTCTAAGACCTTATGGAGGACAAAAGCAAATTTTGAAATTATGCTCTTGCATCAATAGCTACCAATGTATCCTTGTAGGCCACCCCCTTTAACAATAGTAATACCAATGTCCTTTACCAGCTAGAAGGAACTCCTTACATAATTCTCTCTTAGATCCCCTTAACCCATTGCAATGATTGTATTTGATGCCTACCTAGTTGCAAGCACATTAAGAAGCAATGTAGCATATTGTTGGTTGAGGATTTCGATAAGTATGTGATTTTGTTGACATCTTGTGACTATCTCATATGTGAATATATAAAATCTTGGATGCATGTTGCCCTGACACTATAACATGACTTAGTATTGCCTATCATACCGTGTCACTCCCTCCTCGAGACACCTAGAACTCGCTAACACTCCCTGTCACACACTCTTATTCATTCATTTATGAATTTTGACCTAGTGCGCCTCTGTTATGTTTTCCTGACACTCCCTAACACTCCTTAGCACACATTGGCACACCTTGGCACTTGGAACAACTTTGTATGCTTCCTTAGCACTCTAACATGCCTTGGCACTTCCTAGAATATAGTGTCGCTCCCTTCTTAGCACACCTGGAACTGGCTTATACTTCATTTCCATGCATTTGAAACTAGTGCCCCGTTGTGTTTTCCTGACACTTGGCCCTCACACTCCCTAGCATGTGTTCATGCCACACCCTGGCACCTACCACATCTTGGCATGCCTATCATGCCTTGGAATTGCCTAACATGTCTTAGTACTTCTAGGAATTCCCTGACACACCTTGGTATTCCTTAGCTTTCATGTCGTCATAGATAACCTTGCTTTTTTTGTGACTTGGGAACCCAACCAAGTCATTGGAAAATCAATGTTGTGCCCAGCCCAAAGTTTCCCTTTGTCTGAAACTACTTTGTCCAACCCTTTATGTAACCACAGGCTTACCTCCTACAAGTATTATTTTGACCTTCCCCTAACACACTTTATCCTTGAGACACTTGGAATTTGTTGACACTACTTGGCACACACTCTTATTCGTTCATTTCCATGCATTTTGACCTAGTTCTCCCTTGTAATGTCCTGGCACTCCCTAACAGTCCTCAACATCCATTGAAACTTTCTGGCATGTGTTAGCATGCCTTTTCATTCCATGGCACACATTGACACTCCTTATTTATCATGCCCTCACAATTACCGTTACTTTTTTGGAACTTGGGAACCCAACCAAGTCTTGCCTTGAATATAACAACTTGACTAAGTTACGGTTACTACAACTAGATTGTGCCTTGTTCACCTAAGAAATGACTCTAACCCCTCACCCATTTAACCCCATAAATTCTAAACCCCTAGCCCATTTAACCCCTAACCCTGAACCCCTAACCCATTAAACCCTAATTCCCGACCCCTAACCCATTTAACCCCATAAACCCCTAAAAACCTAACCCATTTAACCCCCAAACCCTAACCCCTAACCCCTAACCCCTAAAATACTTAACTGCTAAATCCCCTAACCCCTAAACCTCTAAACCCCTAACCCATTTAACCCCCTAAACATCTAACCCCTTAGCCTCCAACCCCTTAACCCCTTAACCCCTAACCCCTAAAATCCTTAACTACTAAATCCCCTAACCCCCTAAAGCTCTAAACCCATAAACCCATTTAACCCTGTAAACCCTAAACGTCTAACCCTTAACCCCTAACCCCTTAATCCCTAATTCCCAACCCCTAACCCATTTAACCCCCTAAATACCTAAAACCCTAACCCATTTAACCCCTAAACCCTAAACCTCTAAACCCTTAAATCCATAAACCATTAACGCCTAAACCCCTAATCCCTTAACCCCTAAACCCCTAAACCGTTAACGCTTAACCATTAACCCATTAACCCCTCAACCCTAGCCCCTAAAATCCTTAACTGCTAAATCCACTAATGCCTAAGCCCCTAATCCCTAATCCCTTAACCACTAGCTCATTATTCACCTAACCCATAACTGCGCCTAAATCCCCTAACACCTAAGCCCCCAATCCCTAATCCCTTAGCCAATAACTCATTATTCCTCTAACCCGTAAATGTGCCTAAATCCCCTAACCCCTAAGCCCCCAATCCATAACCCAATAACCGCTAACTCATTATTCCCCTAACCCTAATCCCTAATCCCTTAAATACTAATTCATTATGCCCCTAACCCTTAAGCCCCCAATCCCTAACCCCTTAACCACTAACGATAATATACCACAGTGGGCATGCATAAGAAGAAGAACCAAAGAAATCAAATTCAATAACGGAAGCACAACCACCACTCCAAACTCGCATCTCTAAAACACATACAACTGCAATAAATCCCACTGAAGCTTACAAATTTATCAAGCATTAATTAACTTACTAACAAATTCAACAAGCCAACATGCTACAATTTGTTGAGTCACCCCCAAATCAATTAGTAGTTATTGCATGAATGTACATTTGTTTGCAGTTTTATTTAAAAGGTTGAAATTGTCTCAAGAGCGTATAGAATATATCCAAAAGTTTAAAAAATGGAATTTATGCTTACCTCCACAAGGTATCATCACACCCGGATAGGTGAAAACATACAAGTCTAAATCTTCTACCTCTAAGTCTCAATGGCACTTCAACATGTCAATAACATACTTGCAACAATTCTTAATGAGTTTTTTCTATTGGCTAAAGAGATGTACATCCATCCATCCAAAAATAAACATCTCAATCAATCCAACACCATAAATTGTGCTAAATAGTTCATCATGTTATTTCAAATATTACAATATTGTCTTATATTAGCTCACATATTCCTTGAATATTTGAAAGAAAAAATACCTTAGCATAGTATACGAAAAAGATTTGTACTCTAAAAGACAAAAAAAGACAACAAACTAAAATAGGAAACTTTAACACTAATCCATACACTTCATTCTTAGCAACATGATATCTAATGAAGGTGATACGTGGAAAAAAAACCCTTCATATATTGTCTATCACATGTCAAACTTGAGTGAAAAAAAACATGCATAGAACACATCAGAAATAGGGTTCATAGATCGACTTGTATTATGTGGTTTCAAACCCTTCTTTTCTCCTTCAAGGGGGTTCTTGGAGGTCTTAAAAAAGACTTCCTTTTGCTAACCAAATGGATTGTTTCTTTCACACGTGTATGGAAACGTACTTTCCAAATCATATTGGAATAGATTCATAAGGTGATATTATTGGTATTAACTACACCTTAGTTGGAAACATCACTTTTATTGTAGGGGTTGGTACATTTCAATTGGATGTGGTTGGTGATGTGAAGACTACTCAACCTCTAGTAAAGATTCATACTAACACTAAGAAGCTTATGGATTCTTGTTTACAAAGAGAGAAACCTCTAAACTTAACTCATTGGATTCTTTGTTTGTTCATGCTAATTATTGCTCTCAACTTTCCTTCTCCAAGGGGTTGAGACTACTTGCTTCATTTATTTTACATGGCCTGGTGAAAGAAGAAGAATGGAGATTGTCTCCACATCTTTTCCATTTCACTAAGTTACAAATAAAAAAGAGTCAAATTCTATAGCCAATAGACTAATAGCCTCTTGATACACCTTTAGTGAGCTATGAATAGCTCTCACCTATCATTGTAGCTCAATGAAATGACATCTAATAGCTCCAAGACACCATTATAAAATGGACTAGTTGTGAAGCTCTTGTTAAATTATCGCCTCCAAATGTTCAATTATCATGAATTTTGGGGGAGGGGGATCTTTTGGTGTATTGAACGGGGCAATGGGACATAAGGGTAGCATGGATGGGTAGAAGTGAGAGGTTGGAGCATGGTTTACTGAGATCTATAATCCTAACATTAGATAATGAGAAGGAGCCTTAGGGCCTTATGACATAGGGGGTAGGGGACCTATAGGTAAGGAAATGACAAAAATTTATAGGGGAAACCCCAATAATTTTGACAAGGGGATTAGAGGGCACATTATCACAACCCATACACACTTAATCCATAACCTATAAAATACCTATCCCTTTAACCCCAAAGCCACAATCCCTTAACCCCTACACCCATAACTCATAACAAATTAACCCCTTGATCCCTTAAACCCAAAGCCACTAACCCCTTAACCCCTAACCCCTAACTTAGAATCCTTGAACCCCATAAACCCTAATCCCATATCCTCTTAAACCTTGAACCTTAACCCATAACCCCTAACCCCTAACCCCTTAACTCGTTGACACCAAAATACCATAACCCTTACGCACTTAACCCCTAAATCCCATGGCATGTAGGCCCTTGATGGTTAATATTTAACCCCTGAATCCCTTAACCACTAAGTCATTAACCTATAACACTTAAACCCCCTAACCTCTAAATCCCATATGCCCTAACCCTTTACCCTTTGCCCCTAAACCCTTAAACCCATTAACTCCTCTAAGAACTAGTAGGGTCGAAGGAAAAGAGCTACAAGTTCCCTAAATCTGATCTACATTTTATGGACAATCACACTTCCCCCAAATGTCCTCCACATATTCTCCTTTGGTGTATTAGAGTTTGAAAATTACATAGGATGCCACAAGTAATCCTAATCATAAGACTCAACTTTCATAATGACTAGGAGGCCTTAAAAATAAAACAACATCTTAACTTATGCCTAAAATTACTAAGATTTCCTATCCCAAATATGAAATTAGAAATTCCACAAAATTATAGGGCAACAAGGAAACCAACTTCCTCCTATAAATCTCTAATACCTTCTGGAAGACAAATACAAATTTTGAAATAAATTGTTGAAATTATGCTCTTGTATCAATAGCTACCAATGTATCCTTGTAGGCCACCCCCTTTAACAATAGTAATACCAATGTCCTTTACCTAGAAGGAACTCCTTACATAATTCTCTCTTAGATCCCCTTAACCCATTGCAATGATTGTCTTTGATGCCTACCTAGTTACAAGCACATTTTGAAGCAATTTAGCATATTCCTAGTTGAGGATTTCGATAAGTATGTGATTTTTTTGACATCTTATGACTGTCTCGTATGTGAATATATAAAACCATTTTTTTTGTACCAATTTAAGGACTTATACCATCAGGTGTGTGTGCTAACATGGATGGAACGCTAACTACATGTTGTATATATTGTAATGTAAATGAATAATCTCTTTTGGAAAAGGCTCCACTCATGATGCCATTTCGCAAATGCTTGCACTCACCAATTGTG
Source organism: Pinus albicaulis (assembly GCA_034641835.2). Lineage (NCBI taxonomy): Eukaryota > Viridiplantae > Streptophyta > Pinopsida > Pinales > Pinaceae > Pinus > Pinus albicaulis. The sequence goes on from CM076576.1 coordinate 89,364,058, forward strand.
GTCAGATTGGTGAGGTAGATTTTAAGGTCTCTTCCAATTTATAAACACATACAAAAAAGCATTAACAGACCTCTTGCTTTAATGCAATGGATACAATGTAAATAATTCTCCATGGAAAAAAATTATCGAGGTCCCTATCATACCATGTTAATTCCTCCTTGAGATGCCTAAAACTCGCTAACACTCCCTGTCACACACTCTTATTCATTCATTTATGCATTTTGACCTAGTGCTCTGTTATGTTTTCCTGGCACTCCCTAACACTCGTTAGCACACATTGGCACATCTTGGCACTTGAACCATCTTTGTATGCTTCCCTAACACTCTAACATTCCTTGGCACTTCCTAGAATACTGTGTCACTCCCTTCTTAGCACACCTGGAACTGGCTGATACTTCATTTCCATGCATTTCAGACTAGTGCTCGCTTATGTTTCCCTGACACTTGGCCCTCACACTCCCTAGGATGTGTTCATGCCACACCTTAGCACCTGGTACAGCTTGGAATGCCTATCATGTCTTCGAACTGCCTAGCATGTGTTAGTACATCTAAGCATTCCCTACCACACCTTGGTATTCCTTAGCTTTCATGCCGTCATAAATAGTCTTACTTTTTTTACGACTTGGGAACCCAACCAAGTCATTGGAAAATCAATGTTGTGCCCAACGCAAATGTTGTGACCAACACTTTTTGGCATGTGTTAGCATGCCTTTTCAATCCTTGGCATGCACCGACACTCCTTAGTTATCATTCCCTCACAATTACCCTAATTTCTGACCCCTAACCCATTTAACCCCGAAAACCCTAACCCCTAAAATCCTTAACTACTAAATCCCCTAACCACTAAACCTGTAAACGCCTAACCCATTTAATCCCCTAAACCTCTAACCCCTTAACCTCTACCCCTCTAACCCCCCTTCAACCCACCAACAATATGTGGATGACACTCTTCTTATGGGCTCTCCCTCGGTCAAAGAAGCCCTTTCCTGGAAAAATAAAGAAAACACTGAATGGAGGGCATATTTTAATTCTTCCTCTGAAGCTTCCTTCTCAAATTGGTGAACCTACATTAACAAATATAATCATATTTATAATCTATAATGATTAATAAGATACAACTAACTCAACACGACCATGGTTATTTTCCCTAAAATAGAAAATATAATAGATGAAAATATTCACTTACCATGCCACCACGAATGTTGTTATATCCACCAGAGCCTAATTTATGAGATCCAATAATTGACACCCTAGCTTGGGTTGCTTTTGTTGTATCTCAAAGTCACCTTTTACCTCCTCTTCGTGCAGATGGCCTATAGTTTGTATTATTGTGCACCTTCCTTTTGAACTTGGCATCTTTCATAAGTTCATCCCACGTCACTTGGTCTGTGATCCAAGATGGACATGGATACATCAAATTTTTTGTCAACTTTGACCTTAAATTGTCTCTTTTTGAGTGAATGTATTTACATGCAATATCTAGAATAATTTCCAAATTCTATTACAACATCTTTAAATAGTTCTTATTTTTTAGCAATGGTTTGCTTCCTCCAATCCATTTGGATGGTGTTGCCAAATAATTTTTCTGCACGACGAAAAATAAAGTGATAAAATTTTAACCCCATTTCATCCTTCAAGACATTTCCTTCTGCAGTGAGCAAGATGGCAACTTCTTGCATTCCTTTTGTAGTCACCGATGATATTTTTGTAGTCTTGGGGGTTGAGGTATATTCCCTTATAGGTACATCAAGCACTTTCTCACTTATTTCCTGCATTTACAAAGAAATTGTGGAACTGTTAAAAATACAACCAAAATATGAAACTACTTTCATTTCTAAAATAATTATCCTAAACGTAACAAATGAAATTATAAAAATAAATAAAAAAAATTTACCTGCTCATTTGAAGTAGGCTCTGCACTCTCCAACAATGGCATTTCCCATAACTAAATTTTTTCAACCATTTCTTGTCTAATTTGAACATTTTCAGGACTATCTTGTAGGAGCCTTAACATTATTGATTGTGAATCTATGAGACTCCTCAAAGAAACTTGTTCCAGTCTTGGTGGGAGAATTCTAACTGAATCCACATTTGATGGATTATTTATTAATTCTAATGTACTCCTAACAGGAGCAAGCAGGTGTAATTCAACAGGGATACTAGGAACATCAATATTTGATGTAGAGGGAATGTTATGGGGTTCTGGTCTAGGTGTCGAGGGAATAACATAACCCTCTATACCAACAAATTGTTTAGTTGTTGGAGTCACCCTAGAAACATCCTGCAAGGCACAAATATAAATAATAAGATGGAATAAAAGATGAATAAAGTTGAAATATGTAAACTAGGTTTGGTCTTCATAATGACATAGGTAATCATGATTTTATGTAATTTATGTAAAGAAGGAAAAATAAAATCAGTTTTGTTATGTTTGAAGCATGGGTTTCATGCTCAAGGATAATATAGATGAATAGCAAGAAAAAATTAAAAGATGAAATAAATTTGCCATGGTTGAATGCATCTTAGTAAGAAGGCATCATGGTAAGCATACAAATTGAAGCAAGAGCTCATAGCTAAAGTAAAAGTATACAAACAAACAACATAATCAAGTAAAAGTCACCTCCATTGTTATGCCCTATATTTCTCAACAAATAACATAATCAAACTCACACAAATAGATTGTTGAACCTTACATTTTGCATAACATTGGATGTATTAGGGGGCATAAACGATACCTGCATGGCAACATTTGATGTATTGACTGGCATAAATGAATCCTGCATGCAAACAAAATGCACGCTTAGCAAAAACACAAATATTAATAAATATATAAAGTGAAATAAGTTAATTTAATGCACAAAAATATTGATCAAGCTTTACCACTAGCATAATCTTAGATGTATTGAAAGGTGTGATAGGGGTTGGAATGACTTTAGAAATTGCCTGCATTCCAAAAATATAAACTAGTATAATATAATAAAGAACATAAGATAATTGAACCCTTAAAATACGATATTCAAGCTTACCTCATGCACCATCATAGCAATGTCTTGCCCTCATGCATTTGTTAATATTTCCATAAAAGCGGTTAAGATCATTGAATACCCTAGTTCAGAAGTAATCTTCTTAAAAAAACACATAATAACATTAAAAATAAGAAAATATTGATTTTACAACATATTCTAGTGAAATTAATAACAAAATTCAAATTCACTAGCACATGAAAAATAACATAAACAAATTTCAATATGTTTCAATACATAAAAAAAAACATAAACAACACTCAATATGCAATTTTTTTTAGGTTTATAGTATTATGTTCCTCTTGCCTAGGTACCGATGGCATAAAGTAAAGGTGTTCAAAAATTCCATTAAGAAATTGAAGTGTAGTAGATTAGGTGCCTCCACCAAATATATATGTTTTTTTTAATTAAAACCTTAAACATTCAAATTACTTAATGTCCATTACAATTAGAAACTCAATACTTAATTGTAGTGAATCCTTAGAAATATCTTAAAATAAACATAGTGATCAAAAAATGTCATCCTCACATGAAATTTCCTCATCTGATGGCATGAATACCCCATCATTAATGGACCCTAAATCGACAAATAAATTAATACCATCATTTTCATAGTCTTCACCACCTTCAACTACAGGTAAATTAAAATCAATAAATTCATAATCTTCATGCACTTGATGTCCATGTGGTTGGTCATGTCCTTCAGAAACTTTAGTAAACTCGTCATGATCTCCGTCTTGGTCATATGCATCATTGACAATACACTACAAGAAAAAATAACATTGGTGACGGGCGAAAATGGTCACCATAAGCTCATTGGTGAGGGTCAAAAGAGCCTTCATCACCAAAAATTGAATGTCACCAAAGGTGGCGTTGCCGAAAGTATAGGTGTTGTGGTGACATTCAAGGTCTGTCACCAATAATGATTTATAGTGACAAATAGTGACCGTCACCATTTCATATGAGCAATGGTGACGGAAAATAACCTCCGTCACCAAAAAAATGAACGTCACCAAAGGTGGCGTCGCTGAAAGTATAATGTTGTGGTGACATTCAACGTCCGTCACAAATAATGATTTATAGTGACGGATAGTGACCGTCACCATTTCATATGAGCAATGGTGATGAACAATAGCCTCTGTCACCAAAAAACTAAACGTCACCAAAGGTGGCGTCGCCGAAAGTATGTGTTGTGGTGACATTCAAGGTCTGTCATGAATATTGATTATAATGACGGATAGTGACCGTCACCATTTCATATGAACAACGACGATTTTTTGTGATGGACCTTTCATGGCCGTCACTTTTGGTGCATATATATGGAGACGTTTATTGACCGTCACCATAAACTCATTGGTGACATCAAGGTCTGTCATGAATATTGACTATAATGACAAGCAGTGACCCTCACCATTTCATATCAACAACAACGATTTATGGTGACAGAGCTTTAATGGTCGTCACTATTGATGCATATATATGGTGGCATTCGTTGACCGTCACCATTTCGTATTTTGGTGAGGGTCGAAAAAATGTCACCATAAGCTCATTGGTGATGGTCAAAAGAGCATCCTTCACCAAAAACTGATCTTTGTCATTCCCTATATATGAATATCAGAGCACGATGGAATCGAACCACCAACCTCCTGCTTGTAAAGCAGGTGCTCTTCCATTGAGCTAGCACCCTTTAAAGAATTAGACTTTAAACTAGAAATTGCCCCTAAAGGTGTAAAGATACACCAAAGGAATAAGAACCAGGAAAAACTGAAAGAATTCAGTGTCATTGCTCCTATTTTTATTCTACGACACTCTACAAAGTATGATCTTGATCTATGATGTATTTGTGCCGAGTGGTTCTAATTTAATGGTAAATGTTATATTCAGATAAAATAAATAAATAATTAAGAGGCCTTACGGGCTAATTTTTAATCCTTACACCAAAATCTCTTAATATTCAAGTCTATGGAACAACTCATTCAAAGTTCAAACTGAAGTAGATTTTAAATGGAAAGCCTAAAACCAACTAAGCAGTTTACAAGTTAACATTTTGGATATAGCTTCTGTTCAATTTATATGACAAGTTATGCCATAACCTTGAAACTAGTTTCTTAGCTAAAAGACTTTCTTAAGTCAACAATGACAAAGAAATATAGTCATGGCAAGAAAAATTCTCTTGTTTTTTCTAATGAGGGTGCATGTAACTTGATAAAAGATCTATGAGAGTATCAAACCATAAACAGGTTCACTAAAACATGGAAATGACAAAGTCTTGTTAAGCAACAAAAGTTTAATTGAATATATGAAAATCATCAAGCTAAATGATATAATTAAGCTAAAAGTAACTGTAAAAAATGAAATTTCCATCATATACCATCTGGTTTGGTTAGTTCTTCAGAAAGAGAAAGTGCAATTCCATGATCCAGCTCCTCATCTTGATTATGTAATGAGCCATCCTAAACAAAAATGTCCACATACAACAATCAATGTTATTGTATTGGTAAGACTTTTCATATAAGCTATCAAAGCATGTACTATGTAGGAGAATAACTGGAAAGCACAACTAGAAATTTGAGTCACAACATAACAATATAAAACAACAAGCAACAGGAAAGGAACAAATCCACAATTTGATAAATATGAAAAATCCATGAACCTGTTCTTATATATTGATATAGATAATGAAATAAAAATCTAGATTTATGAAATTCAAGTATTACAAAAAAATGTCTTGAACAAATCTCAATATGTAAAATAGTATTTTTTGCATTTGGATTTACCTTGCAGAACCTCAGGAAAATTTTTCCACAAAAACAACTAATAAACATAACAACATGGACCTCAGGAGAAATTGTGCAAGGGATAAAATATGAAGGTAAAGCACTAGAGAAGTATTCAAAGCAAATGATGAAAAGCGTATCTAGAAATAACTAAGAACCCTCTGAAGTAAACCATGCATTTATCATCGTGACTAGTACACTTGCAAAAAAATATCAGAATAATTTATGAACTATTCCACCAAAAAGCAGTGAATTTTTCCAGTAAAATACAGTTTCAAATTAATCAACTTCGTTAAAGTTAACAGATAGAAGATTGAAGTTTAAAAGACAATACACTCTGATGAATTAGGGATTACCGTGGCATTAGAGGGCACATGCCAAAATACATTATCATCTCCACATGCACCCCTACGTAGTGTCCATCTGACACTTTGTGACTTGAACCTTTAAAATGCTTGCTCAGCCACTTCATCGTTCGAGATTTATTGTGAGTACGATGGTACAATGTGACTTGCATGACCCAAATAACATGAGCCAACAATGAAAACCATAATTAAATTATTAATGCCTTACTAATTTAATCCTTGAAAAGACGAAAAACATGAATCCAAGAAAGAAAATGATAAGGCTCTCATTAACCAACTATTATATTTACAGATATGGCAAAATTGTTGATTGGCTGTTTCAAAATTTAAAGCATTTTACATATTCTCTCAAACATATGAAAAGACACTAAAATTACCAAGGTCATATTTCAACATAAATCTTGCAGAAAATCTTTTTCTTTGAAATTTGTGTTTTCATTTGGGTCCGGGTTTGATCCGTTTCGGCTTCAGGTTCAACTTGTGATTAGATTTGGATCAGGTTTGGGCTCAAGTTTGAGGTTCAACTTTGACATTCGCAGAACCTTGGCAAATTTCATTTTTTTTTTTAGGTTTGCCAAATTCCGAACAAGTGACACATTCACAATTGCACCCCTAGTCATTGAAATCCTAATTTTTTCACCCACAAACGTCAAATTCTATGTTTTAGGAATCTATCCGAGCTTAAAATGAAATGTGCAGTGGAACACACTTATAATGACCATTCAAAACTGTCACATTTGAAAATTCCCTACGAAACACGCCAAACCTGCAATATTCACAAAATATTAAAATACGGCCTTGGAAATATAGTCAGCACGGTATGTTGTATACACTAAATAGATTTGGACAACTATATTCAGGTCAAAGTTGACAGCTAATCCACATTTTAAAGTTTCAGAAAAAAAGGCAAAATATACTACATCACAGTCTAGCCCAGATCAAGATGAACATAAGCTTTATCAAAATATCATATACAATTAAGTCACCCATTTACAATTGTAAATCTATACAGCACATGGCCATCTTGAGCAAATGAATCATTCACCTAAGGCAAAAAAGGAAATTGCATTTTGTCATTTGCCAAGCAAAACGAAGACCAAATATAGTTGCCATTTGCCTGGCCCCCTTGACCAAATAAGTTGTCCAACTAGATCGTATGATGAGGAATTTGCATCCCTGCCATTTTAAGTAAAACACAAAACTACATGTCTATGTGGGTCAAATGAGCTTCATTCCTAAAATACTATTAGCAAGCCTAGTAAAACATTAAACTGATCCCAAAATCCTACCATTAGCCAAGAAAATGCAGCAACCACAATGAAATGCTTTGGGGTTAAAATGACCAAAAAGACATGAAGGCACTGGTTACTCTTTAAATAAAAGAGGCAATTGAAAGAAAAAAAAAAATGTCACAAAGGAGAGACAAAGAAAAGCCGGGGAACCTAACAGAAAAAGAGGAAAAGAAAAATAAGACAAGGAAAAACTGAGTATAACTGATGAAAAGTGAAATAACCGATAATAAAATTTCAGCAGATTTCAACAGCAAAAATTAGAAGCACCAGTCAGAGAATGTGAAGCACCACAGAAATTAAGTGACTAGCAAAACATCAATTTCGAAGTTCACACACTGGTTCAAATCCTCTATATCATATTACTTTTGCTTGTCAATTGACATTCCCAATATGGTTAGGGCATTTCAAGAAAGTCCAATAGAAGGTGGATAGATGAGAAATTCAAAGCAAAACCAAAGACAATTTGACCTTGCAGATTAGAAAAATTTTAAAAATGTAAAATAGATGGTTAAAACCTAAGCGACCACAACAATAACAAAAAAAAGTTTCAAACACAAATAAGATTCCATGTAAATGTAAGCACTGCAAATATTAAATTAAAAGGGGGCAGAAAAGAGTAAAGCTAAACGAGAAGGACACCAAAATGTAGCAAAGAAAGACACCAGAAACAAGAAAGCTAACCAAAACATAAAAGAAAAACTAATTAATGATTTTACCAAAATGGCATTCATCCTCAACCAAAATTTAATGCAATTTGTAGCCCCACTAGCCTATTTTTTATCATATCCAGTATCTAACGTTGCTTGATTGTGCTGTGCTGCAACAGGAAGAGCATATTTGCCTTGGAATCCCAAACCTGAATCATAAATAAAGTAATCAGTTGTGTTTCTTTGTATCATGCAACAAAAATCGAACTAAATTAGGATTTATGGATCAAGGAACTTACACTCACCATTCATGTTGATGCCACAGTCCCTGCCAGGTCTGGTTTTAGCTTTTTGTTTACCTCTGAAGTGCTTCCATCCAATTCCGAGGCAAACCTGAGATAAACAGACAATTTACAATCATTTTTCAATATTACACAAAGAATTGCCCTCAGGTATGCTTCCATATATAATAAAGTTCCAATTAAAACTTGATTTATGAAAAGCACAAAGGCAAGAAACATATATGATCTTGATCATAACATACAAAGCAAACAAATAATACTTTCAGAGACAATCATTGAAATAGAATTTACCTTGCAACCTTTGCTTTTTTCTTGTCATTTTCCAAGGAAGCAGATTTCACATCTACTCCAAATCTAGCCAAACGTGCTTTCTTCTTTGCTTCATCATCAGCAGATGAGCGCAAAGCAAGTCCAAACCTGTTTAATAATTTGGGCATTGTCAGATTCCAATTATTCTGGAGTAAAACAAATGCACATCATAATTTTGGAAAAAAATATTAAGCAAATTAAGCTGATGGTAAATTAGACACACAAGATAAGGAAAATAGCATCATCATAATCTCAGGAATCTGAAGACAGAAAATAAATTCCTGAATTTTGGAAGAACAAACCTCTCATCCCTCGCTTTCCTCTTTCTTCTTCCAATATTTTTGCTTCTCCCAGTCTAGGAGAGGTAGGTTTTGGAGTACCATTTGCTGACTCACCAAATGTGTCAATAAAACATACCCGAAGGTAATTTCTGTCAATTAAGAGATGAAACATATTGACTGATAAGATTGGGGATCATGTGCACTGATCATTCAATACATAAACTACTTTCATAGCTATTAATCACTTTAAAGATTAGAGCAAAGTCTAGTAGCACCAGAACTGACACAGTCCACCAAACTTTAAAAACACCATTATAGCCAAGCATTGTTTAAAATAAAATATAGCATATATCTAAAAGAGATGCTGAACATTTAAGTTAAACAAACACAAGCCTTGAAAATGCCGGAATCCCTAGAACCTAAATCATACAACAAGATTTTTCCACCATTCCAAAGGGTGGCAATTCCAGTTCTGCAGCAGTAATTAGTGCCAGAACAAGAGGCTAATCATATATACTATACAGAGATTATCCACTGCACTCCATGCCTTCGATGACCACCCATTTCTGCTAGCTGAAGTATCAGTACAAGTCTTCAGAATGATCTGTCATGATCTGTCACACATGAGGTGTTGCCCTCTGACTGCAGAATCAATGTAAACAGGGCTTTCATAGTATCCAAAACGATACAGGAGCCTCACTGGTTCATGGGCAGTCCTCATGGCCAAAAACAAATTTTGTTTCCAGTTAAGATTATGATAGATTCTCCACTGATCTTAACTGAGCCGAGAATTTTTACATTGTGATCAGGATTTCAGGATTTAGTTATAGAGATCATACGGTGTATAGAATTCTGGTTTTGTTCAACACTACCAAGGGTTGCATCACGTTTTGAATGGGTTACATTCTCAACAATTGTGATTTGTAACCTTTGCTGTTGGGTTGAAAAGCCACATGTGTCCTCGTAGTTGGGAGGTAGTGTGTGGCACTTGCAGAGGCAAGATTGACTCTGACAACCATTACCTTGGAGGAAGATAAATGGTCCAAGATTCATGTCGGGACCTCTCAAGGGAATATCAACTCCCTTACTTTGTATTCCTGATAGTCACTAGACTTTGATAACCATTACTAAGAGAGAGATAAACAGTCCAGGATTCATGTTGGGGCCTCTCAAAGGAATATCAACTCCAACACATTCATAATCACCGCATGGTGCCTTCATAACCAATGCCTAAGTTAATTTAGGCTGCCAGGATATGTAACACATTTTTATTTGGGTACTGAAATAGGTCAACATGGGAGTCAAGGTCTGAATCACTGATTCACATTTGCTGGAGAAGGTGGCTTATTTAACTGTTTAATGGCTTCTTAACGTTCCAAAGTTTTCTACACTTTAAATAGTTCCTAAAGTATAGTTAGGCATAAATTTGAAAGGAAACATGTCTTACTGGCTCTTGGCCCTCAAGTCTCTGCATGAAGATTGCATGAAAATAAAGCTTATGCTTCTATAGTGGCAATATGGCTTCTGTGTTGTTTAAATTTATGTTGTGTGTAAATAATTGATGTGCTTCCAGAATTTTTGTGCACTGACTATTGCAACCTGTAGATGCACCATAAAACAAGTTACAACAAATATCAAGCAGAAGAGTTTTTTGCCTTCACACAGCTGCTGTGTAAACATGTAACCAGCCAAAAAATTATGCCGAGCCCCGGACAACCATACAAGTTGAAAATTAAGTTATAACATCAAAAAAAAACCAACTTGAAAAGAAATAGGGAATAGATGCAAAACAAAAATGAAACTCAATTCAAGATATCATTACAAAGCCTTCGATGGTTATAACTTATCACAGGTTTGAGTCAAGTAAACTCCATATAACCATATAACCTATGATGGAGGTTTAACAAGACCATTTTCAAATTTCAACAATCCTATCATGCCAATCAGGTGATTTTATAGCATTTTCTTATTTAGCTATACTGCACCAACATAACTATTCAAAAAAGGGTTACCACAACTCTGAATCAAGAGAAGCTACTTAAACTGGACCAGTAAATTCCATGTAAACATAATCTCTGAATGAGGTTCAACAGGACCATTTTCCAATTTCAACCATGCTATCATGTCAATCAGGTGCTTTTATAGCATTTCTTGTACTGCAGAAACATAATGATTCAAAATAGAAATCATCAAAAGGCTTTTTATAACACGGTAAAGCTCAAGGAAAAAAATGCTACCATATATTTCTAGATTTTCAATCAAACATGGTAATATAAAATTCAGGCTTCAACAAATACTTTGGGTCTTAAAGCTTCATACAATGCACTATAAGCTTATTTATCCAACTTCGTTTTTTTCTTGAATCAGGTAGCAGTAACACTAAGTTACATTGGGTTGACAACAGCAAAATTTTAAATTGAGAAACTTCATAAATTTGCTCACAAACCAGTAACACACATTCCAAGTTAGCCTAAGGCCTTGTGCAGCAATTATCCCTGAATTACCCCTTTCTAACAAGAGGCAAACAACTCATCATGGTTATAAGGGATAGCAAATATAGGAAATACATCAACTAAAACATGCAAGATAAATATATTGAATGTTAGATTTTTTGTTAATCTTCACATATCCTGTAGACCTGCATCTCCTACAAAGCAAGGTTTGGTCTTACTGTCTATGTCAGGACAGTAGAATAGTACTTTAGGAAGGTTAACTAGCCTTTACTTTATGAATAGCCCTTGAGGAAGAAAAAATTCCTTTTAGCCTTTATCTATAGAGAAGTCTTGAATACATTTAATTAAATAATATAAAAAGATATAATGATACAACAAAAATTGTCACAAAAAAGACAGACAGAGGAGAATGTAACAGAGAAGACAGCATGATAATCAGGAAACTTTCAAAGGTAAATTGTAGTCACAGTCTGGAAGTGTTGGAGAATTCCAGATTATGTAAGGTTGACTCATGCATTTTATTTCCAAAGCACTACAATTCTCTATCATATATTTTACTCTCTAATATTTTTCCACGGTGAATACATCATACTTTCTGCTAAAATTAAAATATTTCAGTGGATGGTATGCCTTTTATTTGTTGTGCATTCATGCCTTAATCTATAAATTTGATTCCAATTGCTGAGCACTGTAGTGTTGCGAACACAAGATCAATATCTCTCTTAGAGCACTGAATTTTTATAGTCATAAGCCTTTACAACGAACCTCTACGACCATTACAATCATCTACATGTGACACCAATAAATGAGAAACCATCTACAATGTTAGAGCCCAAGTTCATGTGACAATCCCACATTTATAAGTATAGTGAATTAGTTTAATAAGTTGAAAAGACTTGTTTTCAAGAAAACATTTAATATATTTTAGTGTTTAGAAGCTTAGGAATTCCAATGGGTTGGAAAGAATTGTTTTCAATATAGTTAACTTCTACATTATAACTCACTAACACCTAATGCATAACTTACTAACTCCCTAGTTCCCTAATTCATTCATCCTAGTTGACCACCAAGCCATTAAACCCTTAGTCTCTAGTTCACTAATACCATAAATTTAAGTTAAGCATAAACCACTAATCCAATAACCTCAATCCATTACCATAAACCCTTTAATACATAATTTATTACCCATTAAATCAATAAGTAAACCACTAATCTATTGAACCCTTCACCATTAATGTAATAACCAACACATTTTCTAATGATTCATCCTTAACTCACAATTCCTTAAACCATTAATCAACTAACCAATATTCCCTGATCACTAATCCATTAATTATTATAGTTTTAATTGTTCATTGACTATAATTAATTATAATTCAACATAAATAAAATATAACTATTTAATTATAATTCAACATAAGTAAAATATATGTTTTTTTGTTTATTCTTAAGGAAAGTTTGCCTATCTAATACGAAAACACAGAAAATTAGAGGCAACAATGATAGTTCTAAACAGATTTGATTTATCTTGATTTACCTTATATCCATTGGAATTTCTATAAAATTTTACCTCCAGGTTAGGCCAACGACTTTTTTAAGATGTAATGCAAAATATATGTTTCTGTAAAAAAATCAAGCTCGCAGTGTAATATCCAGATCAATCATGATTAAGAAAAGCATAAACAAGAGGTGGGATCTTGATAAGACTCAACAGAATCATGGAATAGTGTCGGAGCATTGGAAAATTGTAAGATGATAAAAAGTAAGATTTGTAGGATAATTATTAATTTATTTCTGAAGGGTGAGAAGATGAATAATCAAAGCAGAATATTGTAGATATTACAAAACACACCAAGCTAATAGCCTATGGCCTCTGCTTTTTTATTTGGCTTGGGATTCTAAATCAAGTGTGCAGTGGAGTTCCTCCAAGGGATACTTTAACATTGATGGGCAAGGATTGCAGGCAGGAGAAGAAGGTCAAGGATGGGCGGATTTCAGGCAGGAGAAGAAGTTCAAGGGCCAAACAACACAAGGAAGAAAAATGTGAAGATTGTTTTTCAAAATATTTAGAAAATATATGTCTTTGGGTTTATTTTTAGGAGGACAATTTGTCTGTCTAATACAAAAACACAGAAAATTAGGGACAACAATGATAGTTCTGAAACAGATTTGATTTATCTAGGTTTGAACCGGGTACTCCGCACGTTCTATCCATTGGAATTTCTATAAAAATTTTCCTCCAGGGTAGGCCAAAGCCTTTTTAAAGAGGTGATGCAAAATATCTATTTCTGTAAAAAAAACCAAGCTCGTAGTGACACATCAAGATCAATCATGGTTAAGAAAGCATAAACTAGAATTGGTATCTTGATGGCACTCAACAGAATCATGGAATATTGTAAGAGCATTGGGAAATCGAAATATGAGAAAAAGTGATCTTTGTAGGCTAATTATTTCTAAAGGAAGAGAAGATGAATAGTCAAAATAGATTATTGTAGATACAAAGCACACCAAACTAATAGACTAAGGCCTCTGCCTTTCTATTTGACTTGGGATTCTAAATCAAGTGTACAATGGAGTTCTTCCAAAAGGGTTGGTTCTTGCATTCCTTGATAGTTTAACATTGTGCCCAGTTGTTTTGAAGATTCAGATTTTAAGGGTAGGTCCTATTATTTATCCAGTGCAGCTTCATAGTTTTAACTCCACTTTTGAGGTGTCTTTCCACCTGGTGTTGCTTCATATTTTTTCTATATTGTATGATCCTTCCAACTGACTGGTCATTTTTTATTTTTTTTTAAGTTCAGACCACTCCATGCTTCATATTTCCTTTACCTGACAAGCCCGAGGCTTTGTGCTTTTCTTTGATTGCTTGAGCCTTGTCATGAACAAAAGGGAAAATTTCTTTAGTGCGAGAAAGGAAAATGTGTAGAGCCGGACACTTTGATTCTCAAAGGGGTTGCAAAGATCTCCTCCAAAAGAGGAAGATATGAGGAGCAACCTATGAAGGAGGTGGTAGACAGAATAGGCATCTTGCTGAAATCTATGTTAAAGAATCTTCAAGACTAGGGGTAGAGTGGGAACCCAAATAAAGAATAGGAGAATCCCCAATGTATTCCTCACAGATCCACTCCTTGGAATCCTAAACAGAGACTTGGGAGGTCTTTTTATTGGCTACATTGGACTTGGATTCACATTCAAGATATTCTAGCTAGCCAGTGGTATACTTGGCTGAAAAGGTATGATGATGCATAAAACAAGCACACTGAATGGAGCATCAATCCTGCAAATGAAATATTGGAGAATGGAGCTCTAATCAAGGGACTAGAAAAAAGAAGTGGAATCAAGGTTGTACAACTTTAGGAATCCCTAGTATCCCACTGTGATGATAAACACAAAAAATCCATCCAACCAATTTTGGGAAAATGGTTGTAAAGAAGTCAAGGAGGGATGGAAAAGGCAAGGAGAATGAAGAAAGAGAGACAAAACAGAGTACATACATTGCAAATACCGCAGTGATTGAGAGAGAAGAATGAAGCAAAAAGGCCCAAGGCAACAATCCAGGGAAGGTTTTGCAGTTGTTTAAGAAGGTTTTTGTATGTTATCAAAATGTTTATCACGGTTTGCAAGATGGCACCATCCAAGATAATAAAATCTTAAAGGCTATCAATCTGATCTCTAGAAAGCAAATCAATCCAACTATAAGGAGGTCAAATTTTGTTACAGGGCAGAAATATATAGTGGAGAAAGTCATATCATGCCATTGGAAATATGTCTAGAATATAATGCATTAAAGCTCTAGAGGCCACTTCCAAACCACAACAGGGGATTTGGTTGTGGGCATTCCGGTTTTGTATTAAAAATTTTGAATCAATAAAAGGAACATCTTTTAATTACCAAAATAAAACAAGCTGGTATCACTATTGATATCAAAGAACATTGCAAGTCAAGGCAACTTTGGAGAGACCAATCTAGACCTAAATAAGAGAGAAATCATGTTTAAAAAGAATGCATACCAGGCTTCACAGAACCTTCATGTCAGGACTTGGTTCAAAGGCCATACCACTGCCTTTCCATACCTTGTGACCAGTTCCATGAAAGCTGGAAAGACTGATCCATGTATTTGTTTCCTCATCTAAATGAAAGATGGGAAGAATTTTCCATGTATTTTCACCAATATTGTAAACAACCACCTCTATCACTATAAAATCATTAGTTACAAAACACGCACGATCCCCAACGCCTACGCAACACATAAATGGGTATTCGGGCTCAATGAAAGTCGGGTATTCTGGCACATAAACATTCACGTTAGGAGGCTTCTTTCTCCAAATTTTTTTGATGAAATTGTGTGATGAAAGGTGATTTTTCCATTGCTTTGAGACGCTACGAAATATACACACACATTCCACTGGCAACAACAACAGTATTTCTTCTTTCAAATGATCATGCAGATCATTGTAGGTCGTTGAGCAATTTTTTGACTGCACCATTTTCAAACAGGCCGTAGAACGGGGAAAATTGTAATTCAAGGCATTATAGTTAGAATGCCTTTTTTCAATATTTGATAAAAAAGCTAATGGTCTGTTCATAAGAAAGGTCAGAAAATTTAATTTGCAGGTTGGTTACATAATTGAAAAAGAACAAGCAATACAAACACCCATGCAAATTAGAAGGCTCAAAGTACACCAGAGCCATGGCTGTAGCAAGTGTGACTTTCTTCTTTGTCTAAAATGGATCTGGTTGAAACCACAAAAGGCCACATATAAAGCCCTGAAAATTTCAGGATTAAATCTCATTGATTTGATAAGGAAGAAAAACGTATTCCTTGAAACCTTTATTTTGAGAATTCACTTTTATAAGACTCTACACACACATCGAACTACCCAGATTCTGAAAAGTAAAATTTCAACTATAAATTCAACATGAAAGCCCTTGAAATTCTAAAGGGAACAGAAACAGAAGATGAATACTGAAGAAAACGTAAGTGCATACCCTTCATTCACTACAAGGCAACTTCTCGTAACCATTCATCTCTCAGAAAAGACAGAGCTGGTAGAGTACTTGGGGAAGGCTTACAAAAATGTCTTAGCTATTCATAAGAAGTTACCACCTGGTGGTATACTGGTATTTGTCACAGGACAAAAGGAGGTGGAATTTCTATGCAGACAGTTGAGGAAAGCCTTTGTGAAAAGAAGCAAAAGCAATGTTAAAATACGAGATATTTCTCAAAAAATCAAAGCCCACTGTAGACACAAATGATGTTGCAACTGAACCCAATCTTGAGGGCATTTCTCAAGCTGTGGATGGCACAGATGATAGTGGGAAACAAAAAGATGGAACTGATAGGTTTAACTCATTTGACGATGAGGGGTTTGAAGTTCAATCAGAGGCAAACTCATCTTCCTCTGATGCTGAATTTGATTCACATTCAGATAATGAAGAAGAAGAGTGTCTTGACAGTGGAAGAAATTGCAGTTGATAGTGTTGAAGCAATAAGTGAGGGAGTAGATATGAAATTGGGAAATATGCTTGATGTTTTAGAAACATCAATGTCTCTCCCATCCAATCAGCCTAATATGGAACCAGATAAGAAGCGCACTGTGGTAGTTGATACATCAAATGAAATAGCTGGTGATGGAGACATCCCTCATGCATGCATTGGTCGATCACGGAGAATGCAAGTACCAAATGTTGATATGAAACATAAAGTCATGATTGAAGCAGTTGAAAATCATATGCCTCAAATAGTTATTACGGATGAAATTGGAACAGAGCCTGAAGCAATGGCAGCCAGTACTATTTCTTAGCGTGGAATCCAATTGGTTAGAACTGCACATGGAATGACTATTGAAAATCTCATAAAGAATCCTTCTTTAGAGATGCTTGTAGAGGGTGTGCAGAGTGTTACCCTTGGAGATGATGACATAAAGAGAAGGGGAGTTCAGAAGGCTATACTTGAGAGAAAAGGACCATCCTCATTTACTTATGCTGTAGAGATGACTTCAGGGACCGAATGTCGTATTCATCACAGCTTAGAAGCAACTGTGGATGCCATATTAGCAGGTGCTCTATAAAGTTTTTCATATCCATCCCAGGGGATAAATATGCTGTATGATGCAGTATGCAATGTCAATTCAAAAACAAAAATAATTAATCAAGTATCTATCTTGGCCTGTTCAAACTTCATATAAAATTTCCATGATATGTTGTGAATAGGAAAATCTCCATCATTTGAGGTCCGCCAGATGGTTATGAAGGTAGTGACAGATGGAAGTCCTGCCACAACAGAACCAGGCATTGGAAGCCATTTTAGAAGCACTTTGACATGTTTAGAGTCCGATGGTGTTTTTGAGGCTAGTAATGAGAGTGGTGATGATGATATTTTTGGGTTGAAAGGTAGTTATGAGCAATTTCGGAAGGATGATGATTCACCACTTATTTTATATACTTATAAAAGATCATGGAGGCTAATCTGGAGCAAGTAGTGGAAGTAATGGGCCTAGAGAATGCAGTTAAATTCACAATGACATTGGAGCAGCTGATGCAATTCTTGCTTTACATTCTAAGCTCAAGGAGAATTCATGGGTTCAAGGAGTGGCTAAATATCAGCATCTACCCATATTTGTGATGAAGACAAACATGATGGCGGAGATGGTAAGGGTCATGCGTACTATTCTTGGTTTGGAGACTCTTAGTGCAAGTTATTTTAGTTCATTCAAAAAGCTTAAGAATGATATTGAGATATCAGATGGAGCAACCAAGAGAAGATCTTCTCGAGAAGAGATTGATGCTTTAGAAGAGGCTAGACTTGCTATTGAATATATTGTGATCCCTGGAGGGAAGCCCGTTGAACTTCTTCCAAGATGTGCTGACATTATTGCTCGTCAAATAAAGCTGGTGGAGAGCTATCAATTAGTAACAGAGAAATCAGGGAGATAGCGAGAGTGACAGCCGATGACTACCCATGTTTCAGAGATATGACATTGCAAAACATTGAATCAGCAAAAAAAGAACAATGAAATAATAAGCCTCAGTAAAGATTCTATTGAGCATATACATAGAGGCTGTGAAGATTCTCAAATGATTGAGCTGGTGGTTCAATGTTATAAATATGAAAACAAGTCTTTTCCCCACACTATATCAACAGCGACAGGTGTGTCTAAAAGCAATATAAACAATGAAATGGTTGAATGTTTTGTCAATTCAGAATCTATAATTACAAATGAGCAGAGATCTCCTGAAGTGGAGGAAGATAATCCCAAGATGAACCTGATGCAAGTAAGGCTATGTGTATTGGTGTTCCGATAGAGGATGGTCTGGTAGAAGGAGATTTAAGAGCTAAGAACTATAACACTATGGCAGTGGAGCTTCTATCGATATTATGCCAAACCTCACGCATGTTCGACTTATGAAGGAGAACCGTTGGTTTAGATTGACAGTTCAAGTTGATTTCGGACCCCCTCGGTGATTTGAATTTTAATGGAGGATGGGGGGTTCGAAATGGGTACTTTTCAAACCCAGCCATTAACCATGTGGCAAGCGAAGGATATGTTAGCACCCCCCCCCCAAATCACAATACGGCTTACCATCTGTTGCGCTCTCCAAAATCCGGTTTCAGGTTTTTGTAAAACAAATGCTCAAAGTCTATACTTGGAATGAATTTTTGTTGCTGGGAAAGGAAAGGAGGTTTGAACTATCATTACCCAAAAAGAGCGATATTTGCATGATAATGTACACTAATGGCACAACTGGTGAACCTAAAGGCATATTGATCGCAAATGAAAACATTGTTTCTATGGTGACCGAAATTGCTTATTTTCTTAAACGTTAGAATGAAGAGCTCACAGAGAAGGATGTTCATTTCTCGTTTCTTCCTCTAGTACATATATTTTATCGAGTGACAAAGGAATTTTTCATATCAAAAAGTGCTTCAATAGGCTTTTGGCGCGGGGATGTGAAGCTTTTGGTGGAGGATATTGCAGAACTAAAACCAACTGTCTTATGCGGTGTCCCACGTGTTTTTTGATCACATATATTCAGGTTTAAACCAGAAGATTGTCATTGGAGGATTTCCGAATAGAAAGGTGTTTGAATTTGCATACAAATACAAGCTTAATAATATGCGCAAAGGGTTGAAACATGAAAAAGAATCTCCACTTTTTGATCAAGTTGTCTTTAGCAAGATTAAACAAGGTCTGGGAGGACATGTCTGTGTAATGTCATCAGGAGCAACTCCACTTGCAAGACATGTGGAAGAGTTTCTACGAGTAGTGACATGTTTCCATGTTGTACAGGACTATGGTTTGACAGAAACTTTTGCGGGAAGTTTTTTTTCCCTTCCAAATGTTATTTCAACAATCGGGACTGTTGGTCCACCTGTTCCGAATATTGATGTTTGCCTTGAGTCTGTCCCTGAAATGGGATATGATGCACTTTCAGAAGTTTAAGCTTTCACAAGGAGAATACGTTGTAGTGGAAAATCTTCAGAATGTGTATGGCCAGTGTTCTGCTATTGATTTGGTTCGGATGTTGTTGAGTTCATCATTCGTCATGCAGAGGTCTTAATTGCCTTTGTCCAAGAGGCAAAGCTTCCTGCAATTTTGAAATTCTTTAAACTATTAGTTATGCATGAAAATGCCATGAGGAAGGCTACAAAGGATCGGAAAAGGTGTTCCGATTATAAACCCATACTTGAGTAGGATGGCCTTATATGGCAGCGTTCTTCCTATCAAGGGATAAAGAGGGAGAAAACAAGAGAAGAATAATTAGCTGAAGTAAGAGATTAAAAGCGGCAACAAATGTCATACTGTGGAAAAAAGGTCAAGCGAACTCCAACACAAGTGTTGCAAGATATAATTGAGGGCCACATGGAGGAAATTAAGATAGCAGGAGGAATTAGTTGTTTTGTAAAGGGTATATTTGAGATACCACAGAAGGCAACATAATCTCTTCCTTCAGATAGTGTGACTGAGCGTAAATAGCAATGTGAAGCCACCAATTCAGCCTTTCCTAACAGGGGTGAAGGATTCTCTGTGTCTATCTATCAAAGGATGCAAAGTGTCATGCGACTAAATTTTCCGTAGGAAGCAATGTTTCATCTTCTCTGATAAATAGGATCGATGTTATGCTTCACAAGCTAGGAAAAGAAATTGATGATGTAGATGCAAAAATTGGTGACCGATGGAAAATACTGGATAGAGATATTTGAGGGTACACATGGTAGCCAGTGCCGCATTAGAACTAATGATCCAGCAAAGGCGGTCTCAATGGCAGAGCCAGATGTCAGAGCCACCCAGTGTTGCCTCTTCGTGACCACCTCAACCACTTTCAACATACCTTTTTGATTTACAAAGAGCTACCAAAGTTAATGTTATAGTCAGTTTTTCCAGAGATATTTTTTGTTCGAGCCTTACATGGCCACAGTTGTCAAATTCTAATTAAATTGTAGTTAATGAAGATTGCTGAAGTAGATTAGGGAAACCAGCATAGTTGCAGTTAAATACTACTTGTATTTTCATTATCAAGGGTTGGACCTTGTTAGACTCTGCGTTGTAAAGATCATTGTATTGGAGCACTGTATTTTTTTTTGGGGCATCAATAATAAGAGACCGTTCACAAGATTCTTGAGATATGTTAATGGTGATGTTTCTTTTGTGTTAATGTTTTTCTCTACCTTTCATGTTGAGCATCAATTTGTCTAATTGTGAAATAGAAAATTTAGATTAAGATTTGCTAAGAGAGCACCTTAATTTTGTCTGTGTTTACTATCTTAATGTTTTCTTCTGAAGTATAGTTAAAGAATTCTTAACTGCTCTTTAGCTATTACTGAACTCATTGTTTTCTTCCATCTCATATTCACACTGCCAGTAAGATCCAGTCTGCATAGTTAGCTTGCCCTGTGAATGCCCTTGAAAAGTTGATGCACAATTCAGCCTTTTATGATTCCATAGCCCAACGGATTAAGTTTCATAGCTCTATCTGTCCAACCACATAATCAATCAAAACAAATAGCCCTCATAATTTCTATAACTAGTCTAATATCAGCCTTTATAATCATCAAGCTAAATCATAAAAACAGAGAGAGCCCTCTCTGAGTCTAGGAAGGATAGGTTATGGACTCCAAAGCGGTTTGATGTTGTCCTCTGTCGTTTATTCTTGCCAATCTTATAAATTACAGGGCCACAACAGGTGGCACTAATGTTGCACGCTAGCCAATCAAGATAGTCCTAGTCAACTTCTATGCCTATAGGGAATAGAAGCTTGGTCTCCAGCATCAAAATTGGTCCAACTTACCACTAGACCAAGCCCTATGTAGGCTAAATATTGATGGTGAGAAATCACCAGAGGGAGCCACTGATGTTGGAAGCTAGTCAATGGGGATAAACCTGGTCACTTTTGTGCCAAATAGGAATAAAAAATTAGTCCCTAGCATGGTATATGTTCTTAAATTACACTAGAACAAGCCTAATCAACTCATATTTTTATTAGTAGGAATGATAGAGACGTGATTTTTAAGGATGGTCTGGCTTTAATATCTTCTCTAGGTTGTTATTTTATTTTTGGTCAAAAGCAGGGGAAACACTTCCCCACTATAACATGGGGAAGAGCACTGTCAAACACAGTGGAACATTGGCTAAGTTGCCACATTTGAGGGGTTTCTATGCCCATATAAAATCCATTTGGACTTGAATTTTGTATTTTCCTCTTGGCCTCATCATGGGCCCTTAGTAACATAATGGAGTGCACTTGTCAGGGTTTGAACCCAAGTCATCATATGCACTTCCCCTTATTGGTAGATCATTTTTTCTTGCAGCTCATGTTGATGGCCAAAAGCCCTCTTAAGGGTGCCGCTAACGTTGCAGGCTAGCCAATGAAGATAGTCCTAGTAAACTTCTATGCCTATAAGGAATAGAAGCTTGGTCTCCAGCATCGAAATTGGTCCAACTTACCACTAGACCAAGCCCTATGTAGGCTAAATGTTGACGGTGAGAAATCACCAGAGGGAACCACTCATGTTGGAAGCTAGCAATGGGCATAAACCTGGTCACTTTTGTGCCAAATAAGAATAAAACATTAGTCCCTAGCATGGTATATGTTCTTATTGCACTAGTACAAGCCTAATCGACTCATATTTTTATTAGTAGGAATGATAGAGATGTAATTTTTAAGGAGAGTCTAGCTTTAATCTCTTGAAGAATGTTCTTGTTGATTTCCCTCTATGTGTGAGATTTTCTAAACTGGCTCCTTAAATTCTGATGAGTAGAAACACTAAAGGATATATGTAATTCCTGGGAATCTTGTTAAAGCTTTAAGTGAGAATGTTAGCAGCTAGCTATAATTTCTTGTTTTGTATCAATAGTGAATTGAAGGAATTTGGACGCTGGGAAATTGGACTTCACCTGTTGATTTTGGAAATTCACCACTCAGGTACACAAGATGTTATGGATTATGTAAGTTTTTTGTAAACTTCCAAAGTAAGAAGTTGGACTAAGCTAAGCAAGAATCAAGATGATAAGAGGAAGGAAAATTCAACTGGGTTTTGGCATATGTAGAAATGGAGAAATCCTGTCTGGAATATGAGTGGTGTATCATTTTGTATTTGTCACAAGAAGGAAAATTCAACTAGGTTCTGGGCCCTGGCACATGTAGAAATGAAGAAATATTTTCTGGAATATGAGCAGTGTATCTTGTCTTGTTTTTATGATTAACCTCCATATTATCATCTAGAGGATTAATGGAAGAAGGAAGGAGTCAAAGAATAGATGCAAGGTAACAAGGTTGCTTTGGATATTTGTGTAATAAAGAAGGGAAAATGGGCACTTAAAAGGCAGCCTTGTGATCTCAAGGAAATGAACTGTTAAGAGCAGATAAACAATCTAGGTTGGAAAGAGAAAATAAACAATAAGGACACAGTTAAATCTTTGCTCCATCAATCATACTGCAATAGCTAAAATTGTAAGGATGGTTGGACAAAATTCTCATTGTAGCATCTGCTTGCCAGTGAGAATCAAGGACTGTAAGAATATTCGTGTACAATAATTTCTTATAATTTACGAATGCCATTGCCGAAACTGCATCTGACTTTCATGTGTGTCAGGGAAGAGTTCAGAAATTTGCTTCCTTATGCAGTTAGAGAGGAAAATGCTAAGGCTTGCTAAAATCAACGATATGCCCGCTGCATAGTGGGAAACTAGATAGAGACAATTACTATTTAACTTTCAAGAACTTATGCTTGACTAGCTGAAAAGTATTGAATTTTTTTTCTCATGACCTTGAGTACAAAGTCTCATAATCAACTGGATGAAAAATCAAGTCTATCTTTCAAATGTTTGAACCAGGACTATATAACTGATATTACAGCAATAAAAGAAATAATTCCAGTCTATAGAAAGGTAGCACAGTAGAAACATACTTGAATTTTTGGGGTGCTTCAAACAATCTCGTCCTGAAGATAGGATTCCAGGTTGTTTGCAGTTTTTAATTGGAAAAGTTGGCTTTAATTTTGGAACTTTGTCGAGTCTTCTACAGGTATCATTTTGCACCAATTCTTCGCCAGGTCTTTTTCTTGGACTCACTAAAGGAGTTTCATTTTACGCATCCTTTGTATGATTAAACCTTAAATAGAACATTGGTTTTCCATACAAACTTTCTTAGAGAGAAACTGGCAACTCGGAGAAGGTTACAAGACCTCCTTCTATAATGGACAGAGGTGACCCCAGAATGTGGCAACAATTTTCCACTTCAGCCGTTGTAAAAGAAAACAAAGAGCTTCTCTCTGTAACTTCTAAGGCCTACTTGGATGGCCTATTCTGGCCAAAACAACAAAAAAGTACCTCTACGTTGTTATCTTGTGAAGGATAACATTTCCCTCCATTAGTAACTTTTTCTATAGTCCCTGCTTCTTGATCCATTAGTTTTGACTTATCCATACACTAAAGAGCATTAAAGATTGTATTATATTGCACAAAGATGATCTGAAAGGGAAAACCTGTGAAAGCATAGTATTTCAGTTGACGTATCAAATTCTTGGTTGCATACAAACAGAAACTACTTGTTCCATACAAATAGAAACCACTTGAAGATATCTATGAACCACCTGAACATCAAAAATGTTCAGTCTCGTAATTCTTAATTAAATCCGTAAAGAATGTGACATTAGCCTTCTTGGCTTAGTGAAAGCCCTAATGTTCTATCCTATTTGACAGTCTTAAAAATCTTACAAAAACTTGTAAAGATTTTGGCATTATGTACGCCCATCCTCTAAAAGCCCTAACTTTCTATCTTCCTTTGTGTAATTTGAATAGAATACCGTCAAATACCAGAATAATCAATGTCCATTCTCCCAAAAATTTGAAATGTGTAGAACAGAAAAAGAAATCATTCAATCAAACTACTCGAAATGTATCAGAATCCCCATCCTTTAACTCAATGAATTTATTCGCAAACTTTGTCGTTTTTTTAAACAAATTTTTTAGCACAACCTCCTCTAGTCCATTTATAGAGAGCCTTAGCTTATGAAATATTGTCTCTAAGCCAAAATAGGGTTAAATTTTTCCATTGAAAGCTTAGAATAATTGAACTGAAAGAACCAAAGAACCATTTTAGATACTTTAATCAACTTGTTTTTCTCTAATTCTGCTGCTTAAAACAGTGTTTTGAGCAAGATCTATTTCGAAAAATTTAGTTCAGAGAATACAGTAGCTTATTTAATGAATTTTCTCCAAGACATAGCATACAGGATTCGTGACAGCCACAAGAAAAATGATGAGATTTTTCAATTTAAGAATTCTCTTGCAGAAAAATACCTTTCTGAACTCGTTTTGACGGTGAAGAAACGCAAATGATCTGTTGAAAGTCGTGCATAAATGATCTGTTGGAAGCCGTGCATGAAGGGATCTGAGGGCTCGGGGATTTATCCCAGAGCGATTGCAAACCAGGATTGTACAAAAGCGAGCTCCTGATCTCGTTTCAGGCCAGGGAGAGGGATAATGCAATAGTAGCAAAATATAGAGGCATCAAATGTAAAGTCGCCATATATTTGTATTTGAGTTAAATGATTTCAAAGAATTTGGAATAGTTTAATATTTTTTTTAATTTGGAAAAATAAATGGAACAAGAGGGCAAAGGAATGAAACTAAGTGATTGGGTGGGATAATTATAATGGATTGTGTTATTTTTTTGAGTGACATTGAATCGATATATAAATTAATTATAAATTAAGTAATTATTCATTATTAGAGTGGGATTTTATATAAATTATTTATTTATTAAAGTTAATTTGTAGTTTTTAATAATATATTTGTGTTAAATAAAATTATTTAAATTAATGTTGTATCAAGATTTTTGTTAATTTTTCTATATTATATTCTAATTTACTTTAAATTTGTTTTAAATATGTTTTTACCTTCATATATGGAGGTTATTTATTTGCATATTTAATGTTTTGTTGTAGTTTTTTTCCTTAAAAAATGACTATTGTGATTGTGATGGTGAGAAGGTATTCTATAAATAGCATTAAGGATTATTTAGAATAAATAGAAGATTCTTTCTCATTATCTAAGACTAATATTTGAGAGAATAGATATACATTCCCTAATTATCACATAAACAATAGGTTAATCTTGCATTTATTGCTTTCTCTCCATGGAGGTTCACTAAACAAAGGGAATACCTCCTCTTATGTGAATTTGATTCTCTCCACCTCTTAAAGGATTTTCAAACATTAATAATTAAATTTTCATTACTTTAAAGATGTAGTCTTGTCGAATATACCAAAAACATAGTAGGATTCTTTCATTGTGGACAAAATCAAGTACATGTATGAGGGAAGTATTCCTCTATGGATGGTTAACAAGTTCATCAATAACTACAAGCAAATGCTTCAATCTATATATTTAATGATCTTTAGTCATCATCTAAAGAGTTAAAGAATCAAATAAATTCCAACCTAAGTTCTAAGTATATGGTAAGCTTGTACTTAGAGGTTCTATTATTGTAAAAATTGACAACTATGGAAGTTGTGGCAAGGTATTGGAGGAGGGACTGTCATTTTGGGGGAGAGCTAGCCTCTTTTTAAATGATAGTTTCCAAAATTGAATCCATCTTCAATGTATGTACATTGTCTAGCTTTGAGTTTGGTTTCCCTTTCATCCTAGAGATCAGAGAAATACATGCAATGTATTATGACTTTCTTAGCCGTTTAAGTTAGTCATTTTTAGTTCGATCACTTAAAATTTCTCAAATTTAGTATTAATTTAGCAGGTGAACTTTTACAACTTGTAATTGTAAGATCATTAGATGAGGTGATCCTCTAACTCAATGTTGTGTATATGGCAAAGCTAGAAGATGTTATTGAGAAGAGGAATATCATGATGTCATTGGTTTCAACTAGACACTAATGTAAACCCACTTTGAAACCACCATGGGGGATCTGAAGGGCAACATCTAGTGCTCATGTGTATGAGGGTTCAAAATTGAGGCCGCCTCTTATTTGCATGAAGTGTTCCTAGTACAAATCCATCTTAGAGTCAAGGCCATGAAAATATGAAGTCCAAGTACTAAATTTATTGTTTATAAATAACCTCTTTAACAAATTGACACAAACGTATAATGATGTCATTTACATTGGAGGTGTATGTCACCTGAATTGTGTTACAACTTTAATCGCTCCCCCACAAAAAGGTGTCATGCTCCCTTGTGATGGTGCATCAACCCTAATGGAGAACAATCTCTTGATGTAAAAGGAATTTAAACATGATGTAACTTTAATAGTTCCCTACATTCACCCCTTGGCTCACCACTCGTGGCAAATGTGAGGCTATTTCAAGAATTGATGTGGATAATATCATTTTAGTTTCTCTTATGTATAGTATTATACATTGACACAATTATGGTTTTTTAGCAAACAAAATATTTCTATCAAGGGTTAGCTCCTTGTTCATTAGGGTTGAATAGGTTGTGTCATTATGAGTGATTTATTCATTGTCAACTCCTTATGTGGGAGAACACTACAAGCTCCATGTCAACATGAAGAGTAGATATTGTGAGCAACTCTTATCGAGGTTTTTCAAATTATATCGTTGTTCTACATTTGGTATACATGTTATAAGTGCATTACCCACAAACGCACACCCTCGAGACAAATACCCAATTCTCTAAAAATCAAATGGTACCAATATTCTTAGTTAGAGGTGAAGGATTCTCCTAAGAGGTTATTTTGTTGGTTTGAGGTGTTGTGTTTTGCCTTAGATACTAAGTGGTTAAGGGCTTCAAGAGTTAAGATTTAAGGGCCAAGGGCTTGGGGGGGAAGGGATTTAGGGGTTAAGGGCTTAATAATTAAGGGATTTAGGTGTTAGGGGCTAAGGGGTTAGGTTTTAAGGTGTTTGGGGGTTATGTATTAGGATTTAAGGGTCACGGGTTAAGAGAATAAGGGGTTAGTGCTTAGGGGGTTCATGGATTCTAGGTTATGAGTTAATAGCTTAAGGTTTAATGCATCAAGGGGTCGATGGCTTATGAGGTATGAGTGTAGGGGTTAAGGGAGTATGGCTTCAGGGTTAAGGGATAGGGAATTTAATGGTTATGGGTTAATGACTTATTGGTTGTGATAATGAGACCCCTAATGCCCTTATCACCACTATGAGGGGTTCCCCTTTCAATTTCTCTTGTTACCTTCCCTCTAGGCCCCCTAGCCCCTATGACATTAGGTCTTAATCCCCCTTCTCATTCTCTAATGCATGTATTATAGATCTTAGTAAACCATGCTTGGACATCCCACTTCTACCCATCCATGCTAAATGTGTGTCCCCCAGTCCTGTTCAATACACCACAAAATACTCCTCCCACCTTTTCGATCATATCATTCAACTTATCCTAACATTATGGGTGAAATTGGTGTTTATGTTGTAAAGTGAACAGAGAAAAAATATTACTTGTTTTTTTCTATTGAGAAGATGTAGAAATTAATTGTCATGATTGGAATGTGCATGCATCAATCTAGATTGGCTTGTTTTTCGAGCTTAGACATGAATAATCATTTGGTCATACTCCATCCTATCGATGGAGTCTGATACCACAAAGGTATCAATGGGAAATTTGAGAGATTATTTTGAAAGCTTGTATGTTGTGGTATTTATCTCCTTCAGAATGTGTCTGAAAGATAGCTAGTCCAAAGAGTTGGTGGAATCTATGATATCTTGTAGGATGGGGTGTAGGTAGATGTTTTCTATCATGAATTATTGACCCAATTGATCATGATTTTTGAATCCCCCATGATCTATAGGGATTTGACTCTTTTGATGGATGCAATTTCCAGAAGGGTACAAAGAGCAGTGGAATCAACTCAGTTGTTGGAGCCTTAAATTTGGGTATGTCTTACTTTCTCGCTATAAGACTGGGAGAGGAAGAGTACCACACCCACTTTGCAGCTAGGTGGGATAACTTGTGCAACACCATCAAATAAGTCACAAGGGCATCCAAGAGGGGGTGGAGGAATTACCAAAATCCATTATTTTGTGGTTTAGGATGAATCTTGTCTTCCAAACACTATTTTTTATCAATTTAATTGTGATCTTTGTTAGAATTTCTCGTGAAAAAAATGTGTTTTTGTTCCAATCCCACAAGATATTTCTGATTAGAATGCATGAGACACCTTTAGAATAATCTTCCATGATGTTGAGCAGCTAAGTTTTGAAATTTTATTCCAAGCTTAGATAGGACAATGAGCCTGTCATGTTCAATTTTGCAAGGGTGGTGGTGATGACCTACACTGTGTTGGGACAAGAGATAAATAAGTGTGAAGAAATATCATCATATGACTTGCATAAAGGATAGATGTTAGGGTGATTCGTAAACTATCATGGATATTTCTCGTGAAAAAAATGTGTTGTTGTTCCAATCCCACCAGATATTGTTGATTAGAATGCATGGGAAACCTTTTTAATAAATCTTCCATGATGTTGTGTAACTAAGTTTTGAAATTTTCAACCAAGCTTAGATAGGACCATGAGCCTATCATGTTCAATTTTGCAAGGGTGGTACTGGTGATGACCTGCACTGTGTTGGGACAAGAGATAAATAAGTGTGAATAAATATCATCATATGACTTGCATAAAGGATAGATGTTGGGGTGATTCATAAACTATCATGGATATTTTTCGTGAACAAAATGTGTTGTTGTTCCAATCCCACCAGATATTGCTGATTAGAATGCATGGGAAACTTTTTTAATAAATCTTCCATGATGTTGTGTAACTAAGTTTTGAAATTTTCTTCCAAGCTTAGATAGGACCACGAGCCTATCATGTTCAAATTTTCAAGGGTGGTGGTGATGACCTGCACCATGTTGGGACAAGAGATAAATAAGGGGTGATTTGTAAAATATCATGGATATTTCTCATGAACAAAATGTGTTGTTGTTCCAATCCCACTAGATATTGTTGATTAGAATGCATGGGAAACCTTTATAATAATATTCCATCATGTTGTGTAACTAAGTTTTGAAAATTTCTTCCAAGCTTAGATAGGACCACGAGCCTATCATGTTCAATTTTGCAAGGGTGGTGGTGATGACCTGCACTGTGTTTGGACAACTAGAGATAAATAAGTGTGAATAAATATCATCATATGACTTTCATAAAGGATAGATGTTGGGGTGATTCATAAAATATCATGGATATTCCACTAGACAGTTCATCATAACAGACCAGATAAAACTATACTTAAAAATTAACGAATAAGAGTTTGTGACAGGAAATGTCAGTGAGTTTCGGATGTGCTAAGGAGGGAGTGACCAATAACCCAAGATTCTCCCCCAAATTGTCAAAATTCCCCTTTGTTAGGAGCTTTGTCAAACTATTAACCATATGCAACTTTGTCAGAATGTGGTCCAACACTACCAACTCCCTAATGAACTTGGAATCTTAGGAAATTGTATTGAATATCAATGTTTTTGAAATGGTCATGACACATTGGATTTTCATAGAGCTTGATGTAACTTTGATTCTCACAAGAGACAATATTGAGCTTCAAAAACTGATTGGCTGAATCTACAATCAAGTTGAAAATCTAGATAGCTTCATAAATAAGTATATGAAACTTCCATATACTTTGCTTCAGTGGAACTGAGTGCAATTGTTGCTTGCTTCTTGTTGATTTGATGAAAATGATTTATAAAATTATAATAATGATGTTTAAATGAGCCTTATGATGGTCTAATTATACACATTGATTGTTCACGAGGTGTAGGGGTATGTTTATAACATCACTGCCCTTGAAAGCTTTGTCTTGAAAGCACAGTAATTAGAATTTTCTTTAGTTAAGCACATTTTTGTGGTGGAATGAAGTTTATTAGATATCTATTTATACTTTGTAGAGGTTTGAATTTGTTTGTCCTTTGAGTGTTGGTGAGGTTTCTTTGTATTTTTTGCATCATAGTCTAAAGTCTTTTGACCTGATTGTTTAACATGAAAGCTTTATGCTTATTGGAAATATATTTGAAATACCTGCATGATCAAGAAACTATTTTGGTTAATTAAATTACTAATTAGGTACTACAGAAAGAGGATGATGTTGAGAGGGCTTGCCTGGGTGACTGTAGGAGCAACCCAGAGGTGGTCAGACAAAGCTCTTCTAAGTTACAAATCTGAAGAGAAAAAACTGGTGATATATATGTGGTTGCTCAACCTGGGCTGTATGGAAAATATTGGCAGACAGTGTTTACCTTCCCGTGTCTTCACGAAAGTAGGTTGTCTGGTCACAGAATAAGATCACTACATGTAGGTGATGGTTTTGTAGTAAGTTCTCAGCCTTATCTTCAGAATGGCTAACAGAGAGGATCAGGTTTGAATACAGGATATAATTTGATGAATTTGGAGATTTAGAGTTAAAGAAAAAATTGTGGTGATGTTTCGATGGTTGCTAATTTGTAGGGTTTTCCATTTTTACAATTTTCTTTGTTGTGCTTTCTACCATGCTACCTAGTTTCTTTCCTGTTGCCCTAGAATTTTAACTTTTTCGATGTTTATCTCTCTATTGTTTCTTGCCCCATTTGAAATGTCATCCTTATTTGGTAGGTGTTTTCTTCAATATAGTGTCAATATTTTTCCATCACACAACTTCTGTGGCATTTGTCTACGCAAATAGCTTGTAAGGCCCATTCTTCAGGGTATTTGATGAAATAAAATGATAATCGACGATCACCAACTAATGGTACCTGCAAATATTTACTCTAACAATTCTATAGTTTTCCTGTAACAACAATTATACAACATTTTAACCTCATGAACTAGTCTCCTCTATTCTCTTAGTTGATGCCATAAGCACTTATTGCTGTAGTCAAAGCTTTACTCTCTAGTCCCATTGAGCTATTTCAGTTATTTGTGGACATTGATCTATTTTCATTTCATTTCTTCAATTTTTTCTGAATGTTATGTGTTACCTTTGGCCAGTGCCTTATTTCTTACCTATGCTTTTTCTGCATAAGCATTCCAGCCAGCCAGAGCAGCAGGGGTAGCAGGAGCCACTCAGTCCAGCCAAGGCCCACCACGGGCAGCGCAGAGGCAGCAAGAGCCACGCAGGGCTGACGTAGGCCCAGTCAGGGCAGCACAGGGGCAATGTAAGCCCTTTAGGTGTGACGTAGGCCCTTACTGAGCAGTGTAGTGGCCGAAAAAGGCCAGTCAGGCTGACATAGAGGGATTCAGAGAAGCGTATTATTGCCATTTTTATTTCTTTGTTGGGTGAACCAGTTTTGGTGCCCAAGATTGTTGTACTTATATTATGCATAATAATGAAAACCCTCCAGAGCTAGCTGCATTGGTTTTCCCTCATTGGGTTTTTTCTGGGGATAGTTTTCCAAAAAATCTGTGTGTCACTTTGTCTATGATCATGTTATTCAATATTTGATCTGTATGTGTAGGTTGCTAGTTGTATTTACTATTTACTTCGCTAATTTATTGAATATTCAGAAATTAACTTGTAACTTAATTCAAGTAGGAGAAGTAAATCAAGATACTGCAGTAGGGTTTCTTAGATTAAGACATTTTCACATTCCCTAGGTCTAGCCCCATTAGGTCACCTAGGGCAAAAATTTCCCAGGAATCTAGCTAGAGGAAAACTTCTATATCCTAAAGGCAATTGCGTTGTTGGGTGCCCTCACTCTCCTCAGAACTTGGGCCAATTCTAATGGTGGAATCTCCGGATACCTCAAGCCCCAGCTCTAGGATCAAGTTTTGCCTAGGTGTTCCCAAGGATAGAACCTAGTAGGATCAATTTGACCTATCGAAGTAAAAACTCTTGTATGATCCTTTCCCCTCACCTTGTCTAGGATAGGAACATCATTGGTTGCTAAATTCCATCCCCAAACCTGGGCTGGGTCCACTTGGCCCCGTGTGGTCCCATTTGGTGTCAAAGGCATTTCATCAAGGACCATTTGGGAATCCAAGTTCCCAAAGGATTTTAGGGATTGAGAACTTCCTTCATAAGTATTTTTCTTCTCCCTCAACCCTTGAATCCCCCTCCTCTCTCCCTAGAAGATAAATTCCCTTGCTTAAAAGGAAAGCAAGTCCCACTCTTTATTTTATCTTAGGGAAATGGTTTTGAGGGTCACTTCCCACCTATTCATTGACCTATACTCTACAAGTGACTTCCTAAACTATGGGACTCCACCCATCGGTGAAAGTCCATGAAGAGCAAGGAGCCTTAGCTGTGGTGACAATGGGCTAAGCCTCCATCGTTTCCCTTGTCCTAACAGTTGCCCTCTTAGGAACCCCTTTTAGGTCCACTACTAGTTTGAGTGGTAACAAGTTGTTCACAATTCCATTTGTGAACAACTCTTTGGTATGCCCACTTTTTCCATACTACAGCTCCAAGATGAGAAGTCTAGGGCTATGGAGGCAACCCTTCTTCTCTCTGAATCAATCCTCTACAATATAGTGAACTAGGGCTAGTTGGTTGGCCCACTTGACTGTTACTTTAGTCCTTCAAAGTCTGCACATCCTTAGGCCCTATACACCTACCCTTCTACCAATTTTGTTGTCCTTCACCAGAACAAGAGTCAGGGCTCTTCTTTGACAATAACCTAACAACCCTCCAACTGTACTTGGACTACCATCAATCTGCCCAACCACAGTCAATTATTTTTACTGATCTAGGGCCCACAATATTGTCTTCATCTAGGGCTCTTCAAATCTGCCACCTAACAATGGTTTGAGTCGTTTCAAGATAATTGTTCTTGTGTATCGACAATTTGATGTAATTTGTTGTCCAATCTATGAACAAATATGAACTACTCCTCTTATCATACTTCTAACAATCTATAGATGATTGAACTAGGGTCACAAATCAGCCACTAACATTCTATTTACTAATTTTTATAGGTTTCTTCAGATATTTGTCTAAAACTATACGGAAATTACACCAAAATAAACTTCTCTGCATGTCAATCCATTCTTCATGTGGCACATTTCTTCTGCATGCTCAATCTTCTACTCAGGTGCCACTCTCCTTTGGATCTGATGTCTCCACACATACTAAATCTGAAAACCATCTTACAGATCTGCAGTCTTTATTGCAGAAATAAACCTCACTCTAAGGGTCACAACCCATCTTCTTCTACGCAAATTTGTCACAGTCTTAAGGGAATACCTTATAAACTAAACATGCTAGGAAACTGTCCTAACTAGGGCATTATACTTATGTACTTCTAATTATTGTAGAACAAACCCTATTCACACATAGAAAAAACATGACTTTTGCCTCCATAAGAGACTCAACCTAGCTCATATGGATCCATAGATTCTGGGCGTTTCTTTGACTGAATCTTGACATGAACTTCAGATCTCAATGTCAACCCTCAAACTTGGGTTAACTCAATCAATATTACGCCTATGTCGACTTCTGTTATGGCTCTAAATTACAGTGCAAGCCCTCATCCATTTATGTTGGTCTTTATCATAGACCTTGCGGCCTACTAACCACCACAAGGCAAGATGGTATCAACCCTCTCTTATATTTCATGTAGAAAATCTAACCAACAAGATTCAATCTGATCTTGTAATGTACTAGAACAAGATACTGAATCCTTCCTACAATTTGTGGAAACAAAACACGACCGCACACTCACATATAAGTAA
This sequence comes from Pinus albicaulis, assembly GCA_034641835.2. Classification (NCBI taxonomy): domain Eukaryota; kingdom Viridiplantae; phylum Streptophyta; class Pinopsida; order Pinales; family Pinaceae; genus Pinus; species Pinus albicaulis. The sequence goes on from CM076576.1 coordinate 89,398,630, forward strand.
GAGAAACAAGTTATCAAACGCACAACACAAGATGTATCTGGGGAAGCAACTGCTCAAAACCCTCTATCTCTATTTTGTATTAATTCAAGGAATCATGAAACAATACAATGCTTAATCTCTCTTGAGATTCTCTAGCACTCTACCAATTGTCTCCTGCTGATCTAGGCAAAATCGGTCTAATACTTAGCCAATTATCATCCTTTCTTCAGCCTGCCTTGCTCACGCAATTCTTATGGAATTATCTCCATATTAATTAGGAAAATCAACCTTCCTTGATTGCGCAATCCATCATGGCATCCCAATGACTTTATAATTGCACATGGAAAATTTTCTATAAATACAACTGATAGTTATGTTCCTTTGAACTGTGTTACAATAAGGATGAAGGGTTTTTTTATTATTTAAAAATAAGATAAAACCATAAACAACCAAAACCCTAACCCGAGGAGATGTAACACCAAGAGTTTATGGGCCCCGTTGGGGTTAGTTGGGCATTCAACTTCCCGGGGTCGTAACTTGGTCATATTATATTCGTTTGACGCACATGATACCTCGTTAGAAAGATCTCTCCGAGGACTACAATTGCTAATGCGATTTCTATGAAGTCATGAAGCCTTTCATGCCCAAAAAACATCGTTTGGGGCCTCGAAATGGCTCTAGAAGTTTAGGACCCGAAAAACTGACAAAAGTCGTAAATTGTGCTATAATTAAGGAAACTGAAAAACTGAAAGAGACAATGGCGAGGGCCCAAGTGGAATAGGCGGGTGGCCACCAATATCCTCCTCGAACACCTTAAATCGAATTTCTTGAGCTAACTCAATCATCATGACTTAGTTAACTGACACAAGTTGTTATGAGACGAAATTACAATTTATTGTCCAATTTATTTAAGGGAAAAACAAATTAGACACCTCACATTCTTCACTCCTGGTACATCAAAATTCCTCACAAGTGTGGGTGCATTTGTTTTGTCCTTTCTAGTTGCCAATTTCACTGTTTCTTGTTGCAAATTTCAACACTCCCTCTCAACAAGAAAGGAATTAAATCTATCCCCATCCGAAAACTTTGTAATGTTCTGCATGCTACACTTCTCTAGTGTTGTTTACACCTACAAATCCTGAAACTGAATAGCCTCCAAAAAATTGAATCAGTATAATGCATCTGTCATTAGAGTCTTCTGACTGCTGCTAGCTACTGCACCTGTCTAGTACTGGATTCTCTGCGCTGCTGCTGACATCTGCATCCATGCCCTTTGAACTGTTGCTAACTCTGATTTGTGCTCCAGTATTTAACATCTATCACTCTGATTTCTGTCTTGCAGACATCTAACTACATCAATCTAACTGATCCTTCCTACTACTGTTGTACTGTGGGCTCCTCGTAGCCGATTTCGATCCATGAGACACGCCATCTCAATGGACCTTGCCCAAATTTCTTATCTTGGGATTATGTCTACACATCACCCCACCATACACCTCGAGGTATGGCTGCTCCCTCTTCCCATCTGGCTCAAAATTTCCCCCTCATGGAGGTCTCTGCTTGAGTGGATGCTTCCACTCGGTCTCCTCTCTGCTTCTCATGAGGATGCATGTTGAAAGGTAATTTATGCTCCCTCTAAACCACCAAGTCTCTAACTTCTGCCTTTCTCCTAAAATCTTTGCATGCATTTGGTACCTCAAGTACATATAGGTTCTTAACTCGCGCATTGTCCCAACGTTACAAAAAGTTTCTAAAAGAGATTTGATTTTAAATCGATGATATCTCCCTCATCCGAGCTCCGATTCAATCGATTTTTTTTTCCATTTGGGTATATTTTCGCAAGGAATCCAAATATTATATTTGTTTTTGAAAATTTTACACCAATATATTCAGATATTCTCTGCAAACTCACCGCCCAAAAAATTCCTGCTCTGATACCATGTAGAAAATCTAACCAACGAGATTCAATCTGATCTTGTAATCTACTAAAACAAGATATTGAATCCTTCCTACAATTTGCGAAAACAAAACACGATCGCATAATCACATATAAGTAAGAGAAATAAATTACCAATTGCACAACAACATGATGTATTTGGGGAAAGAAACTGCTCAAAACCCCTCTATCTCTATTGTGTATTAAGTCAAGGAATCATGAAACAATACATTAATGACTAATCTCTCATGAGATTCTCCAGCACTCTGTCAATTGTCTCCCGTTGATCTAGGCAAACTCAGTCTAGTACTTAGCCAATTCTCATCCTTACTTCAGCCTGCCTTGCTCTTGCAATTCCTAGGGAATTAAATCCTTATTAATTAGGAAAATCAGTCTTCCTTGATTGCACAATCCATCATGGCATCCCAATGACTTTATAATTGCACATGGGAAATTTTCTCCAAATACAACTGATAGTTATGTTCCCTTTAACCTCTGTCTCAGCTAGGTATTCCTTGAAACTGACATGAATGCAACTATTAATAGAAAATTTTCAGCTATATGATTCATCACTCATTGTGAATTAAATCTAATTTAATTCACTGGACCTCTCACTAGCTCATCACTCAGTTAGAACTAGTTAAACTAATTTTAACTCATTTAATTGAGTTAATTACACTTGCACCCCACTAATGCATCAAATTCAACTGGACCCCAAAAATATTAGAATCCCTCTAGATGCCTCATCTTAGACCCTCAAGTACTTGAATTTCTTGAGCTAACTTGGTCATCATGACTTAATTAACTAACACAAGTTGTTATGAGATGAAATTACAATTTATTGTCCAATTTACTTAAGGGAAAAATAAATTAGATGCCCCACATTCCTCACTCTTGGTGCATCAAAATTACTCACCAGTATGGGTGCATTTTTTTTTTTTTTGTCCTTTCTGGTTTCCAATCTCACTATTTCTTGTTGCAAATTTCAACATTTTAGAATTTGATGCGGCCTTCACACAAAGACACCATTAAAATCACATGCCCAGATTCTTATGAGAAACCTCTCTTAAGCTCGATCTTCTAGAAGAGAACCAACAATATGCCATCCTACTTCCTAGCACAAACTGACTATTAAGGTATTCACCATTATTTTGAACCCTCACATGATGATCTTGCTCTTGGAGGATGATCATGACCTCCCTTTAGCAAGTACCCTTACTTGGCCCTCGTACTCGACTTACTTTAGGACTACATCTCTCTTCACCCCCTTGGTGTGCCAGATAGTGGGAATACATGTCAAACATGTTAAGATGTGCCAAGTGATAAGGCATGCCAAGATGTGCAAGGGTGTGTCAATGCGTGTTAGGGTTTGTCAAGACAACAAAAGGGAGAAAAAAGTTAAACTACAAGGAAATGAACACATAAGAGGTTTAATAAGTCATCAATTTACCTTTTCCAAGAGGGGCATGCTAGGCACACCAACACTAGGCAGCAATAGGTGCCAAGTGCAAAGTCTTAGTGCATTCTAAGTGCCAAGTATTCCTTTGTTGATTCTCATCTACTTTCCAACAATTGATAATCACAAATAAATTTAATATTAAACCATGCCAAATCATACCAAGGCATCTCAATGTATTCCATACATGTTAAGACTTTCCAAGCGTCAACATGTGCCAAGCGCCAATATGTGTCATGGACTAGTGTTATGCATGTTATGAAGTGGAAGGGAATTTTGAAGAGTGCTAAGGTGTGCTAGAGAGTGATAATGCATGTTGATGAGTGTTAAGGATTACTAGGAAAAAACATTAAGGGAGCACTAGGAAAAAATTCATGGAAGTTAATGAATATGAGGAACGTGTGCCAGAGACTAGTGTTAATGAGTGTTAGTTGTCATGCCAAGGAGGGACTGACAAGGTATGCTAAGCATTGGTAAGACATGCTAGGGAATATCAAGGCATGTCAAGAATTCCCAAAGTGTGCTTGGGAGTTCCAAGGTGTGCTAATTATATCATGTGAAAATTAATAGTGCCAAGATATGTCAATACATGCTAGGTGCTAAGGATGTGGCACAGGGTGCCAGGGCATGTCAATATGTGTCAAGGAAACAAAAGGAAGAACCAATAAGAGGGTTAATAAGTCAAGACTTTATCTTTTTGAAAAGGGGCATGCTAGGCACACTAATAATAGGTCCCAATACATGCCAAGTGGCATTCTGTGCCAACTGCTAATGTATGTTAATGCATTAACCAAGGTGTTCCAGGGCATGACAAGGACTATATGCAGTATGCCAACACATGCTAGGAGAGTTCCATGTTGTGCTAGCGCATGCCACCATTTTCTTGGGCGTCAGTGTCATCACAAGATGTTCTAAGTACAATGATGTTCCAAGACATGTGGGGTGCTAAGAAATGTTAGCGTGTGCCAAAGCATTAATTGAAGGTGTGCCAGATTGTTGAGGATTGTTAGGTATTTCTCATTAATAGAATTTTCAAAGCTTGATTATGTATTAAATAATATACTTCCTACACACAATACTGGAACTTTATCTAAAGGGAATTTTCTAGTTAATGAACTTAATATATATGAATCATGTGTTGACTCATATGAAATCTCTATTCGACTAGTCATTAATTGAGTGAAATGATACACACTAATTACTTCTAAAAAAATGATTGACCCTAACCACTATGGCCTTGGACATATTATAAAAAATACTCCACAATAATGGTATTAAATTGTTATCTTTTGACAAAAAAAATAATAGTAGGCACATAGTGTCATCAAAAACACATTGGAATGATCAATGATGACGGGCCTTTTTTTACTGTCACCAAAAGTAACAAAAAGAGCATTGACCCTCATTAAGGATTCGTCACTAGATGCTCCACAAAGAGAGTGGTGATGAGCGCTAGGCCCTCGCCCAGATGTGATTGAAAATGTCTTTGGTGACGGACCATAAAGGGCCATCACTATATACTTCACAGGTGACAGGTATTTTAATGATCAATGATGACAATGATTTTTGGCCAGTCATAAAATCATCAAAATTGGTGAGGGTTATTAAAATTTCGTCACTAAGAAGTGTCACCAAGAGAGAATTAGTGATGGGCCTTTAATGACCCTCACGAAAGTGTCTCCAAAGTGTCTTTGGTAGAGCGGACCATCCCGGACCATCACTATATGCACTTACGGTGATGGTTTTTAGAGACCGTCACCATATGTGACATGGTAGTTGATTTTAAAGGTCAGTCCTGTATGACCCCCAATGTGCGCTTTTCTTGTAGTGATAGCATCATCTCCATCTTGGCCATCTATGTCTCCTGGGGGAACTTCATCTTCAAGTAAATCATGGTCCTCTACGTCTGGAACAAATGTTACTCTTCATCCTCTTAGATCATAATCAATCACAAATTACCAACCAGGTTGTTCTAAATTTGGAATGAGAAAATTTTGGTGACATTGACTTGGAAACACATAAGGTTCAGAAGTGGCTTCAAACCTAGATGTATTGATCATATAGAATCATTTATTATGGAGCAAGATAGTTTTTTATTCTCCCACTTTGATAAGCTTGTACCATTCAACACAAAAAATAACTTTCTTGAAAGACATAAAATCAAGCTCTATAATATCATCCAACACTCCATAGTAGCGAAGTGTGCTTGTGATTGGTTTTCTATCATTTGCATGTGAATGAAATTCCACCTCAAATGATGTTGAAACTCCACAGTCATAAGTTTGTCCCTTTTCATCAACTTTTCTGATGCGAAAATGATGACCAAAATTCCACATTCCTTTGTAATATTTTACCTAAATTCATAAAATATTAAATAATTAGATTCAAGGATATAAAAGTTAATAGATAATTTATTAAATATATGCAACATATTAATATATATCACCTCCCCATTTATAGATCCTTTAATGAAATTAAATTGTTTTTGTGTCACTCTATCCTTCCCTTTTGTTACCTCGTTTTCAATACTGGTCTTTACACAATTCCATGAGCATCTATCTGGCCACTTTCTTTTATGGCTTGCTAGAAATCCTCGATTAGTGTTTTCACCATGTCTATTATATATATTGGTCCATGCATTTTCATCTTCTAATGTATTCTTTTCAGCATACTTCTCCATCCATTCCATCATAAAGTTAGAATTGTATGCAACATACAAATGTAATGCCTCCCACTCCTTAGTATCTACAATGAAAAATATATTTGTTCAATGAATTAATAATTATTTATAGCCATGTATTATAAAATTTAAGTTAAAACTAAATACTACCAACATTTTGTATACCTTTTATCCTCTTTTAATTCCCTTCACCCTCTAATGTTTCTCCTTCAAATGATTGAGATTGGTTATAATTCCATAATCGAGGAGCTTCAAGATGAAATTGAGGTAAGTAATCAAATGAACCATTGCCTGGAAAACCATGTACCCCTCAACTATGGACCCTTCTGGTTGAGCCTTTTGCCTCACAAATTGTTTTAAGACCTTCATATATCTCTCCATGAGCCACATTGTTCGAATATGAATAGGACCACATTAGTCAATCTCTTCTACTAGGTGTACAAGGTAGTGCTCTTGAGAATTAAAAAAGCTTGGAGAGAAGCACATTTGAATATAACACATCAAAAGTGAAACATTCCTCTTCCAATACTTCAAGTCATCCTGATGTATCTCTTTAGATGAGACTCACCTGCAAGTATTACCAGTATTACAATAAATATTTTTAATTTATCCTAAAATAAAAGTAAAAAATCACATAAAGGAATTACCAATGATGCACTTCAAATGATAAGATTCATCTAAGAGTATGCATTATGGATTGAAAATACCTCAGATATTTGCATAATTTGTAAACAGTCAAAGTGACATCATGGTCAAAAGTACTTGGTATTGTTGCAGGAAACACATAATGCATGACCATTAACAAATAACCATGTTAAAATATGCATTAACTTCAAATATGCATGAGCTGATATTATCACTGTATTATCATGACCATTAACAAATAACCATGTTAAAATATGCATGAAATTCATATATGCATGAACTGATATTGTCACTAGGATATACAATTTTCTCATTAAGTTCCAACAAATCTAACATGTGACAATGTTACCTTTATCCAATTGTGCCAATCATGTGTTTTTAGGTTTGAGAACTCTGATCCATCTCTTGTGAATAAGTTTTTTAATGTCACACCAAAGCCAAAAGGAAATCTTATGTTTTTCATAGTAGAAATGATGTTTTATTTCTCATTTGATGTAAAATTCCAGGAGCATGAACATATGAGTTGTCTTCAAGCAACCACATGTTTGGCATGATATTGGTAACTCGAAGGTCCTTTCTTAACTTTATTTGTGCTTCAAGGTTATTTCCATTTAGATATTTCCATAAGCACTCTGCCACATTTTTCTCGATGTGCATAGTATCCAATAGGTGGGATATTGGCAAGTTCTCATAATATTCTAATTTGTAGAAAATACAGTCTTTTCATTCCTAGGGGAAAACCTGTCCCTTATTTTTTGTCATACATTGCTTTCCACCTAGCATGGTTCATCTTTATTGGCTTCCTCATTTCCACTTCCTTTCCATTGAACTTATGTTTATCACGCAGTCGATAGCAATGATTTTGTGGTAAGAATTGTTTATACTCATCATATATAGTTTTATTGAGATCCTTTGACTGCCTATGCAACAATTTTGGCCCACATGATGGACAACCATGTTTCCCCTTTGTTTGTAGCCATAAAATAATATTGGAAGCCAAATTTAGTAAATACTAAAATGAACACAATAATTATAAATGTAATTTATAATATATTACAATAACAAATATTACCACAACAAATAGAGAGCCCCGGGGCGTCATGAATTGTCCAGATAAGAATCGCATGAAATAGGAATTTTCTGTCATTGACAAGTCTTGATACATCATACATATTTACACCATCCCATAATTCATGAAGCTTGTTAATGAGAGGCTCCATGTAAACATCCATATCCTTTACCTGAAATTTCTCTAAGTAAACAAAATTTTTTTTATTAAGATTAACTGAATTGAAATATTTTTATATAAAATTCAAGAGAGCATTGCACTCATATGTTCTAGTACCTGGTATGATAATATTTAACATTGCATATTCCTTTTTCATTGCCATCCAAGGGGGAGTATTGTTTTTTATAATTAACAATGGACAAACATAATATGTTGTTCTAAGATCTCCAAAAGGTTTGACACCATCCATTGCTAGAGAAATTATTGCATTCCTTGGCTCATTTCCTAAATGTGGCCATTTTTCCTCAATATCTTTCTAGTATTTACTATCCGCAACCATACACATGCCACCACCTTGGATTCTCCCTTGTGCATGATAATCCATATATTTTGACAAATCCTTGCACTTGAACATTCTCTCAAACCTTGGCTTTAGTGGAATGTGTCATAGTACTTTATAAGGAATCTTATTGGATACTTGATCTCGATGATATCTATTTGTGTGGCACATTTGGAATTGTTGTAAAATTGCATTCTCTCCATAGTACAATATATGGCCATTTGGACATGCATCATATGTATTGTACTCCATTCCAATGTATTTCATTATTGAAGATAATTCTCTATGATAATGAGGAAACTTATTGTCCTTTGGAAGTATTTTGTTTTCCAAAAGTCTACATAGTGCAACAAATTATTTTTATAAGTATACACAATATTAAAAAAATTTAAGACATCTAGAGCATTAATTTATAGGAATATCAAAATCAACCTTAATATGTCAGCAAAGTATGTGTTTGTCAATCCATGTGTAACCTTCAAGTTCAACAAAAACATAAGTGTCGCCAATATAGAAGATTCAACAATTTTAAAAAGAGGCATCCTAGCTAATTGAGTGAGGGGTGAATCAATAACTTCTTCAAAAGATGTGTAGTAGTCCTGAATAAATTTATTGACACTAGCCTCATTTATTTGTGAAGTGGTTTCATACATAAATGTGTTTTGTCCATCATCTTGAGAGTGGTTATTATGAATATCATCCATTGGTTCTTCAGGAATATTTGGAACCAAAAGCCACTTTTCATCAAAAAAAAAAATCAATTCAAATGATCAATAATAATGTATTAAAAAATGTTCATATTTATTTATTATAAGAAAAAAATTTTGTTAATTATAGTATACCTCTTCTATATAAACTCCATGGTTCAATCTATGGATACCAACTAGCCTTCACTTCTTTAGTTTCCTATTTTGGCACATTTTGCAACTGCAATATATCATTTCATTGAAGTATTCATTTGTCCTTGGAACAGGTCTTGTTGCTCATTCATCTGAATATTCAGATGATGATGTGCTATTTTTTTTAATACACCATGTACTATGCTCGATAAGACTACAAATTTTAACTTGATTATTAATTCTTTTTTGAGATAACATGACCAATGAATAAACCTAGGGAGTGAATCTATGAATATTTATTTTTTTAGTGTTGAGTGAGAATTGAAAATATGTCCAACACTTTGAGGCAAGTCTCTCAAGGTGTTCCAACAAGCCTCTAACTGGTCACAAAAAAACTTTTGAAGTATCTTTTTAGAGTTATTTCTAAAAATAAAACTAGTCTTTAACTAAATCAACAACATAAATACTACAAATACCAAAAGAAACATAAACACCTGCTCTTCCATTTGTATATATACCAATAATATGATGTGACATAAATCTTCAAAGAAAAATTTGTGGACGTTAGTTAGGATCATTACATAAATAACTATTGAAATATATGGCAACATGTATCCGAAAAAAACTTTTATTGTTTTGTTTCTGGTTGTAAATTCACAAAATGCAGGCACAAAACAGATAATAAGTGTTCTTCAGTGGGAAATGGGACTCATGATGAGAGCTAAGGAATTTCTAAGTCACCTCATTAAGCTGATACAAATCAAATTATTGTAGTACATTGTGATTTGATGGCCTAATATTCATATACAGCCACATGAAGTTTCCCAACAACCAAAAATAAAATGTTACTTTGTTTTGAGATGAAGGATAAGCATAGATTACATTGCTCATTGTTTGAAATGTCTTCTTTCCATGATTGTTTGATGTGAAAGGGAATGAATGCCTTGTTTTGATCTCTTGCTTTGGAAGTCCTCTTTGTGTTTGACCTCATATGTCTTGTCGCCTTTTGAGGGATTTCGTTACAAAGTGTTTGAAACAATGATTGCATTCTTAGTGTTTGTTTACATCTCTTTTGCATTCACCCTTCATTAAGGAGATTTGCGTTCTTTTAGTTTTCGTCTCATAGTTTGCTTTTCGTTTAAATGCATTAGATCACATTGCATCGAAAAGTATTTTTGAGATTTATCATTGGACTTAGATCACATTGTTTAGTGATTGAAAACTAAAAATCGCTTTGAGTGCATTCTCTTTCATTGAAAGCATGCATTAAGTAGATTCTCATTTCATCGAAAAATGCATTGAGTGCATTCTTATCATTTGAAAAGAAAAGGAAATTGTGCATAGATTACAATTGCATAGTTTTCGGAAAAGAGAATTTTGCATAGATTAAATTGCATAATTCGCTTCGTTGAATGTTTTAGAATACTTTTGGATAGTGAAAGTCATCTAGTTTGGAAAAGTTTCTTCTTCAGTGTTGTTGTTTGTTGCATCATTGTTTGAAGCTCTTCCCTTTACTAGATAGCATTCATCGAATTGAAAGATTTCTTTTCTCACGTAGCTGCATACAGGAGATTGTCATATGACATACGGTAGGGCCTTGAAACCGAAACATAATTGAAGATCAACAATAAAATTTACTCAATTTACCTAAGGAAGCATTGAAACATCAACAAAAAGTTAGAGGTCTAGGTTAGAGACGTGTTCCGGCATCGTTAAACCTAGTAGCTGTCGTTCGCCTCTTGGCTTTAGACAGCACTAGTATGGACTTGTGTTCCCCGTATCGTCGCGTATATAAAGGGAGACCCCAATAGGTTTCTATCTTTTATCCATAGGAAGCCGAGTCTGCCGCCCTATACCCGTGATACACCGGACACAACATTCGGGGAGATTGCCTGCACGTACGTTAAGTACTTGGTTGATTTCTCTTTCATTTTTGAAACCAAGGTGTATATTGCAGTTCACGGTTATTTGGTACACCCTTTGCCTAGTATTCTTGAGTAGTCATTTGATCTTTTCTGACTCTTTAAATTTGAAAGGATCACCAAGCGCTTGTCCTTTCACGCTTGTTTCCAATCTGAAAGTGATAGAGTCACCTTTTTCTTGTTTCTCGACTCTTAAAAGATGAAACAATAGAGTTTTGTTTCAATGTTTTAAAGATTAACTGCCCACGAAATATTCCTGGTTAAAGTTAGTTTCCTTAGGGTGTTGTTCTTAAGATCGTTTCTGATGGAAACTTTTCTGGAGTTCACCAACCAAGGAATCCCCTCTGAAGGGAACCCTGGTCCTTTTCCTCCTTTTGGAAATGTTGGTGCTCCTTATATGGAAACGTTGTCCCTTCCTGGGTTAACTGTTGGGTTGCCTGTTTGGTTGTTTCCAACCTCTGTGGTCCCAAATGTCTCGGCTACTGTTCAATCAGTTCCTCCGCCTGAACAACATTATGTTGATTCCAAGGTGGACCTCTCCCCTTCTTCACATGTTTCTGTGTCCTCCTCTTCTGCTTTGCCTGGTGAAAGTATGGATTCGAGTAACCAGGTGGCTAAGAAGAAGAAGAAGAAGACAAAGAAGAAGAAGTCCAATAAAGGATAGGTTAGCTCTGCGGATATTGCGCCTAAGAAGTCTCCTCTTGATAAACCTTCCAACCCTCCACGGAAAGTCAAGTTTCCTTGCATGTTGTGCACATGAGATCATCTTCTTCGAGATTTCCCTGGCATTCCCAAGGTGCTTGAAGTATGGCCCAACGGTCACCCGCCGTTGCCTTTGGCTTCCGGGAGTCAGGTTGGGGGCACATCTTCAACTGGTGCTGGTAAGGCTCCTAAGAAGCAGGGTAAGATTACCAATCCTTGTAAGTTGTGTGAAGGGAACCATGCCATTCACCTTTGTCCATATATGGATGAAGCCAAGAGAGTTTTGGACAACTCGACTATTTCTGTGCCGTGCCTTCCGGCCGGTTATAAACAGCTTTCTTTGAGTCCTCCACCAGCTGATTTAATGATTGGTCAAGAGTCATCCTTGGTCGATCCCGCTCCCTCAGAAATTCATATTTAGGAATCCATTCCCGACCAACCGTTGGTCGTGGGATTGGTTGAGCTGGACCCACCTACGGTGCACCATGTCTTTTCCGTTGAGAGTGGACCTCATACCCCTCAGGTTCTTCTTGTTTCTTCAGATTCTTCGGACTTGGAGAAAGATTCTCCTGTCCCTGTATCTCAAGAAGTTGCTCCTCCACCTCCCGTGATGGAGGTCCCGAAGGATTCCCCTCCCACCTTCGAGATGGAGGTCGTGGAGGATGCTCCTTCTTCTTCCGTAACACCAGGGGAAGACCATCTCGATTCGATGGTAGCCCCTCCGAGTAGTTTGGTCGCTTCCTTTGATTGGAATCGATTTCCAGGATACCGCCTTTCGTCTTATGTGCCTTTCGAGATCACAGTGCAGGGTTTTGGTCTGGTCGTACCCATCACCATTATAGACGAAGGTGCGTCTATTAGTATTCTATCCTCAACTACTTGGCAAGCTTTTGGTTCACCGCCGCTTGCACCTGTTACGCAAAATCTGTTGGCGTTTAACAGAATAAATAGTCAACCGTTAGGGATCCTTCCAAGGTTACTTGTTACTTTGGGAGGTAAAATCGTCCATATGGACGTGATGGTTGTTCCAGGCCCCTTGGATTTCAATCTGCTCTTGGGGCACGATTACACCTATGCCATGGGAGCACTTGTCTCCTCCCTTTTTCGTGTGGTCTGTTTTCCGCATGAAGGACGGATCGTGACCATTGATCAACTTTCGTTCTTTGGTCCTGATATGGAAACTGGCCCACCATCATCCCTTCCTGGTTTTTATCCACCCGTTGTATCTGCCCCACCGCAGGTCAAATATGTGGCTACCTACCCCGTGCCTGTACTCAGTGATAGTGCCATTGTGCATCAAGTGCTGGGGGCATTGGGTCCTGACTTCTAGGATGTTTTCATTCCATCGGGAGTGAAACTCTTGGAAGCTATGACTTCATATTCATTATGATGAGGTCGGTCGGAGCATGGTTCTTTTCCTGTGTCAAGCTCCTTAAAAAATGAAACCGGGTCTGGTTGGAGCAGAGTTCCTTGTCTTGTGTCAAGCTCCTTAAAAAATGAAACAAGGTTGTCAGAGCAGGGTTCTTTTTCTTGTGTCAAGCTCCTTAAAAAATGAAACAAGGTATGTCGGAGCATAGTTTGTTTTCTTTTGTCAAGCTCCTTAAACCATGAAACAAGGTGTCTGAGGATAGTTCTTTTAATGTGTCAACCTTGTTAAAACAATGAAACACTTCCCTGTTCAATTCGAGTCTTTGATAAGTTCTCGTAAAATACCAGTCGAGTCTTTTTCTTACTCTCGTAAATTGAACCTTCACTCCATCTGCCTTTCATATGGACTGAAGCTTGGGGGGCATGTACCTCGAATTGAGTCACCATGCTGGGGCAATGCTTAATTTTTCAAGCATAGTTTGTTCCGTTTCAAGCTTGTGTAAAAATGAAACCGGATTCAAGCATAGTTTATCTTTGTTTCAAGCTTGTGTAAAAATGAAACCAACTTCAAGAAGAGTTTCTTGATTTCAAGCTTGTGTAAAAATGAAACCATGCCCATTTTAACTCTTGTGATTGCCATTTTATCAGCCTGTTTTTGCCAGATGAGCCTTGGTTTTCTCACTCCATTGCCACTATCTGCTTGGCCGATCATATGCCTTCACTTGGTTGTTTTAGCCATTCCTGAGGAACCGCTGCGATGAGTGGTCTTGTTAGCCAGCCTCTTAACCTTTACTTGTTCAGAGCAGTTCCACCATTACCGGAACCAGTTGCTACCCTTTATACCACTCGTTCCTCCAGGAGGAGTCAACCTTCAGCTCTTTTCTGAATCTCTAAAAATAAAAAGATTGTCGAGTCCCTTGTTGTTTCGATCTCGTTAAAGTGGACACGAAACGACATCTACCCAGTATACGTTTACCCCTTTTTCGGGCTGGGATAGATTATTTACGAAAAAGGAATACCCTAGCCTATTGCGACTAGGAGGTTTTCTCAGACAAAGTTTTCTACCTTTTCGGATCTGAGAAACTATTTACGAAAAGGGACCGTTGGAGTTTACTTTTCCGCTGTCTTTTCAAACTCTCTAAACATGAAAAGACGTCGAGTTCTTCCTTTGTCAGACTCGTTAAACCCTGATGACATCGGATTCAGTCGAAATGACGTTATTCGAGTCGCTCCTTCCTAGGGCTCGTTAAATGTACTAGGATGGACTTATATCACAAGCATATGCTATCCCCTTCAAGCTTGTTATCAAAAATAATTGGGGTACTCGCCAGAAATGGTGGGGAAAAATGGAACCAGCATCATTGTCGTGTCGGCAGTATGTCGCTCTTGAACATGGCACTTGTCTACATTCGTGTCGGGTTGGGGACATCTCATCTCGTTCTTCACTTGCCTCCGTGGGTTTGGATAATCCCTTTTGACCTCTCATCTGCTCGTTGCCTCGTCACCATGACCTCTGATCCGTTGATGTCAAATACTGCCAAATCCACTATTGTGCCGTTATATGTTCAAGAGAAGTTGACCTCTGCAAAGTATCAACCTTCCTCTGATTCTCATATGATCCTGATTCACAAAAAACATCATGTTACTCTGTCTCGTGTCGATGATGTGGGAAACATTATGGCCCACCTTCGATCAAGGTCACTTCCCGTCGACTTCAGCTCATTATCCGGGAAGCTGATCTAGAGACTCCCTTATGGTACCTTGGAGCCTGCATGCCTCAATGGCAGGTTCGTCGCATTCGACGTGAGGTTTTCATCATTGGCCTCCAATCGAGTGATTCTACGAGTGTTCGACGCCAGCTCATTGATTCACACGCCGTAGATTGTACCTATAGTACCTTAAGGGCCATTGTCATTATTGGTGGTTCCTCTCGCATCTGTTAACATCTTTCATCATTGGCTCGTAATCAGACGATGTTCTTGCATGTTCGACTTCAGCTTACATATTCGCATGCTTGAACTTGTACTTTGGTTGGGTCGAGATGGAGCGCAAGGCCCTGGATTTTGTTTGTTGCAATCCGAGCTGCAATTTTGTGGACTATTATTACATGACTCACTGATTGGATGGCTGCGATCATACCTGAGTCTATTTATCGATCCTCTCTGGATGGCTGTGTCCATGCCTTGGATCTAGATTGTTGCATACTCTATTATGGATGGCTGCACCCATACCACGCATATATATCATGTATCTGAGACATCAGTTGTACTTCGCTCTGCAGGTTTTTCGATGGCAGTGTTTTCAGTCGGCATGTTCTCGTAAAGAATTTCACCCCTCTCTCTCTCTCGGGCCTCATGCTTTAGGGGGCATCTGTTACACAGAAATTTGTCACTGTCCCTGCCATTCCCCATCCTGCACGTTGGAGGGCTCATTCCGTGACCTGTGAGCAGAGACAAGACTTGAAAATACTTTCATTTCATCCCTCTGAAGATGAGCTTTCATTGCCCTGGAGACATCTCCCTGCCAAAAACCCTAAAAATAGCTCTTTTTCCATTGGCGTGGTTCCATAGTTCAGCCCTCGCGCCAAGGGGGAAAATCCTCCAAAGAGGGCGTGCCAATTGGCGCTCTGTCATAGAGCCGCACCCGCACCAACCATATTAAGAGGTGTTTTTTAAAAATAAATGGCGGAAGTTTCGTCCTAACTGATCCAGGAACTGATATCTATCTTGAGTTGGGAGGTTTGGCTACGGATTTCCATAGAGAGGAAGTGGCTTGCCACCTCTCATGGAAGCTTCCTTGATGATAGGGCCAATCCCACAATTATAGGGATCCCAACTCCCCTTCCTCCATCTATAAAAGCTTGTCCATCCCCATTGCAAGCTAGTCTTCGAGTTCCCAAGAGCTTTCACATCCTTATGCTGCAAGAGCCTTCTTAATTCCCTTAAGGCCAAATCCAAGCAAGGAGACTATTTTCAAGTATCCGGAGAGAGAGGCTTGTCCCATCCTTGACAGGCTTTATCGAGACATGTTTTGTTGACGACCCGCCAAAGGAGAGTGCTGCGTCGAAGCTATGGTTGTATTCTTCTTTTGACTTATTAATGATAAGCGACTATTGGTTATGGTTCCACTCTTGTTCTTGATTATGTTCATGAGTTATGTCCTCTTCGACTGACATATAGTTGTATATACTGGATTTTATGCTTGCGTTTGTGTTGTTTCTTGCATGTGCAGGTGTCCGATCACGGAGATCGTGAGGATTGTGATTTGCCAGGGCAAAGGAATGGGAGCACCACCTATTCTACAAACGACAACGTTGGATTCCAGGTAAGCCTTCATCGCAAGTCGGTTTATTTGCAATTAGGAACCTGCACTGTAGCGTGTTTTATTGTTGCTAGACCCGATCTGGGTTAGTAGGGATCACCTTTGTCCGCAGAGGGGATTAACCTCTTCAACAGTCCTTCAACCCCCGTCGGTCTTTACCAAAACGTCCCGGTCTCGTTAGCCGAAAAGACGGTCCTTATGGACATTGAAGTCTATGATGCTCAATTGGAATATAATATACTCCTTGGTCAGAGTTATATGTACGCCATGTCAGCCATAGCCTCCTCTGTCTTCCGCATTATGATGTTCCCCCATGAGGACCGCATTATTATTGTTGACCAATTGACGCATAGAAAGAAACGAACCCTAACAAACACCGATGTAATTCTACCCCACGTAGATACATCTTCGGACACGCTTTCATGGTACCAAGAGTATGGCCCCAACCAGTTCAAGCCGTCGTCCTTCCTAGGATCATTCATAAGAGATCCCCCCATTATACCTGAACCATCACCTGATGTCACAGGAGCTCTGGTGTGAATGATGTCCACATCAAACACCAAAGCTAGTCAAGACACAGACACAAGCAGTAATGACACCGAGTCCTCAGCCACGACAGCCTCTCTAGCCTACGCCACTTCTAAAACCCCTTTCCTCTACCCCCCAGCTGGTTTCGTTTCCCAACAGGTTTTGTCAACGGTGGTGTTACCAAACATATCATTTGCAATACCAGTTTGGTATCTCATTCCCCCTATGGGTACAAGAGCCACACACATCACTGCCATAGGGTTAAAGCCCCTTAGTCTCAAGGAGGCCGCACCCATTCAGGAAATGGTTGAAAACATCCCTGCAAAGGAAATTCCCATTCCAAAACCGATGATTACAGCCAAGAAAACCGAGAAGAGAGGAAAGAAGCTGGAAACTCCCACCATACAACGAGAATCACCAATTTGCACAATATGCGACGTAATAGGTCACCCTACCCATATCTGCCCAGATCTGGACGAATTAAAACCACTCATCAACTTTAAGGCAGACATCGCGACGCCACGTTCTCGTAAAAAGGAACCTGCCACCAAAGGTAAAGGCAAAGCATTGTGTACCAATCACGCATGTGCTCTCTGCAGCAATTATGGGCACTATACCCATCATTGCCTAGAGATCCCACGATATAGGGATGCCTTACACGCCATCGAGTGATCCTATCAAGAGGATCCCCCCATCCAGTCTGCTGGATATGAACTTTGTATCATCCTTTACCTACAAGAGGAACGACGGGCACCAGAAAGACTCCTAGTCGTGCCCCCTCCCATTATACGCTGCACGCTGTGCGATGAATGTTGTCACTTCCTCGAAGAATGTGCAACCTTGGAACTCATCCACAGATGGTATCCTAGAGAACGGGTTTACTACATTGGATTGCGGGAAATATAATTCACATGTCCTTTATGCTCCGAATATCACCTCCTGGAAAATTGTCACTATATCCCCCGATTCCTGTTAGCCCTTGCTAGTTTGTGCTCAGCTATAGTCTTCCTCTCCCAAGAAGATGACATGGACTCGGAATCCATGAACAACTCAACAACCCAAGAATATGTGATGAACAGATCCATCCTATTCTTGTCAGCTAAAAAACGATCAATCAGGGTACCCCTAGTTACCCCCAACCGCTCTCCACAGATAAGACCAACATATGCGTTATCCCAAACGCCCAATCATGTGGTCTCTATTTTCCCTGATTTGGCGGCGTTACGATGTTGGCACCCTGCCAAACCACAAACTGAGCACGACGGGACCCCCATATCTAGGCTATTTTTCCCTGTATGTCAGGGAAATCACTGTGGACAATGCTATACTTATATCCCACAAGCCTGTCCCCTCATCGATATGATTCATACATTAGAGAAGAAACGAGACTATGAGCTCAAAGGATATAGAAAGTACATCACCCCTAAGCCAACAACCCCACACCCACATGGGCGTGATGGGCAAACTAGGACTACACACCAACCAGGCATGACCCAGGGCAAACCTCAGATAACATGCAGACTATGCGATCTTAATGACCACTGGATCAATCAATGCAAAGAACTAAAGCCCCTCGCAAGCAATTCTCGCATAGTATCTTCTCTGCCACAGAGACTTCTCTCTAACCAAGAGAATATCACGCATATCTATTGTTGTATTTGTTCACACTTTCACCATATGATTAAATGTGAGCATCTCCCCAAGCTAAGAGCGGCAATAACAACATTAAGTCTACACTCCCCCAAACAGTTAGACACACCCAAGGCAACAACACAGAAATGGAAGCAGAAGACCTCATCTTCTACAACAGATCCTTTCCAAGCATCCACATTGGGGACGACGAGTAGTGTTGCTTCCCACATAATATACTCCATTGGCACAGTGGTACCATGCACCATTTGCACTGGCCAGAACCACGAACCAAAGGCATGCCCGCTAATGGAAACATTCAGGCACCTCTACAACAAGCACAATTTCCATCCACAGGAAATTGACCATCCTAGTGGGGAACCCAACCTTGTGCTTACGCAAACTCCCATCATGAAGATTATTCCCCCACAAAACGCTGATGACACGATACACCATATATGATTAGTATCATCACATATCAGAAATAGGATTGCAGTCGCCCCCACGTCCCAGGATTTCCACATTATTCCTATCGCAAAAGGTCAAGGTACCTTGCGCTTTTGAATTGATTTCCACGAGATCCTGAATTTGCATGCTGCCATCAAACTCCTTGATGATACCCAACCTATAGAATAGTGCCTAGTACAACTAGAAATCATTGACGAAAGTCGACAGCAGTTGCTGCAACACAAAGAGGCCCAAAAGAAAAGGTTAAAAGCATCATTCGACTGCCACATCAACCCTTGCTCATTCATCAAGGGATAACTAGTCGTCTGTTATGATGTCGCAAAAGAAGCCCTAGGGTTAGGAAGGTTCAAAACCTTGTGGAAAGGACCCTACATCATAAAACATTGCCTTTTCCAGGGGGCATACATCTTGACGGAACCAAATGGAGCATGCCTCAGCAACCCCGTCAACGACCTTTACCTCAAGAATTTCTACCAATGAGGGCCAAGCTGGCCCTGCCCTAGAGTGAACGTACAAAAACCCAACCACTTTAAATTTTTGACCAAAATAATTATTACAAAATGCGCTCAAAGTTCCGCCATGGATTACCAACCCAAACCTTACTTCGGATTTGCTGATGGAGCATCAAGATGGTCTCAAAGTTTAGCAGCAGCTCCCCGGGTCATCTATCACCCTGAATGATCACCACTCTACCCAAATGGTGTGTGCATCGGTTCAACAACAAATAATCAGGAAAAATATGACACCGTCATTGGAATTATGTGTGATGCCCTCCATCAGGGCATACGCCATATGCATATCTACCTAGATTCCTAGTTAGTAGTGTCACAGTTAAACCAAACATTTGAGACAAGAGATTCACATCTATTTAGAAACTATTTGCGTGCAAAAAGATTAAGCAGACAATTTGACTACATAACATTTACACATGTACCAAGGAGTCAAAACCAAACAGCGAATCACATAGCTAACAATATTCTAAACTGGAATGCATCTCGAATAAATCGTCATACATAAAAACCAAAAACATAGATATCCATCAGTATAACAACATCCATAAACATAAACAAGAGACACAACATGTAGAGCCGCAAAAAATATCTCTCTTATATATATATATATCATGGTGTATATGTATGAGTACAAAAAATAGTGTCGCTGACCCATTAGCTAGCCCAAAGATACACAAAAAGTCGTAAAAAATAGGGGAATCACCCTCATAATGGGTGATTTCCCCGTGTATAGGAAAATCTAGGGCGGTGCTCCCCCAGGCGGGGCACCTGGGCCCAAATCTACTCCTGGTACCATTACTGGAGCTGCCGTCAAAACTGAGACTGCCACCCGATGTAAAATAGGCGATAGTCCCTCTCCCGGGCCATCACTGTCTCCAGCTAGACCTCCTCGAGATCATCCAAAAAACCCCGAGAAGACATCCCTTGGGTCGAGCGGTCCACTCTACCCTAGGAATCCTCCAGAATGGACACCTGAGTAATCAGCGCAACAATGTGAGCCTTCGCCGCATCAGCACACGCCACCTCCACATCGGCACGAGCTCGCTCGGTCACAGCCTCAGCAACAACCGAGTTGCTGCCCTCTCCCAAAGGGACAGTACCACCACTAGGTCCACCACCCTGAAGCTGTGCAACATCTCCTCTTGGCCCCCTACGACCACCCCGAGGCCTCCGAAGAGGACCGTGGCCAACCAATCGAGCCATGGGGCGACCTACCTCGCCAACATTTGTAAGAGTAACCAGAACTATGTCAGTGTCACCATCAAAACACATAAGCACATATATACTCAAATAAATGCAGAAAACATAAAAACATACCTGTTGGCCCCCAAGCATAACCACTAGGGTGACCCATCTCTGTATCCCCCCAGAAGTCCATCCCTGCATATGGGAATGGCAGAAACATCTGGTGTTGACCTAAAACCAGGCCTCTGTCGCGGTGTTCCAGTAACTCCCCACCATACCCCCACCTCCTCATGCGAGGCTCCCGTGGCCCCCTAGGAGGCACCACCACCACTAGCCTCAATAGAACCACTCTCTCGTACATGATGTTGCATAGAATATTGGTGTACACAAACAGGTTTGATCCATTTCGGACCTTGTTAAGTCGTATCACTATCCCGTCATAGCAAAAGCGGGAAAAATCGAAAAAATACCCGGCCCTCAGCCGGCGCAGGACTCCAACCTGCAGGCTGATGCCCGATGTGGAGCTGACGACCCTGCGAGTCGCACAATAGCTGCCAGAGCGCACCATTTGGCCAAGTCTGTCACTGAGGCAATGCTGATGCACCCCTCCATAAGGGGTGCCCCGCCATAATGACGTGCTCGGAGCCTCTCCAAATCCACCCTCCTAGAAGGAATTGGATACTGCAACGCCTCACCATGAAATATTAGCCCGATCACAAAGTATACATCTTTCTGAGGATGGATAGAAAGGTTATTCCCACGCAACACAAACATGTTGCGCCTCCTGTGCCAATGCTGGATCAAGTAACACAACAATTGGTCTTGTGATCGAAGAAGCTCATTCTCCACAAACTTAAGGAGCCCCCATTGTGCCAACTGTTGGTGCGCCTGACGATCGATAGCTAATGCAATACGGAGCTCGGGCCAATCCTGCTCCCTCCACAAGAACCTGTCATCCAAGCAGGAACCCATCAGCAATAGAAAAAACATCAAAAAATAGGAAAAAAATTCAAAAAAATTTCCTCGTTCTTTTGTGTGCCTGTCCCTCAGACATGCGCGCTCAAGGCATGCTTGTATTCGCCACAGGTGCACATAAGGCATGCCTAAAAAGGGGAACATAGCGCTTAAAGTGTGCAAAACCCCAGAAAATGCGCACAGAGGGTGCGCTCTTACCCTGATCGCCTACGCAACCTAGGGAAAAAAATTTCTCAGAATCCGTACAAACCAAATTTGTACGGATCTCAACGCCCTCAAACTGAAAAAATTAAAGTGCAGGACGTCATGGAGGTTACCTGTGCGTAATAATTCTAATCCCTTGTGCTCAGGGTCACCGCAACGGCAAGAACTGCTGCGCAGAAGCCTCTGACCTCTCAAAAAGTCAACAAGTACAAATGAATTGAATTAGGGCCATATTGATCTATATATTTCCCTTTTCAAAAAAATTATAGGACCATAACGAGAGATCAGAAGGCCCATTCTCTGAACCAAAAGCAACACTGTGATCAGTAATCCATAACGAACAGAGGCGATGCCACACATTCACACTCCTGAAAAAATAATGTTTCGATGCCGGTAAGTATGCCCTCTCTCATCTTCTTTTTTAAAGCTCATGAATTTCAATAATATTTGATAAAGAAGATGCTTTCACTTGGGGTAGTTGTTTTTGTAGGAAAGCTCGCAAACCATCCACAACTCCATCCACTGAAAGTTCCAGAGCAGGTATCATTCTACCCCCAACATGATAGAGTCCCAGAAAACTCTGCATATCCTGACATCATTTCTCCATCAGAAATCAACCATAGGTTCCACGTATCTGACCGTGTTTATCATCACCTCTCCCTGCACATGATAAACATCCTTGTCGGTTGGTAGAACCTCCCCTCCATGGCGCTCGTCACCCACAGTAGACCATATATCACAGCAAAAGTGACGCCATGGCCATACCACTTTAGTCCAGGAATTACCTCATGCCCATCCATCCATCATGCATAGGGTCAAGTTTTACCATATGAGATAAAACCCCTTTCCCGGATGGTCAGGTTGTACAAGCAGATCAAAAGTGCAGTACCGCGCCTCGCATTTGGCCCACCATACCTCCATCAGCATAATCCCATCTGCGATACTTTTTCATCCGCTTCATCAACCTCACACATGAGAGCAACCAATGGCCCCCCCCAACCTTAAAAAACACCTTCCTCACGTCATCGGTGAGCACTTTCATGTTTTGGGGCACCCGTCTCTGTGTTTTGTACAAACAAAACCCCATGATTTTATTCTTTTGGTAAGTGTACAAAGACCGCAAATGGTGCACTACGTCCCCCACCCACTCATTCATTTTTTCTCCCATGGCAGTAGTCCCTTAACACCCTTGGTCAAATTATCACACCCTCACGCAAAAGCCACCATGACATTCATAACTAGTTTATACCCAGCCTGGAAGTCCTACCGACTCCAGGGATTTCCCCATAAAAAATAGTTATGACTGCTGCCAAGCTGCTTATTATACTCTGAAATTGGGCCACTGAATCCCCATCATCAGTTTTCAGTCACCCCACGTCACCATGCCTATGTTAAACCCATCACATCTAGGATCCTGATCCTTCAGATCAGTGACCCCTTGTTTGGTTGAGGCCTCCATTTTGTCGACTTCAACACCTATTTTCCAAAAAGGAAGCGGTACCTTGGATCACTCCTCTCCATAAAAGGGGGCATCCTTGGGTGGCACTATGGGAGACATCATTGCCCACATATGTGATCGATCCTCCTGAAACTCGACTATAACACAAGATTTCATGTCAAGATGGTATCGTACCTTACAACCATTGCACTTTGATCAAATTCGTCGAAGAACTGTGTCTTCATAAGCGTCTCTTTCAGCAATGCTTACACGGGAAGGTCCCAGCCAACACCTATGTGTACAATGTGCAAGTATATGTCATACCAATTTTACTCATATGGGTACCATGTTCCACCTATTGTGAAAGAAAAAACGCCCCTGAGGGCATCAACAATCATCGTCATCAACCACCAAAATCACTACCATATTAGTGACACAGACATAACATGTATATGTCAAATAGATTTGTTTAACTAGCCACAACATTACAAGCATGGGACATGCCCGCCTCGTAGAAAATTTGTATATATTGTATTATATTTTCTTACAGGGGTCCCACAGGACATGGTCATTCTTAGAACCAGTGCAGGGTGTCTCCAATTCCGAGCTACACACAGGTCTCTCTCTCTCTACGCATAGTATACAGAAAAGAAACTATAATGTATTTTAGCTATACAGTTCTTCCTAGACCTCACATATTAGGGGGCAATTGTTAACACTGGAAAATAGTACAAGCAAAGACGACATTATTTAATGTCAGGCAGAAGGATTTACAGGGCTGAGAGACATTAGAGAATCTGGAAAGTATTTAAAAATCTCTAAGGCCTGAGGAAAAATCAAATTTGAACAAGTCATAAATTCTTTTGTGTGCAAAAACCTTCGATAAGAGCGCCTTTGCGCACCTTTTGACCTAAAAAGCACGCAATCCTAGGAGTGGTGGAAGTCACTTTCCGAGACCACAAAAATCACACTCCAGGATAGTGATTTCACACTTGAAGCTGCCTAAGGACAACCACCAAAGCCTCCTTAGGACATCAAGGGAGCACACAATGGAATAAATTTGGCACACAATGGAATCATTCCCCTCTCTTGGGTCACCATCCACAATGTACCAAGAGAGGGAAGGAGGATTTGAATTCTCCTATAAAAGGCCACCAAGAGATGAAAAACTTGAGAGCACATTTTTATGCTAGCTAGAATTTCCCCAAGAAATACCAGTAGTGTGTGATCCGGAGAAGAGATAGAGGGGACTCAATTGTTGGCCATCCAACAACTTCAGTCCACCATAATAGAGAGAGGGAGACTTTGAACCGAGGCAAGCTTGGAAGTAAAGACATCCTTGCAACGAGACTTAGAACCCCCAGTTCTAAGGTCCCCTTGGCAAGTGGGTTAAAGCTTCATCCTCATTTCGTACCAGCACTCAATAAGAGGGGATGTAAGCGCCACCGTTTGGATTATTGCAGTTGTTTGACTCTATTTAGAGCTTTTGTGTTATTTGTTTTAATTTTTAGTTTAGATTTTGTGTTTGAATATGCATGCTATTTCTCTATATAGTATGTTTATGTTATAACATGTTCCACTAACTTGCTTGACTCCATATCTTTTCTTCCTGTGACCAATAAATTAAGAGGGTAAACCACACCCCTTAAGTTGGTGTGATTCATACATACGTGCACCAAACACACTAACACAATTGCTGCCACATACACATCTATCTGAAAGCATGTTAAATGAACATATCTAACATGAACTAAAAATAAACACATCATAATGAACACCAACAGGTAAATTAAGTACATCAACATGAACATAAAATACATGCACTATATATATATATATATATATATATATATATAATGTCAAAAATATACACCTGTAATAGAAATGCATATAAATGTCAAATATATGGTGGTACTGTATCAATACTATAACTAGTCCTTGAGGCCTGCTCAGTCCATGGTGCCTCATGCTCAGATGGATGTGCCTGCTCAACCGGAGGTGCCTGCTCAGTCGATGATGCCTACTGATCATATGGACGTGCCTGCTGATCAGATGGTGTATGCTCAAGAGGTGCCTGTTGAGATGGTGCATCCTTCTCAGTGGATGGTGCCTGCTCAGATGGATGTGCCTGCTCAATCGATGGTGTCTACTCAGGACTAGGTGCCTGCTGAGACGGTGCATGCTCAGAAGATGTATGCTCAGGACTAAATGTTGGCTGCTCATCTCTGGGGCGAGGTGAAGGAGGAGAAGGTAGAGTACTAGAATGATCACTCCCCTCGTGATCATGATCATCTGATGAGATGCTCTGTCACATATCTGCATGCCACCTATCCCTCCTAGTTGCCAACATCCTGGAAGCTTCGACGATATGAGGCATAAGGCTCATCATATCAGGAGGCATGTCCCTCCAGAGCTCTGTGAGCGTACAATCAGCCTGGATCCCTTTGATCATCGTATGATAGACTCCCTCATCAACTAGGAGTCTAAACAATCGATCGCCCAACTCGATCTTGAATCGGATGTCCGCCCTACATCGCATGCCCGTGGGTATCTGCACCCAAGGAGGTCTGTCACCCTGATCTACGGCCTCCGCCATCTCCTCGTCATCTACAGGATCATCCGTTGGGGGTGGAATCATGTCCCCAACAAATGTGCCAATATATACAAAATATATAGTACACAACAATAATTAGACAATTTCATAATAAAAACAAGTTAAATAACGTGTTAGAATAAATTTTATTCTAATTAATTAAGACAATAAAATGAAACTATATTAATTTAAAGAAAACAATAATATTACCTCTAGCATCCGGTGGGTCATCCTGTGTGAAGAGGATGTTGGTATACCCTCGCCAATCCAAACCCGCATAAGGACATGGCACCATCACAAACATGTGATCATCAACACTGGCTAGCAACTCTAGTGCATCACTAGATATCCTCGTCGGATACTCAGACAGGCCGCTCTTGGGAATCGTCTCACCCCACATCTGCATCTGTACATGTAACATTGGCCTACGAGGCTGGCGGAAAAAAGTATGCCTCGTCTCCGGAAACCTCTAAAAAAATAAACAAAATAACTTTGAAGAAAAAGGGAAGGTCAACCTCCCAGGTGCCTGAGAACGACATCTATCTAATGCTATACAAAACTGCCAAAAAAAATGGCATGCCATCTCACAAGTCGTGACGTCTGGAATAAACAATCAAAATAGAATAAAATAGGGCAACTAATGTGTTGCCCGTCACTAGTATAATGTGCAATGGTCGTCAGTAGTAGTGAGAGGCACCTAACCTGCTCTGGACCAGACGAAGCAATGCGTAATTGACTACCAGGCACCTAAAAATCTGCAGGAGAAAGTGTATTGTCCCTAATGTATCTCTGGGAGTACGCCAACTAACTCCTTGCTGCATAACCGACGAGGACATCTAGGAATTGGGAAAAATCGTACCTTCTCTTATACAGGCTAGTAATAAAATAAATTTCCTCCTTAGTGGGCCGGTACCATTGGCTAGGAATGACCCGGAAAGCTTGTCGATGGGTATCCCACCTGTAGATCAACTATCCTAATAACCAACTGTGCCTTTTTAGGGATGTAGCCTCCTTGTAGAACTTAAGGAGGCCTACCTCCCTTAAGATTAACTGGGTGGGTTTCGTAACACGGTGAGGGTACAAAAGTATCTCCTTCTCTTGTTCCTCCCACTATTGTAGCCATTATAATTGTTCTCCCTCTGCTCTTGTTGTTGCCTTTCCTCTCTCCATTGACGTCGCTGAATGATTCACATATTAAATACATCAGCCTCCCTCATAAATAAAACCTATTTTTTTTTATTAAATCACAAATGTATTTACAAATATATAAACAATGAATTTTTTTACGACCAATAATTTTCTTTTAAATTAAGCCCTTTTCGGTGCACTCAATTATGATACACATTGTGTGGTTGTATCAATAGCACACATCACTTATTTACGGTGTGCTGGATTACTGAGACACACCGGGCCAGTTTGTACGAAGAGCACAATGTCTCGGTGTGCCATTTGATAGTTCGCACTAGTGTGCTGGATTACTAGGACACATCGGGTCAGTTTATATGGAGAGCATAGTGTCTTGTTTTGCCATTTGATAGTACGCATTGGTGCGCTTTATATAAAATGCATTGGTCCGTGTTATGATTAGAAACACACCGCAAAAAAAACATCCACAAAAAGCTCCACCCACCAACCTCCTCTAGTAACCGCCGCTACAAACATATATCTTGGCTATTTTTATAAGGGCTTCCTCGAAAGC
Organism: Pinus albicaulis; assembly: GCA_034641835.2. Lineage (NCBI taxonomy): Eukaryota > Viridiplantae > Streptophyta > Pinopsida > Pinales > Pinaceae > Pinus > Pinus albicaulis. The sequence continues at coordinate 89,426,277 of CM076576.1, forward strand.
ATTTGCTAGAGGGTATTTTCCTTGTAGGGTCTTAGTTGCCTGACTTGATAGTTTTGTTGATAGATATACTGTCAGTGCTTTTCATAATATGTTCATTTTCAAAATTGCATTGATAATGGAAATGTCATCACATTTCTATAAAATTTCCTCACAACCGAGATGCCATCCCTCCTCTGTACTTCTCTGTATAAAACGCTGACAAGCACATTATTTCATGATATGTCAAAATTCACTTTTTATTAGTAAATAATCAAAACTCATATGCCCCTTAGCATCTTAGTTGAGGGTGTTGGTTGCCTTTAGGAGAACATCTACGTTTTCCAGACTCTCCCTCTTTCTTTGTGTGGTTTCCATTGGGCCTTTTTCTTTGGTTGATTAGCTTTTGATTTCTTAGGACCTACAATTTTTCCTCTGTTTATTATGAGGTCCTTCAATGGCACGTTGTCCATAGTCCATCATTGCAAAATAGGTCCAATCACCCTCCAAAACTGTTGTTCTATTTGAGCTTCTTCTTTCTCAGGTTTTCTGTTGTATTCACTGATATCGTAGTTGTCATATCTTAACTTTTTGAGTTGATAGTTTTGCTGACAGAAAAACTGTCATTGCTTTTCATAATCTCTTCATTTTCAAAGCTACGTTGACAATGGAAATGTCAATGCATTTCTGCAAAATTCACTCTCAACTGAGATGCCATCTCTCCTCTGTACTTATTTATATAAAACACTGACAAGCACATTATTTTATGATATGTCAAAATTTAGTTTTTATCAGTGAATAATCAAAACTCAAATGTCCCTTACCTTCTTATTTGAGGGTGTTGGCCACCTTTAGGAGAACAACTACCTTTTCCAGACTTTACTTCTTACTTTGCGTAGTTTCGATTGGGCCTTTTTCTTTGGTTGCTTTAGCTTTTGATTTCTTAGGACCTACATTTTTTCCTCTATTTATTATGAGGTCCTTCAATGGCACATTGTCCACATAAATAACCTCTTTGGCAAGGTTTGGATTGCTTTTTAGTTTTATCTTAAACCTCAACTTGTTTGTAGGCATAGTATGATGTCTCTTTCTTCCCTTAAATATTTCATAAAGTGTAGGTTCTTTTTCAACTAGGGGTTCAAAATGGGTTTCAACTTAAAGCTATTTTATTTTAATGAATTATTATGAATGGGTTTTTGCAGGGGATTTTTTCCAATGGTGATTTCTTAGCATGAGGGGAACTAATAGCAGAGGGCAGGTTTTCAGTGGAAACATGGTTTGTCTTTTTTAGCCTAGCACTCCTCCTAGCATAAAATTTATGGATTTTGAGACCAGAAGAAAACGAGGGAATGCCTGTGTTAGGGGTTGGCTAAGTGGAAGCATGTACATGAGTTTTATTTCCCTTCGCGGTGCCTTTCTTCCTTCCTCTTCTAGCCTTAGGAGGTTGAGGTTGAAAACCTCCCAAAAAAAAGAAATGGCTCCAGGTTTTTCCTTCCTTGGCTATTTGATTCTCAATTAACAATTTGATTAGGGATTTATGATAAAAAAAGTGAGGATAAGGGTTTTCCCTGGCTCGAAAATGGTCGGCCATGTGTTTTAAACTCTTTAGAAAATAAAAACAAACATTCATTTGGACTTGACTGACTAAATGAGTTAAGAAGTGAAAATGGTAAAGGTTTACCCGGTTGAAACGACCTTCGCAGTTAAGATAGGATTTGGATTATCCTCACCAACTGATTCCACTTATCCTCCAACCAAAATTTTTGAAGCCCTGTCTTCTAATTTCAACCTTTGAACTCTGTCTTTAGGAAAAGTGGAACATCGATCCCTATTAGAACATGACTCCTGAACACCCTTTCTCTGTCTGAAGGCAGAGTCGTGGCCTCTGTAATCAAATCCTTCGTAACTGGAAAATAAAGTCTGCATATATCCACTTAGTGACCATCAAACCCCCGAGCGAATGCCCGAGCCACACCATCATGGTAATTGGTGCATCGGTGGAAAAAATCCTACCACCCTGCTCACTGAAATTGTTGTTGGATGTCAGGATATATTTATAGGAAGTCGGGCACTTTTGGTTCGGCTAGGTTGGATTTGTTACTTTTCCCTATTTGCTGTGAAATCTTGTGGAAACACACAAAGGTTCACTGGGATTTAATAGTGGATTCCAATCAACGATCTTGGATGTAAACGTTACTAGGAGTTACCCAAAATCACAAGTGGAAACATGAAACTAACCATACAAGCGATGTCTGCATCTGGGCAACATTCCAATGTAGACGACTTTCTGAATTATGTACATGTTATTAGATTGTTTTATGTGCTGACTATGGGAATGCCTACCCTCAACAATTATGATCAATAGAGGATTTATCATGATGTAATGTATTGTAATATTGATGCAGGTGACCATTCCTCTTTGTTTCTAGGCTCATCACAGTGTAAAGAATCTCAATCAAATGTTCTTATTATTTGGATCTCATGCTTTACGGGGCAATTGTTATAGGTCAATTTGGGCACCATTCCCAATGACCTGGTTAACTGGGCAACATCTCCAGGACTGATGATCAAGGGTCTATCATCCCCTATCTTCTCAGTTGCTATATTCCCTACGACAAGAATCAACATGAATCAAACAAAATATTTTCATCAAAGCAAGGCTTTTCCATGGTTTGAAGCTTATTATTAAACATGTGGGATCTCATCAATGCAGGCTCTAAGGGGCCTAAGTGCGTTGCATATGCAGGTAGCCTCATTCAAGGATGCTTTGCAAAGCACTTCCTGACATTCAAAGGTGCGTTGGTCAGATTGGGGGCGAAATTCTCATTGTTCCAGAATCTCCACTTGGCCAGTGTCTTCTAGAAGGTTTCAGTGTCAAGCTTTGGATCCAAGTTTCATTTGACATCTACATGAATGGAAACATGTCTTGCCTATTTTTGGAATGTTATTGATTACAAAACTGCCTACATTTCATCTATAAATTGAACACAAATCTAAGTGTTTGGAAGGAGGAATTTGAGTAGGGAAATGCTGGAGAATTTTCAATAGAGAATTTGATTTGTGGAGCTGCTGCTGGAGAGAATTATGCTGTGATGAGACTTGGGAAATTTGTTGGAAGGTCACGATGAATCAATCACTAGGTTGTAACCTCTCCTTCTATCATCAATAAAGAGTACTTCTGGTTTTTCCCTACATGCATCCATGTTTACTTTGATTTTCCATGTTATAAAATCTTGGTTGATGAATGTAGTTTATGCTTAACTGATTTGGCTAATTAACTTGAATATATATCTATATAATTGCATCTTCTGCTGTTTCAGTGTTATTTCTTGCAGGAAGCATTCAGATATTTGAAATCGCTTGAATTTGAAGCTGTGGTAGAAGCGACAGAAAGGAGCCATTTGGAAGCAACTGAAACAAGTAAGCATCCAATCCTCTCTGTGTATCTGTTCTAAGTTAGAAGAAACATTAGTATAGTCTTTCACCTATTGTTCTAGACTATACACTGGTCTAGGGAAGCGTAGTTTATCTGTAGATTACAATTCTGGCCCAATAGTGGTGTTGGAGCGCAAGACCTTGGGCTTCGATCACAAAAATCTAGGTTGCGAGGAGTGATGAGTCATTCATGATTATATACATGATTCTTTAGACGTATGGCTGTGAACATACCGTGGGTCCTCTCATTTTGATCCTCTCTATAAGGATGACTGCACCCATGTCGTGGATCTATTTCATATGATCCCTTCATTTGGATGGCTGCGTCCATGCTGAGGATCCATTCACATGATCCTCTTCTTGATGGATAGTTGCGCCTATACCATGGATTCATGTATTTTCATCAGAGATTTCAGTTATGTATATGTATCTATGCTTGATTTGCAGGTCTCCCAACAACAACGTTTGGTTCCTTACACGTAATTGTAAAGCATTTCACCCATCACTTATGTTCGGAATTCACACTTTAGGGGGCATGTGTTACATAGTAATTTGTCACTGTCCTTGTACTCCCTGTTCCTTGATCCTGGAGGGCCCATGCAGCGACCCTTGTGTACTTTCCAAGCATGGAATACATACCACCTGAACCACATTTTGTCTTCCAATTCATCTCCCTATACAAATTTTCTGGAAGATCCCTATGAAAACCTGGTTTTCAAGGTTGGCGCTTTCTCTCAGTGTTTGACCCGTGCCGATAGCAGATATTTGCATTGACACCTGCACCGATTTGCGCTTTGCCTTAATGTCAGACCCACGCCGATCCTGTTTTGGAATTTTTTTTTAAATAGAAAGGAAGCTTCCGTGACTAGAAGCTTCGCGAGGCGGTGAGATGGAAGTTTGTTTTGAGGATATGGTCGAGGAATTCCCCTTTGGGCTTCTTGTTCCCAAGAAGTAGGAACTACTCCAAAGGATAAGCTCTTTTCCCATCATTTGAGGGCCCATAACCTCCTCCTCCATTGTTATATAAGGAACCTCATTCAACTCTACAACCTTAGTGATGACAGAAAGGAGAAGCAATTATAGCTTCGGGATAATAGTGCAGAGTTTGATTATTTTTTTGTGTTGGGAACATAGTAATATCTTTGACCTTTGTGTGTGAGGGTGTTACAAACGTGCTTGGATTCAGACCTAAAGAAGGAGAGCCTCAACATTAAGGCTTGGTTGTAAACTCCCCTTGTCTTTATCATAATAAAATTCATCTGATGTTTATCTTCCACTCTCGTTTACATATATAATGAGATTTATAGCATTCCTTGATCAGTTAGATAGGTTGTAATTTTTTTATGTTTGTCGTGATTTTTCGCTTGTTGTGGTGTCTTGACTATCTATATAGGTAATTGAATGTTGGTAGCAGCGTGCATCGAGCTTGAGAAGAGAGACAAGTCAAGAAGCTTCGCCAAAAGATGACAAACATAGCATGAGGACAAGGTAGGTCACCTTCCTTGCTATGAATATCATTTACAATCTATAAAGGTAGATGTTAGTATGTTCCTGTAGTTGCTAGACCCACCCTAGGGCTAGAGGGATCGCCTCTGTCCACAGAGGGGATTTACCTGGACAACAATATGGCTGACATATGTGCGTGCTTAACACAACAAGGTAAGGTAACTAGATTTTTGTTATGTTTATTGATGCATTGACAATTATGTGTTTATGGCAGTATAATGTAGGGGCTGCATGGAAAAAGAGACTGCCATGAAATCTTGAAGAAGGCTCAAGTTGAGAATTCCTTTGGAAGTATTGGGAATCCATGGTGTTACATAACAATTTGTCACTGTACCTGTACTCCCCGTTCCTGATCCTGGAGACCCTTAACAGTGACCCATGTGCCTATTTTCCATCATGAAAATATGCCTTCATGTCCTCTTCAACACAATAAATAAACTCTATGTTGGCCATTTCTGAAGAAACTGCTTGTAAACCTAGTTATATGAAGCGGCGCGCCCTCTCTATGCCTTGATCGCGCTGATGGCCTCTTTTTTGTCTAGGTTTGTGCTGATCAGCGCTGGAATGAAGCTCATACTCGCGTCAATCCCCTTCTGGGAAGTTTTTTAAAAATGGAAGTGAAGCTTCGAGATCTAGAAGTTTCATGGCAGAGACTTGGTTGTTTGTTCCTGAAGATAGAGCTGAGTTTCTCCCTTTGGCTTCTTTTTTCCTACAAAAGTGGAACCACCCAAAGGGATAACCAATTTCCCCACCTAAAGTGGATCCATGCTCCCTCCTCCTTTGCTATATAATGGGAAATCTCCCATAGCTCTGCTAGTTAGAACAAAGATAGAAGAACAATAGAGAGACCTTTTGTTGCTATAGACATAGAGCGAGATTTGAGACCTTTTTCCCTCACATCAAGTTGAAAGAGTGCTTTGGAGACGTGCTTGGATAAGGGCCCGTGAAAGGAGAGATGCGACATCAAGCAGGTTGTAACTCCCCTTCTCTATTTTAATATAATACGATTGGTTCACGCTTTCCATTCTTGTGTTAATGTGTGATTGGATTCTTAGTTTTTCTTGATAAGCTAATTAGGTTGTATATGCATTATATATATTATGCTTTCACATTTGTTATCATTTTGGTCCCTTGTGCAGGTAACTAAGCACTAGTAGTGGTGAAGATTCTACCATGGAACGCGAAGAACCAAAGGATTCAAACGGGAATTAGCATCAGATTGAGGTAGGAAATATATTGGCAATCTGCGTGCATTTACATTATAGGAAAGTAGGTTTCTAATTGTTCCCTGTTGTTACTAGACCCACTCTAGGGCTATAGCGATCGTCTCTGTCCGGATAGAGGATTTTCCTGCATAAAAAATTGGCGACTTCGATGGGGAGTGCTAACCTTTCAGTCTCCTATTTCCAATTTTTTTATTTCTTGTCTTGTCTTCGATTTTCATCGAAGTTCTATCTCCTTGTCTCTGTAGCTTCTGTAATTGCTTACAGACCTTTATCTCTCTGTTGAAGTGATAAGCCTGGTGTCAGTTTGGAAAACCTTTTTATTTTTCAATCTCTTCCTTGATTGACGCTCGTATTGATCTGACAGTCGTACCGATCAGTGCGCTACGCATTTTACACAATCGCGCTTTTGCCTTTCCACCGCGGGTTGCGGCCTAAACAGTCGCGCTGATTCTTGTGTATGAATTTTAGGGTTTTCCTTCTTTTAATCAGCCAGTGAGTCTTATCCTTCTAGATGCTTTTTCTTCTTTGATTAGCTATGTTCCTTCTATGTTCAGTGACAATTTTGGTTCTAGTTTTACACCTTGGGTTGTCTATTTTGCAAAGCTGGTTGCATCCTTGTCTTCCTAGGGTTTCTAGGTGTCCTCGGGCCATCCAAGTGGTTTCTTGATTTGTTGACCTCTAGACTTCTCATTGAATCAAGTCTTGTCATACCTTTCAGGCTTAGTGTTTGATTGGTTTTTATCTTTCGGTTGGTTCTCTCGAATAATATTCTTTCAAGTGCCAATTTTGAATGCATTTGAGTTTCTATTCAGCATCAAGCATAGACTACAACTGCTTGTGTTCCGGCTGAAGTTTGTTTTCTTTGAGTGATTGATCAATGTGTGAATGAAGAGTGCTTTTTTTTGAAGAAAATGATTCACGTCTCGCTTTGATTTTAGAAAATATTTTTCCTCTTGTATGCATGTTTGAGAGATCTCTTTAGTACTTAAAGCATTGTTAATTAACCCCCATTCTACATTTCACATTGTGCTTATAAGGAAAATACAAAAATATTTTTGTTTCATTTCACTTTAGAAAATGAAAGTTTCATTTCGATTCGCTTCTTAGTGCATGTAGTGAAAGGAAAGAAAATTGTAAAATTTTTGTTTCGCTTTAAGATTTTGCACTTGAAGAGAAAAATAAGTGTTGTTTCATGCATTTGTTTTGTTTCTATGTTGATTGTGTGAGTTTATATCTCCCTCATTAATGTAGGATTCATCGAAAGGAATGGTTCTTTTCTCATATAGCTGCATTTTATGGAGTCATATGACATTAGTAGGGCTTTGAAACTGAGACATAATTCAAGATCAACCATAAAATTTCTTCAATCAATCTAAGGAGAATTTGGAACCTAACGAATCACATTTAGAGGTCTAGGCTAGAGACGTGTTCCAGCATCGTTAAGCATCGGAGTTGTTGCTAACAGTCTGCGTTACAACCCGGGGGTGATATCCCGTTGCACGTATGGAAGTATATTGATGTATGAAAAGTATATTTTGGGATGCTCTCATCGAACGGTTACACATCAAACAACACTAATACGGATTTGGAATCCCACATACCATCACATATAGTTTGGGAGACACCACTAGGCTACAAACCTGACATAGGTAACTGAGTCAGCCACCTTGTAGACGTGATATACCAAACACAACATTTGAGGATATTAGTTGTCCTAAGTTAAGTCCTTGGTAATTTCTTTTTCATTTGATCACCAAGGTGTATATTGCAGTTCATGGCTACCTGGTAATCATTTTTCATATCTTACCCCTTTTTGATTTATTTCATTTTTTCTAAAATTAATTGCCCACGATCACATGGCTTACCTATTATAATATTTCTGGGCCTCATCATGAGTAAATATTTATAAATATATTGTTTAAAGCCTTGAATTAATCATCTTTCTCCTCTCTTGAGTTTTGAGATAAGATCATCGTGGTTGAACCACCAAGTTCAGTTCCCTCTCTGTCCACTCCTTCCGAAGGGACATTATCGCCTGTCTCTTCTGATTCTCCACCTTCGACTGGGACTCAAACTGATGAGTTCACTCTCATTCTGAGTATTCAACCTCTTGCCTCTCGATCTCTGCCTGATGTGCCAGTAGGCTACATTTCCTACCCTCTGAATCCATTATTTGACCCCATTGAAATCTTCCCTCAACAACCCTACAGTCCATACGATACACCCGATGTACCATTTGTGAATTGACCACGTCCATCTCGAAGCGCTACCCGTTAGTTATTCCCGATGGCTTCTAAGGGAGAATTTTCATCCCCCCTGGAGGTTTCAAGCTCCATCAGTGGTGTAGATGAGACTACATACAAGGGACCTCAATTCCCTCCCGAGGGTTTTCCTAATGTGACAAATCAGTCTTCCTCCCAGTCGTACATTTCACATAATTACACCTCGTTGGGACACTTGATCTCGAATATGTCAAGTGGTAAACCTTTGTATTACAATACTATTTGGAAGAATATTGGAGTATTTGCCCCTGGTCCAAGTTTTTATAACGTAACCGTTTCTATTCCTGCTCGAACTATAGTCACGCCAACTTCCGCAAAGCCAACTGTGTGCATAGGTGTCTTAGTACCTCCCGTTAGTACTCCCGTGTTGATTCCTTCGACTTCAATTCCTGGGGGAGGTCCTACCCTGTTAAATGTTTCCCAACCTACTATTGGGCCATCCATGAGTAGATCTTTGACTTACATTCCAAATTCCTCTCAAGCCGTTGGCAGCATTCTTATGCCTGTCAGATCGTCTTGCACGACAGGGCCATAATATGATTAATATCAACAATTTTTGCATAGTCTTAACGGGCAACATTATCTCCCATATGGTTCCCAATAGTTTCAAACTCAGCCAGTAAATCCTGAATGATTTCAAGGGCAACCTGGCACCCATCTAGGGGGTTACGTCTATCAACAATGTTTTAACTATGGTTAAAATTGACCTTATGGACCACAAGGGCAACCTTTTGTACAATAGGCAGTGCCTTACATACAACCTAATCAACCCTTTGTCCATCAAGGCCAATTTTCATATTTTCATCAGGGACAACCTTCTGGTCAACCTGACCAACCACAATTTCAATAGGGTTAGCCTTTTTTCCAGCAAGGAAAACCCTCCATTCAATCGAATCTAGTCTTTGTTTAGCCAGGCCCTCAGGTACAACCCGACCCTCAGGTACAACCTGGTCCTCAGGTGATCTGATGTGGGTTGATGACTTGTTTTGTTATGCAAGCACCTCCCACTCAATTAAAACAAATTAAGGATCTTGCTTATACATGCATGTGCAGAATTGAATTCTTGATTCAGGTGTATGTGTTTTAACTGGTTTAAGGCTTTATGTGTGAGCACTTAAAATTTTGTTTAAGCTGATTAAAATCATGTATAAAAACCATAAATTACAACAAATTAACCAACAACACATAACAAAAAACATAATAAAGGAGTTCACCCTCAACACTTGGGCTACTTCTCCTTGAGTCTCCGTCAATGGACTTGGCTCTTTGGGATTAAGAGGTTCAATTTATTTTACAAGTTGATGCTCAACTCCAATGGTTTTTTGGACTATACCAATGGGTTTATAATACTAAAATACCCCTAGATTGACTGCTCAATCTCTGGAAATGGACCTAGGATCCCTTGGGCTTGACCTCTTCGGTCGGTTTCCTTGAGCTTCCTTGAGCTTATCTGTGGAAAAAAATCTCTGAGAAGTCCTCTTCTTCTTCTGAAACCTATTCTACTATCTCCATCACATATCAATCATCCAAAATAGACTGTTCATTCGCCCAGAATGAACTTAGGCTCCCCGTTCTATGCCTCCAACACCTGGTGGCACTAGGCTCCCTGAAACTTCCCTGTGGATTCTTCAGCTCTAGAAGCCTTCAAATTCTTCTTCAAACCCCATAATTGGATTCAGAAGGTTCAATACAGTCATAAATCACTATTTTTTTCCTCAGAATGGCCTCTGGCTACCCTGGCTAGGCCTCATTCTCTTGTTGGCTCTTTGTGGCCCTTGGAACTTCTCTGAAGAAACATCATGCTCAGAAGTTCTCAGATGGCTTTGAAAACCTCACCAATGGCTCTATAATTCTCTAATTAGTCAAGAATGACTCTTCATTCACTCATAATGGTCGAAAATTGAGCCTTCTGCACTTTTTCCCAATATTTCCTAGTAAAAATCCATTAAATGTGGAGAACTCCAATTCACTGGAGTTAAATTAGGGTTGACCATAAAATTTAGCGCGCCCCTATCTACTTCGCCAATAATTCCACACAATTACTGTTATTTTTAGGCTAATGGACACATGCACACCCCAACCATTAATGGCTTGACAGTTATCAGAAACATTGGAATATAATATCAGAGTTTCATTAAACATACATACGTTCGCGATCAACAACGCTTGCGTTTAAAAAATATTGCAACCGTAATACAAGGTACATCGTAGATCTTAGCGCTTACCATATCGCATGTTGGCACATATAATGATTTCCGCCAATTTCACATTACATATAACGTAAAGTTTGCGATTTGGCTATTTCGCAATCACAACAATTAAGTTATCGCTAATCGGGTGTCGCAACTTTTAACATATAAATTTAAACGGTAAACAATACATCCACCTATGTCAAGTTTCATTTATCGCATATCGACCTCCCACACATTTACCATCAAATACTAAATTGTATCGCTTGCGAAGTGCGATAGCGCTCGGTCCTTCGCCGACACGTGGTCCTCCTTGTCACATCGTGAGTTATATAATTTAAATTGCGAAACTCTTTAAAGGCAAACTCTGTTTTGTGCGATGTGCGATGTTGATAAAAAACGATGAGATATCTCCCGTTGATCTCCCACTACTACTTCTGCGATCTAGTCACCACCGTTCAGCCCTCATTGTTTACTGGATCACGACCGTTCGTTCCACCTGCAACATTTCCGTGGCTATGAAATCCCCGATTCTATATGCAGAGTTCAAGACTCCATGAAAACCACCAATTCAGATCCCACTCTACTGGTCGATCCGGTTCTGGACCTATTTTGGAAAGCATTTTTGAGCACTTTGAAATTTTAGCTAATCCTTAGGCCCTGATCCCAATATAATCACTCCTTCCCACTAACGGGATTTTGGACCCACAAAATCTAATGATTATCTGCCTTGAGCTTCAACACTCTATTGCTTTCAAGTTATATCAACTGATTTTTCTTGAAAATTCTCTTTCAGAATCACCCTGACATGCCTTGCACCGCAACTGGTTATATCTCTTGACCACTGCTCTCTGGTTGTTGGTAACCCACTTCAACATTGTTGGCTACTGTAAGCTGATGCATACCCTGCTATACCATTGTTCTCTCTATGTGCTTGGAAAACTGTTAGCCTTCCCACTGAGAATGAAGTCCCTCTTACAACTATGGCATACAAGCTTTGTCTTGGAAATTCACTTTCCAAATTAAGCTCGCAAGATGAGTGAACTCTTGTCGTAAAAAAAAACACCAACTTGTTCTGCAATGGTTGTAAAACACCTTGCATCTTGTCCACTTCTTCACTGAATGGACCACAACTTCCTGCAACATCTTGTCACAAGAACACACAATCAATCTTGAAAATAAAATCTTATGCAAGAATTGAAATGAAGACCACCGCTTTTTGCTTCTTCAAAGCACTGATTGTCACCTTCCTGTAACATCACATACATGGCGATCCTCTTGCACATTGGTGTATCCATTTATCGACTCACAATCGACAAAAACCCTCGACTAAAACATAATTCGTGCAACATGCGACATCACCAACAAGTTGACATGAAATGTGCAATACAATCGACACAAGATGATATGAAAAGTGTGCAACACAATCGAAACAAGTCGACAAACATGTGTGCGACACATTCAACACAAGTCGATATACAACATGATACATATTGACAACACTCGTGCATGTATCTATGTACAATGAACCTATTTACAAGTTCACCATTTACACATACAAACTCATGCATATGTATACTTTCAACTCTTCCTTTCAAGTACAAACAAGTACATAATCCAAAAACATGTGGGTGACTATAAGAGCTGAATTGAATGATATTGTTGCAACATAAGTGAGTAACATACCCATATTTTACACCTCCACGACAAAATTGTGCAACAAAAAGAAATACCTTCAATTGAACAACGTTCACATGCAATCTTGCATCCTACAAGTGTGATCCTCTGCTATAACTTGTCATACTTTCAACAGAAATTCATGCATACATATACTTGAAATTTGCATCTATGTACAAAGTAAATGAATGCATTACTTGTGTTAGGGTCCTATAATAATAGGGTTCATAATTTTGAATTGACTATTATTAGTCTTGTAAATATGTACATACCTTTCTTTCTGCAAGTTGTTTTCCCATATAATAAAATAAAAAAATGAAAAGAGGGTAAAAAGTCCTAAAAGAAAAATCAAAGGACTTGAAAAGAAAAGATAAAAAAGAATAAAAAATGAACCTCAAAAGAAAAAAAGAGATAAGAATAAGACATGAAGGTGATTCAAGTCAAAATTCCACTAAAAGCTAAATTGAAACATTCACCACCAAAAGTTACCCTAGGCATTTGTAGAGACAACGCATGAGGAGGTGAAGAGTTAAAAAGACCGTTGAGCTGACATCTGAATTGAACAGCCTGGAAGCAAATTACAGACTTATTGAATCAACAAAAAAGAAGTGTTCCAACATTTTTCAACAAGAGAAGAGAAGGCTAAACTCCAAATATGCATAGAGAAGAGTGAATATCAGCTTGTGCTCATGGAAGCCCAAGATTGTCTACCATTATGATCACATTTCTCTGAATATTGTGAATCATGGAGAGACTAAGACCTATAGATTTTAATCCACTTGCTAAATTGACATATTCTGCAACAAAGAGTTAGATTTTATCTATTTTCTTCTATTTCCTATTCTTTACATTATTAATTCTTTCAACTTAGTTCTATAGCATTTGCTTACTATGATTGCTTAAGTAAGATACTTAAATAGTTGTTGCACTCTAATAGTGTCACAATTTTGTAGTGAGTCACAGAATTATAGAAAATGTTTGGTGCATCAAGTGGGATCAAAGCAAAGTTCAGCTCTGGTTGAGAATTTGCAGAAGTATCAAAACTAATTCTCTCTTTCTATTTGGGTTCCATGAGATCAATTCATGCGCAAGTGTGGTAGCAAGGAGACCTGAAAGAGATTCATTTGTTCTCTTGTCTATTGAGAGACGAGCAATGAGGCAGTGTCAAAAGAAAGGCTTGTGAATGGTACTCTCGTAGGCTTATAAAACTCCTAAGGATGCCGCCATGAAGAGATGTGAGGAACCAGGAATTGGAGGAATTGATAAGGACAATTGAAGAATTAGAAACTAGACAAATTGGAGATGTTGTAGCTATAGAAGACTTAGAATCAAAGGATGTTTTGGTGGAAGAACCCAGTTGAGCATTTGATCTCATTTTTGAAAGATATAGGTAATATAAGGGTGGAAGTTTCATGCTATAATGGGTTTGAAAGTAAAGGCTCATACATTGGATAGGTGAACTCATTAGATACTTTGAGTATGAGAATGTCCAATAACCCAATATAGTTCGTTTTACAATAACTAAGTTGAAAGGGTATCCTGCACTATGCTGCAATGTTGTGAAAAATGGCAGAGTGGACAAACACCAAGAGAAGATTAAGAATTGGAAGAAAATGGTGAGTAAAATCAAGGACAAGTTCTTTCTTTTTGATTATGAACAAAGTTTATGCAGAGAAAGCACAAAATTTGAATAAAAAATAGATATCTATCTAGGAGTATACAAAAGAATTCTTCAAAATGACTCCCAAATCAGGACTAAAAGAGCCACAGTATCAAATCTTAGAAAGGTGTGTGAATGAATTGAAGGTCCAGATTCAAGATGAGACGAGTAGAATTGCAGAGGAAAAAATTTAGAAGCAAAGAAAGAGTAAAGGTTGTAAGGAGACATTCTTAGGAAGGGAGATAAGCTAAAGCATTAAGAAGTCAAATTTCCTAAGGAGAGAACCATGTGACAGAGGCAGAGAGTTTAGAAAAGGCAAGCATAAGTATGTCATTACTTGTTACAGGTATGGAGTAGACAGGCAGAAAGCATCTAAATGCCCATAGAAGCACAATCTAGGAAGAAAGAATGAGGCCAGGACTCATGTCACATGGGCAGGTGAGGCATCAACTATGGGAGAAAATGTTGTAATACTTAAACATGAAGAGGGTGAAAAACTTTTTTCAAAATGGCGTTACTCAAACCTAAAAGGAAGGCTACAAAAGTACATAAACAGAGGGTAAGTTTTTAGAACTAAATTCCAGGTTCTAGCCTTCTAGGTAAATGCTGCAAATTTATCACAAATGGTGGGAGTACAGAAAATTTGGTGTCCACTGAGTTGATCAATACGCTAAAATTAAAGTGCATCTCCTATCCCAATCCATATTGGGTTTCATAGTTATAGAAATGTCAGCATGTCACTGTGACAGAGTACATTTTGTTGATTTTTCAGATCAACAACTTTAATGATCAAGTATTATGTATGTGGTGGAGATGGGGGCATCTCATGTATTATTGCGAAGACCTTGGTAGTTTGATAGGAAGGTGCTAAATGATGGTATGGAAAATACATATGAATTCAGCAAAGATGGACAACATTATAGTAGAGAAAATGGTAAAAGAGGAGACAACAACAACAAACAATAGTGATGCAGGGTGTAATGGAAAAAAAAGTGGTCATGTAATGTTGTGCTCAACCAAAGAATTTCTTAAGGAAGAAATATGGGCAAAATTATATTTGGACATAATGCCAAAGAAGTTACAAGAAGATGAGGAAAATAGTTATGTGCCATTGGAAACTCAACAATTGTTGAATGAGTTTGCAGAGATTATTGCTGATGATATGCCAAAGGGAATACCTACCATGAGAATTATTTCACATTAGGTTGATTTGGTTCAAAGATTAAGTCAACCTAATGAAGCTCCTTACAAAATGACTCCTACAGATTCAGAAAGAAAAGAAATATATAGGCAGGTGCAACAATTACCGAACCCGTGTGCAATTGCTTTCAATTTATACAACAAAACATGGAAAATAAGTTCACACCTGTAACAAATAGAAAATAAGTTCACATTACCATTTTTCCTGCTGATGGAGGAAGGGCCTGTAGTATTTTAGGAAGCTTTCTGGAGCTTCTTGCACATTTCGCGGGCGGTTCTTTGCAGCAAGAGGCGTATAACCAGTAGGGTTTGAGTCGATTATGGAGGTGGAAAGTAGCTGTAGTGATTACATGTAGGGGTAGTTGTAGTGATTAATTTAAAATTTTGAAAGGCCCGCGATTAATCCGAAACCTTTGAACCATAGGTTAATGAAAATGCCACCATGTAATTCGTTTGAAATGCCTCTGTTGATATTAAAACCATAGTTTATGGCGGTAATGCTCCACCATATAAATAGGTATTAAAACCTTTCAAATGCCAACGTATAAAAAATTTGGAACTTAGGTTTGATTTAAACATGGAATATAATTCATTTAGTTCCCTTAAACATGGCATTAAGGTTTTGAATAAAAGCTTTTAGTTCCCTTATTAATATCACCCCATAAGCTTCCTTATACTCTTTTGTGTTTTTAATCAAACCTTTTAACTTTAAGAACTTATAATGGCTAGAGGTTTCTATTAGGTGAAGGAGATATAAATTTTGGGAAACATCACTATGTGGTATTTACGAGGTGGGGTAGGGTTCTTGGGCAAATAAAAAAAGGGAAAAGCTTGGTACTATAAATAGGATTAGAAGGATTAAAGTTAAATATATGAAGATGAAATAAGATATTTTAATGATAATTTTCATGGAATATGTACACATGGATCAAATACTACATTAATACTACCTGCGAAAAATTTATATATGAGACATATATCTAAGACTTTTATGAGTCAATGAATAAATAGGCATTGGACATCGGTGTTGAGTTATACTTCATTCTTCCACTTATTAGAAAAGGGATAGACATTGTTTACTTTCTTGTCTAGTAAGGATGTGGAAGTCATCCAAAAATAGAATTGGTTCTTGAGCAATACTTACATGTCATTAAAATAATGGTGACCCTATTATGACCCTCTCAAGGAAAAAGAGATTGTATAAGCTATTCGGGTAAATCTCCTTTCACTTCTTGTTGAATTTGTAAGGGGAGAACTTTCATAATTATTGGGGACACTCTAGAGAAGTTCATTAAAATGAATGAAAGAACAAATCTTAGACCACCAAAATTGTAGCTAAGTTGTGTAGAGATGGAACTAACCAAGTTTTAGATTATTATGATATTCCCTTTAGGTGAATAAATTGATGTATTCATGGCCATGTTAAAATTTTTGGCCCATTGGGACACCCATGAATATTTTTGGGTGAAAAGGAAAGGAGACATAATGAATGATCCTCTAGAGATATGGGAACACTAGATAAAAATATTTTTTGAGCCTATGCTAGGAGTTGAGAAGAAAATATACCTACCATTACCATAAATTCATTGCAAGGAAAGAGAGCCAATGGGCATGTCAAAATTATAGAGTAGAAAAGGGGATTCCTTGAAAATGATGTTTTGGCATAAATATTTTATGTGGAAAGATGATCAACTTGTATAGGATATTGCTAGGAGGTTAATATTAAAGCAAAGGAAAAATGTAAGTTGTCATCGATCTCCTCCAATTGCATTTTTTTCTCATGGGTTGGTAGTGGATAACCCACCCAATTGTCTACCCCTTGACAAACTAACCTTCATGGAAAAAATTGAGAAAACCATAGTAGCAAGGGTTTTAATTTTGAAACTTTTCCACCCAAGGAATGCTTGATATGTGTGTGTATATATATATATATATATATATATATATATATATTCTAAGGGATAGGGAGGGTGGTCTTCCTAAGGATATGGGGGATATGAGGGTATCTTTTTTTAATATTAAGGTTGATGGAATTTCTTGGTTGGAGGTGGCAATGAGTAGGGTCACAATTCATATATCCTTTAATATATTAAAAAAAATATCTTTGCAGTGAGGAGTAATGTTGATATAAAAGGTGGCCTAAAAGTAAACGCCTCATATATTATATTAAAATCCACCATGGGAATAAGTTCATACATCCTTTTGGCTAAACAAAAATCAAAGAGAAAGGTTAAATCAAGGAAGATGAAAAACATTAAGGGGCACTCAGAGTTGGGACTGCCTATGGGGATTTTTAAAAATTATTATTGAGCCATTGAATGTAAACCCGACCCGCCCAAACGCGTTTCCTTGAATGCCATCGCATGACTTGATTGACTCGACCCGTACGAATGTTTTTCCTTGGGCGATCTCACACGACAAGACTTGACCAGACCCAACCCGACCCGCCCAAACACGTTTCTTGAGCGCCATCAGTACACGACTCGACCTGACCCGTACGAATGTGTTTCCTTGGGCGGCCTCACACGTCGACAAGACCCGACCAGACCCAACCTGACCCGCTCAAACACGTTTCCTTGAGCGCCATCACACAACTCAACTCGACCCATACGAATGTGTTTCCTTGGGTGGCCTCACAGGACACGACTCAACCAGACCCAACTCGACCCGACCCGTATGAACGCGTTTCCTTGCGTGGCCTCACACGACACGGCCTGACCAGACCCAACTTGACACGCCTGAACACGTTTTCTTGGGCGGCCTCACATGACACGACCTGACCCGACCAGATCACCCGACCCGACCCGCCCAAACCGTGTGTTTCCTTGGGTGCCCTTACAATACAACACGAACCGATCTGACCTTATAACTTGAACTCATTTCGAACTAATTGGGCGCCATCACACGACTCGACCTCGACCCCAACCCGACCTGACCCCGACCTGCCCGAACACGTTTCCTTGGGTTCCCTCACAGGGCACAACCCGACCTGACCCGCCCGAATGCATTTCCTTAGGTTCCCTTACATGACTTGACCCAAATGCGTTTGGGCGGGCGCCCTCAACCGAAACGACCCGACCCGAACACGTTTGAGCGGGTGCCCTCAATCGAAACGACCCGACCCGAATGGGTTTGGGCGGGTGCCCTCAAACGAAATGACACGGCGTGCCCAAACGAAAAAAGACACAAGGGAGAAAACAAAAAATGGCCCACACGAACGTGCATAAGGCACCCGTGCGGTCACAACTTAGCAAATTTGATACGGTCGCCATCAAACAAAATGACCCGACCCAAACGTGTTTGGGTAGGCGCCCTCACACGGCGCGACATGGCGCACACGACGAAACGAAGGCACAAGGGAGCAACCGGAAAATGGGCCGCACGAACATGCATAGGGCACCCATGCAGTCACAAGTACTTAGAAAATTTTATACAGCCGCCCTCAACCGAAACGACTCGACCAAAACACATTTGGGCGGGTGCCCTCAACCGAAACAACTCTACCCGAACGCGTTTGGGTGGGCGCCCTCAACCGAAACGACCAAACCTGAACAAGTTTGGGCGGGTGCTCTCAAACGAAACGACCCTACCTGAATGGGTTTGGGCGGGCGCCCTTAAACGAAACGACACGGCGGGCTACCGAACAAAGGCACAAGGGAGCAAACGACAAACGGGCCACATGAATGTGCACAAGGCACCCGTGTGGTCACAACTTGGAAAATTTGATACGACTGCCCTCAAACGAAACGACTCGACCTGAACGCATTTGGGCAGGTGCCCTCACACGGCGTGACACGGCGCGCACGACCAAACAAAGGCACAATGGAGCAACCGACAAATGGGCCGCACGAACGTGCACAGGGCACCCGTGCGGTCACAACTTAGCATATTTGATACAAGCGCCCCCAACCGAAATGACTCGACCCAAACGCATTTGGGCGGGCGCCCTTAACTGAAATGACCCGACCTGAACACGTTTGGGTGGGCACCCTCAACCGAAACAACCTGACCTGAACACATTTGTGCGGGCGCCCTCAACCTAAATGACCCGACCCGAACGGGTTTGGGCGGGTGCCCTCAAACGAAACAACACGGCGTGCCCGACTGAACGAAGGCATAAGGGAGAAAATAACAAACGGGCCGCACGAACGTGCATAAGGCACCCGTGTGGTCACAACTTAGCAAATTTGATACGGCCACCATCAAACGAAACGACCCGACCCGAACGCGTTTGGTTAAGCGCCCTCACACGGCGCGACATGACCGAACGAAGGCACAAGGGAGCAGCCGACAAATGAGCCGCATGAACATGCACAGGGCACCCGTGTGGTCACAAGTACTTAGAAAATTTTATATAGCCACCCTCAACCAAACCGACCTGACCCAAACATGTTTGGGCGGGTGCCCTCAACTGAAATGACCCAACCCGAACGCGTTTGGGTGGGTGCCCTCAACCAAAATGACCCTACCTGAACGGGTTTTGATGGGTGCCCTCAAATGAAACGACCCTACCCGAACGGGTTTGGGCAGGTGCCCTAAAATGAAACAATACGGTAGGCTACTGAACGAAGGCACAAGGGAGCAAACGGAAAACGGGCCGCACGAATGTGCACAAGGCACCCGTGTAGTCACAAGTACTTAGAAAATTTGATACAACTGCCCTCAACCGAAACGACCCGACCCAAGTGCGTTTGGGTGGGCGCCCTCAATCGAAATGACCTGACCCGAACGCATTTGGGCAGGCGCCCTTAACCGAAACGACCCTACCTAAACGGGTTTGGGCGGGCACCCTCAAACGAAACGACCCTATACCCAAACGGGTTTGGGCGGGCGCCCTCAAATGAAACAACACGATGGGCTACTGAACGAAGGCACAAGGGAGCAAACGACAAACGAGTTGCACGGACGTGCACACATCACCCGTCTGGTCACAACTTAGCAAATTTGATACGACCGCCCTCAAACGAAATGACTCAACCTGAACGCGTTTGGGTGGGCGCCCTCACACGGCACAACATGACACACACGACCGAATGAAGGCATAAGGGATAAATCGACAAACAGGCCGCACGAATGTGCACAGGGCACCCGTGCGGTCACAAATTAGCATATTTGATATGATCTCCCCTAATCGAAACGACCCAACCCGAACATGTTTGGGCGGAAATACTCAACCGAAACGACCCTACTCAAATGGGTTTGGGCTGGCGCCCTCAAACGAAACGACCCTACCTAAACGGGTTTGGGTGGGTGCCCTCAAATGAAACGACATGGCAGGCTACTAAACTAAGGCACAAAGGAGAAAACGACAAACAGTCTGCATGAACGTGAACAAGGCACCTGTGCGGTCACAACTTAGCAAATTTGATACGACCGCCCTCAAACGAAACAACCCAACCCGAACGCATTTGGGCGGGCGCCCTCACACGGCTTGCACGACTGAACGAAGGCACAAGGGAGCAACCGGAAAATGGACCGCACGAACTTGCACAGGGCACCTGTGTGGTCACAAGTACTTAGAAAATTTGATACAACCGCCCTCAACTGAAACGACCCGACCCAAACGCATTTGGGCGGGCGCCCTCAACCGAAACGACCCGACTCGAACGCATTTGGGCGGGCGCCCTCAACCAAAACGACCCGACCCAAACACGTTTGGGCGGGCACCCTCAACCGAAACGACCCCACCCAAACAGGTTTGGGTGGGTGCCCTCAAACGAAACGACACGGCGCACCCGACTGAATGAAGCTGGCACAAGGGAGAAAATGGCAAACGGGCCGCATGAACGTGCATAAGGAACCCGTGCGGTCACAACTTAGCAAATTTTATACGGCCGCCATTAGACGAAACGAACCGACCCGAACGCATTTGGGCAGGCGCCCTCACACAGCGCGACACGACATGCACGACTGAACGAAGGCACAAGAGAGCAATCGCCAAACGGACTGCACGAACGTGCACAAGGCACCCGTGCAGCCACAAGTACTTAGAAAATTTTATACAGCCGCCCTCAACCGAACCGACCTTAACTAAACGCGTTTAGGCAGGCACCCTCAACTGAAACGACCCGACCCGAATGTGTTTGGGCGAGTGCCCTCAACCAAAATGACCCTACCCGAACGGGTTTCGGCGGGCTCCTTCATATTAAACGAACCTACCCGAACGGGTTTGGGTGGGCGCCCTCAAACGAAACGACACGGCGGGCTACCGAACGAAGGCACAAGGGAGAAAATGACAAACAGGTTACACGAACGTGCACAAGGCACCCGTGCGGTCACAACTTAGCAAATTTGATACGACCGCCCTCAAACGAAACGACCCTACCCGAACGAGTTTGGGCGGGCACCCTCAAACGAAACGACACAGCGGGCTATTGAACGAAGGCACAAGGGAGAAAATGACAAACAGGTCGCACGAACATGCACATGGCACCTGTGTGGTCACAACTTACCAAATTTGATACGACCGCCCTCAAATGAAACGACCTGACCTGAACGTGTTTGGGCGGGCGCCCTCACACGACGCAACATGGCACGCACGACTGAACGAAGGCACAAGGGAGCAACTAGAAAATGGGTCGTACGAACGTGCAGAGGGCACCCGTGCAGTCACAAGTACTTAGAAAATTTGATACAGCTGCCCTCAACTGAAACGACTAGACCCAAACGCATTTGGGCGGGTGCCCTCAACCGAAATGACCCGACCTGAATGCATTTGGGTGGGTGCCCTCAACCGAAACGACTCGAACCGAACACGTTTGGGCGGGCACCCTCAACTGAAATGACCCAACTCGAACGGGTTTGGGTGGGTTCCCTCAAACAAAATGACACGGTGTGCCCGACTGAACGAAGGCACAAGGGAGAAAACAATAAACGGGCTGCACGAACGTGCATAAGGCACCTGTGTGGTCACAACTTAACAAATTTGATACGGCCACCATCAAATGAAACGACCCGACCCGAACGCGTTTGGGCGGGCATCCTCACATGGCGCAACACAGCGTGCACGACCAAACGAAGGCACAAGGGAGCAATCGGCAAACGGGCCGCACGAACGTGCACAGGGCACCCGTGTGGTCACAAGTACTTAGCAAATTTGATACAACCGCCCTCAACCAAACCGACCCGACCAAAATGCATTTGGGCGGGCGCCCTAAACCAAAAAGACCTGACCCAAACACGTTTGGGTGGGTTCCCTCAACCAAAATGACCCTACCCGTACGGGTTTCGGTGGGCGCCCTCAAATTCAGAAACGACCCTACCCAATCGGGTTTGGGC
Source organism: Pinus albicaulis (assembly GCA_034641835.2). Lineage (NCBI taxonomy): Eukaryota > Viridiplantae > Streptophyta > Pinopsida > Pinales > Pinaceae > Pinus > Pinus albicaulis. The sequence goes on from CM076576.1 coordinate 89,448,706, forward strand.
GGGCGCCCTCAAACGAAACAACACGGCTGGCTACATGATGAAGGCACAAGGGAGCAAATGGAAAATGGGCCGCACAAACGTGCACAAGGCACCCGTGCGGTCACAACTTAGAAAATTTGATACGACCGCTCTCAAACGAAACGACCCGACTCGAACACATTTGGGCGGGCGCCCTCACACGGTGCGACACGAAGCGCACGACCAAATGAAGGCATAAGGGAGAAATGACAAATGGTCCGGACGAACATGCACAGGGCACTCATGCGGTCACAACTTAGCAAATTTTGATGGTTAACATTTCTTAAAAATTTTGATGGTTAACATTTTTTTGATTTTCCCTAAACCATCGCAATACCAACGCTTTGCTCTAAACGTTGCAATAGCGACACTTAGCTCTAAGTGTCACAAGACCAACACTTTCCTCCAAAACGTCGCAAGTCCGACGCTATGCTCCCAATGTCACAATAGCGACACTTAGCTCTAAGTGTCGCAAGACCGACACTTTCCTCCAATCCATCACAATTTCGACGCTTTGCTCCAATGTCGCAATAGCGACACTTAGCTCTAGGTGTCACAAGACCGACACTTTCCTCCGATCCGTCGCAATTCTGATGCTTTTCCCCAAAATTCACAAGACTGACACTTACCTCTAAGTGTCGCAATACTGACGCTTGTCTCCAAACGTCAGTATAGCGACAGTTGTGGGCGGGATTTGAAAAATTGATAAAAATTGGGTAAATTTCCACCAAATGTACTGGTGTGATGAAGAATTTTGGCAGAAGCTTACAGACTTGCTGTAAAAGACGGTTTTACAGTGAAAGAGGAAGAAAAACAGATTGTTGTTTTTATTCATTAAAAACAGAATTTACATCAGTAAGCCCATCAAAAAAGCAGATGAAAGAGTATCAGTGGTTAAAGTGTATCAGTAAAAGAGTATCAGATGAGAAGATAAAGTTTCAAAATATATTTAAGAGATCTTTGCCAGCATTGAAGACAACACAATAGCCAATTGCACCCAATTCAAAATAACATTTCTACTTTATTTGGATAAATAAGACAGCTTGCTAGTAGTTAAGCAATTGTCACTATATTTTTTTAAAAAATATTTTATTTTCCTTAGAAAATTCCTATGAGTATTATAGGATATTTTGTAAACATTTTTGTATAAATACTTCACCCTTTGAAGTATTATTGTGGAATAAATTGTTGAAGATTTCGATAGTCAATACTTTTGTACCTGAAGTATTTTTTGTAGCTAGTTCAAGTAGTAGACTGGATTAAATCATAAAGCATCATATTTCAGGATTCATGTGATGAGCCATTGAAGAAAAGTACTTGATATTGTATTTGTTTATCTTCTTATGTTTTACATGCATCCATATATGTGTTCTAAATTTGAATGATAAATCAAAAATGTTATTATAGAATTTGTTAAAAGCACTCTGTCTTTAACTATTTATCATTTATATGTTTTCTGTTGATTTCCAGAGTAGGGAATCCTTAATTGATCCCTCTTTCGAATGACCTCTATCTTCTACTTCCTTACCTGGATTAAATAATTCTTAACTTCTCTTTATCCCGATTAAACCACTTCACCAATCAATCTTCAAATATCTTTAATGACTTGTCTATCTTGCCCTGAAAATATTTGACTTTTGACCTTGATCCTGATTATGTCTGCTTTACATTTGACTCCTTTTACCCAATGGATAAACAAATCTATCACTATCCATCTCATTAAGTAATTTATTCTGACCAAACCAAACCAAATATCAAAACCAATTTGCACATCATAAACTAACCTAATATCATATAATTAAAACAAAGTTAAATCTTATAGAGAGAGCCCTCTCTGAACCCTAGGAAGGCTAGATCCTAGAGTTTAAAATTTGGTATGTGGTTACCTCTAATGTTCTTCAAATACTATAATAAAAAATCTCACAAGTTAGAGAATTATTAGAGTGATAACATACTAGCGACCATACTTTGGAAACTAACCAATCCTCAGTCTTAAAATAGATCTTAAAGGGAATAATTTTCATCATCCTTTCACCTTAAGACTGTTTTATAAGTTGTGAGTATAAAAAAAAACTGTAATTCTGGCTTCCAGAAGAATCTATTATACCATGTCAAATCCAGATCCATAACCCGCTGTTATAGTAGAAAATTTGGACATAATTGGAAAAAATAATAAACAAGTACAAGACTTAGGCAATAAATTTTCCTTAGTTAGAGAAAATTCATTGCCAAAACAGTTAGTGAGTATACAAGACATAGATTTTGACTTAAATTTTGAACATTCTTTATTCAGAAATAAATCAGAAAGTGACTTAAATAGTGCTGTTATAGATCCTGAATTTATTTCATTTCTTGAAATAAAACAAGAAACTATTTCAACAGATTCTGAATCAAAGATATTTGAAGCTTATGATAAACTTGATGAAATAAATGCTTCTATTCTTAGGGAAATAGATGAAGCTCTTTGTCAACATTCAGTTGAATTAGCTACCTTATTAGCATATACACCTAAGCCCTCTACTTCTCATTTAGACACCAACCTTTTAGAATCTGTAGGTTCATCTCTTTTTACCACTACATCATCCATAATTTCCATCACACTTCATTCTACAGATCCATTTATCCCTAAAAAACCCTTCCAACCTAGAATATTATTTCCATCTTCCCCCACCCCAACTCCATCAACTAGTTTATCTTCTGCAATTTCCAATACATCATTCTCATTTCCAAGTACTTCTTCATATATTCCAGTTTCATCCTCCAGCACCCCAACTTTACCTCTTAGTTCTGCAACCACATTTTCTAGTACATCATCTTACATTCCAATTTCATCATCCACTTATTTAACTGCATCATATAGTACTTCCAGTTCTGCCCCAAGCACTTCCAATTTACCTCCTAGCCAAGCTATAATTCAAGTTATGGATGCTAGGTATGCTCTCTTGGTCCTTCCAGCACAGTTACATGACATGCCTCAGGATTACCAAAGTAAAATAACTCAATTTGATGCAACTACTCATTATACTGCCCAATAACATATTAATAAGATGACAAATTATTTTGAGCTTCATGAAATAGATGATTCTGATGTAAAATTGAGACTCTTTGCCCCAACATTAACTGGGGATGTTAAAAAATGGTTTAAAGGTCTTAATCTTGGTAGTATATCTGATTTAGCAATTTTTCATAGATTATTTTTTAATAAATGGGAAAAGAAGAAAAATCTGCTTCAAATATTATCTGAATTTGATGCTATGAAAAGAGCTCCTAATGAAACAATCCAAGACTATTGCACTAGATACAACAATGTTTATAATTCAATTCATGCTAATCTCAAACCCACTCCTAACTCTGTCCTACTCAAATTCCCTCATGGATTTGATACAGACATAGCCTATCAGTTGAGAGAGAGAAATGTTGAAACTTTAGAAAGAATGTAAATAGTTGTTACTAGTGTAGAAGTAAATATATTGGCTAGAAGAGCTAGATTAAGGAATGAGAGGAGAGTAACCATAAAAGAAGAGTAATCTAGTTCAGATGTAAAAATAGATCAATTAGCTAAAAATTTAGAGAGATTGATGGATAGATTAGATAATATAGAAAGGAGACTACAATGGGATAATAATCAACAAATTGGAAATCCCAACTTGAGGAAAAATACAAACACAGGAAAATCTAAAGAATCAGCACTTGATCAGACAATAAAACCTCCTTTTCAAGAGAACTATGCTGAAAATCCTCAAAAAAATGATGATGATGAATACACCATAAATATAATGGGTATAAATGATGATAACACTATCTTTCTCACTCAAGAAGATCAAGAATTATTTGAACTACAACAACTTCAATTAGATTCAGGTGAATCATTTGACTACAAACAAGGTTATGAATTTGCTATCAATGAAGTACATAGTCAATATAACCTTAGAAGAAAGAAAAACACAAAGTCTTCTACTAAGAAATCTACTCAAACACAAGCTAAGAAAACAGTAGAAGCTCCCACTACAAAAGTTCTGCAAATTCTCCTTAGGGAAAACAAGAAAAACTCTAACTCATCCCAAAAAGTTTCCAGCCCCAAAATTTCACCTAGTCCCAAGATTGTTGACATAACAGATGAGGTTGCTCAAACATCAACAGATTCACAAAAATCTACTGCTATGAAAACAACTAATTCTGCTAAAACAACAAATTTAGCTTTCAAAACACCCACTGGTGATCCAAAATCAGCTGATCCAAAAGCTGCTACTGCTAAAACAACTTCTAAAAGTGTAAAATCTGCAAAAAAATTTACTACTCAAACTGCCCCAAAAAATAAAACTAAAAACAGTAAGACAATAGAAGCACAAACTAAAAATGAAAAGATAACTATAGAAAAATAGGATAAACCTACCCAAACTATAGTTACTAAAGAAGAAATAATTCATCTTGCAAAATCACAAATCCATTTAACATTCAAGCTAAAAGAATAAAATTAAAAATACCAATTCCTTTGACAGAATTGGTAAAACATGATTTGTGCAAAACAACTATTATTGATACCTTAAACCTGAATGATGGAGAAGACTCAGTAGACTTGAATGATGATCAACTAGAGTTGATTTTTGGTCTTGATGGTAATGGAAAACACCAAGATGGAGCAGTTCCACCATTTTACATTAGCTTAACTGTTCATGATCAAATATTACACAATGCAATGCTAGATTCAGGGGCTTCACACAATTTAATGCCAAAAGCAATAATGGAAACCCTGAACTTAGACATCACAAGGCCTTACAAAGATCTCTTTTCATTTGATTCAAGCAAGTTGAAATGCCTAGGTTTGATTAAAGATTTGTGTGTCACATTAGTTCAATATCCTGGTAAAAGCATACTCATGGACTTTGTAGTAGCTAACATCCCTCCCAAGTATGGAATGCTCTTATCTCACTCATGGGGAGCTAAATTACAGGGATCTCTACAATTAGATATGTCATATGCAACAATCTCAGTTTTTGGCAAACCAAAGAAACTCTATAGAGAAAAATTGATGAAATATATGATGAGTAAAGTAGAAAGACCAAGAAATTACCCACTGTTACACTACACCTACTGACATGGATTCATTCATCTTATGCAACTCTGAAATTGACATTGAAATCAAAACTGAACTAAAGGAGAAAAACAAAGCACAAGACAATGAAAATATCTTTTATGAATAATTATGGCACTTAGATTTTGATGGATCAGTCAATAAACTAGGAGCGGGAGCAAGAGTCTGGATAACTAATATGGAAAATAATCATGCAGAAGGCCATGCTTTCAGACTGAACTTTAAATGTACCAAAAACATGGCTGAGTATGAAGCCCTCATTTTAGGACTGCAGATTATCAGAAAATTAGGAGGTAAAAGAATATCAATTATGGGAGACTCATAGTTGATTGTAAAACATAGAAAAGGCGAGTACTCTGTTTATAATCCAAGATTAGGCCAATATAGAGAAACTGTGTTAGATTTGATAGATGAATTGTTGGAATGGGATTTTTCTGCCATACTAAGAAAACAGAATATACAGGCTTACTGCCTAGCAAATTTTGCTAGTACTTGTAATTTACCATTTCAGCCCAATCATAAATATACTGCAGAAGTCAAACACCAACCAATAATTCCAGATAATCTTAAATATTGGAAAATTTTCTCACAAGATGAACAGATTTACCATTTTATGAACGATGAAGGTGAATTTCATAATTGTAAAATAGACACAGACTGTACAGTAGATCATAATTTAGATAGTGAAATTGATTTGAATAATAAAGATGTAAATAATGTAAAGTTTGCTAAACCTACTAAATTTAGTCAATCAGACATAGATAAATTAGAGAAAGTAGAAATTGATGAGACAATTGATGATGAATATGATATATTAAACCTCAAAGACAATTTCTTACCAAAAGGCTTAACCCCTTTAGAAGATTTATTTGACTCAAATGATGTTGCTAGAAAACCCAAAATGGAGCCACTTAGATCTGATATTGAGGAATGTAACATAGGCACAGAGTTAAAACCTAAGATGATTAAACTTTCCAAGGCTTTACCTCAACAAGAAAAAGAAAAATACATAGCTCTTTTTAAGGAATTTCAGAATGTTTTTGCCTGGAGTTATGAAGACTTAAAATCCTAAGACACAAGCATAATACAACATAAAATCCCTATAAAAGAAGACCAAAAGCCTTTTAAAAAAAAGTTAAGAAGGATCAACCCTGTTTTGATGCCTTTAATTAAAAAAGAGGCAAAAAGAATGTACGATGCACAGATAATTGCACCAATAAGATATTTTGATTGGGTTTCTAACCTAGTTCCAACTAGAAAAAAGACAGGAAAAATTAGATTATGTGTTGATTTTAGAAATCTTAACAAAGTATCCTTAAAAGACAATTATCATTTACTAAATATGGATCACATTTTACAAAGGGTAGTTGGTTCTTCTAGGATTTCGCTTTTAGATGGATTTTCAGGGTATAACCAGATTTTAGTCCAACTAGAAGACCAAGCTAAAACAACTTTTACTACTCCATGGGGCACTTTTATGTATGTAAAAATGCCTTTTTGGGTTAATGGGGCCACTTTTCAAAGAGCTATATATATAACCTTTGCAAAGTAAATTCATGAATTCTTAGTGATTTATTTAGATGACATGATAGTATTTTCTAAGACTGATAATGAACACTTGGATCATCTCAGACAAGTCTTTATTAAATGCAGAAAGTTTGGCATCTCCTTAAATCCTAAGAAAACTTTTTTTAGATCATAAGAAGGTAATTTACTAGGACAAATTATATCTAAGGAAGGAATTAGAATAGATCCTCCCAGAATAGAGGCCATTCTTAATATTAGTCCTCCTAGGAACATTAAAGAGTTACAAGCTTTTCTAGGTAAAATTAACTTTTTAAAAAGACTCATCTCCAATTTAGTTGAAATAATTATAGAACTCAATAATATGATGAAAAAAGATTCAGTGCTTAAATGGACTATTGAGACCAAGCAATCATTTGAATCTATCAAGAAAGCCTTAACAAAAACCCCAGTCCTTATAAGTCCTGACTTTAAAAAGGATTTCATCATTTTCTCCTTTGCTTCAGAACACACCATTGCTTCAGTTTTACTGCAGAAAAATGACCAGGGCTATGAGCAGCCGATAGCTTTCTTTAGCAAATCACTTAGAGATGCCACTTTGAAATACAATATAATGGAAAATCAAGCATTAGCTTTAGTGAAAGCTATCAAATATTTCAGAGTATACATTCTTTATTCACACATCATTGTCTATGTTCCAAATGCAGTAGTAAAGGACATTCTAACACAGAATGGGCCTGATGGTAAAAGAGGCAGGTGGATTGCCACAATTTTGGAATATTACATAGAGATAAAACCCACTAAACTTATAAAAGGTCAAGGTTTAGCCAAACTCATGGCTTAATTAAATTGTCATGCTTTAGATATTAATTTTATTCCCCAAGTAGATGATCAGGAAAAGATGGCGACTCTAGAGATCAGTGAAGTATTTTCAGACTCATTATGGTATGCAGATATCATATTTGTATTACTAAACTTACAAGCTCCTCCTGGATTATCAAGAACAAAAGCTAGATTCTTAAAACTAAATGCAATAAGATTTTGTATTTTAGACAATGTACTTTTTTGGAAAGATTATAGTGGAATTTTATTGAATTGTTTGTTAAAAGAAGAAGCTGACAAAATTTTAGAATAATTTCATGCAGGTGACTGTGGAGAACATCTCTACTGGAAGACTACTGCAAAAAAAATCTTGAGAGCTAGTTTTTACTGGCCTACTTTGTTTGCTGATGTCAAAAAGTATGTGACCTCCTGTCACAAGTGCCAAATTTTTGAAGGAAAAAGGAAGTTGCTACCCTTGCCCTTAAAACCCATCTCAACAGAAATGTCATTTCAACAATGGGGTCTTGACTTCATTGGTGAAATTAACCCTCCATACTCAGCTCAACACAAGTGGATTCTGACATCCACTGATTATTTTACTAACTGGATAAAAGCCATACCCTCTAGGCAAGCTACTGACACTGTCATTATCTCCTTTTTAGAAAAATACATACTTTCAAGATTTGGATGCCCCGACAAGATTATTATTGACAATGCAGCTGTATTCAAATCCAAAAAAATGATTGAATTTTTCCATAAATACCACATTACCCTTGGCCATTCTACTATATATTATCCTCAAGGTAATGGCCTTATTGAATCTTCCAATAAGAGCCTTGTGAACATTATCAATAAATTACTAGAAGATAACAAGAGGTTAGTTAATGCCTTATGGGCAGATAGACTAACCACCAAAAAATCTATTGGTACATCTCCTTACCAACTTGTCTATGGAATGGATGTTGTTTTTCCACCTTCCTTAGGAGTACCAGTAATGAAAAAAATCCAAGAATTACAAGTTGATACCAATGACATTCAAAGAAGGATTAACCAAACCATCCACTTGCAGCAAACAAGAGAAGAGGTTTATCTTAAGTCTTAAGTTATCCAAGATAAGATAAAGAATTTTTTTGATAAAAAGATTAAAGAAGATGATTTCTACATTGGTGACAAAGTGTTAAAATGGGATTCAAGGAGAGAAGAGAAAGGAAAACATAGGAAATTTGATTTCCTATGGAAAGTACCTTATGTTATTTATGGTTACAGAGGTAATAATGCCTTCTTTTTAAAAGAAATGGATGGATCAGATCTGCTAGGTGGACCTGTCAATGGCAAAATGCTGAAGCACTACTACTACCCAGAGATAACAAATAGTTAGTTTTGTTTACTGTGTCCATTGTACATAAATATTGAAGATTTTAGATTGGATTGGATGTTTTCCTAACAAAGTTGAAGCCCGGAGAGAAGGCCCTAAACTTTGAAAGGTAAAATATCATAAGTATGAATAATTGCAGAGATCAAAAACATTTACAAAGGTCAACACAATCAAAATTAAAAGGCTACTATTCTTAAAGTTCTTGACATTTCACCAGGAAATGCCATCCCCAAGTGGAGCCACTATTAGGGTCCTATAATAATAGGGTTCATAATTTTTGAATTGAATATGATTAGTCTTGTAAATATGTACATACCTTGCTTTCTGCAAGTTGTTTTCCCATATAAAAAAATAAAAAAATGAAAAAAGGGTAAAAATTCCGAAAAGAAAAATCAAAGGACTTGAAAAGAAAATATCAAAAAGAACAAAAAATGAACCCCCAAAGCAAAAAAGAGATAAGAATAAGACATGAAAGTGATGCAATTCAAAATTCCACTACTTTTACTTTTACTGCAAAAATAATGATTATGTGCAGCTTGTTCAAAATGCCATGATCCATGATAAGTTGAATAGTTTAATCTTAACTTTTTAATGCTTTGAATTTCATGTTTATAAATAGAGAATAAAGATATGTCAAACAGTTTAAACTTGACAAATCAGTAGATATTTAGAGAATAAATTAGGAGCTCAACAGTTTAATCTGAGCCCTCGAATGAAATAAGGTTAGAATTAGATAGTTTATGCTTTAAAAAGAAAAAATGGATTTAGGGTTGCAAGCTTAAATGCACCCATGCAAATAATGAAAAAATGTTAGAATAATGATGGGTAGGTAGAAAACAGTTGTGCAAGGCATGTAATAAAACATCATCTGGCAAATTACTAATTTCCCCTCCCCCACAATGTTCCAGTATTCAAAACCTTTAGTTAAAGAGGCTCAGGGCATTTCTCTGACTTTTGTTGGGACCAGACCCAAGGCTTAATGAATGATTGGTAAAAAGTACCGGGTTCCCTTCACAAAACCCTTTTCCTCAACATAGCCACCCTTTTCCAAAAATGTAATCCCTTTACCTAAGTAAAACACCTTTTTTTCTTATAGAAAGTAAAACCCCCCCTTAACTAATCTCTTTTCATGCAAAAAACATTCAAAAACCCACAAAATACAAATTATCCTAAGTATTATGTGTAAATATTTAAAATGGGACCATTATTGTGCTCAAATGCCTATTTTTACACTTTTCTTAGTTTATTTTATGTATTTCCATTCATTACACTCATTTCATATTAACTCTAATTTAATATATTAATTCCTTTATTAAAACCCCTTCCCGTAGATATATTAACTCATTTATTAAAATATCCCAAACCCATTATATTAATGTTTAACCTAAGGTTTTAAATCCCATGTGTTAATATTACCCCGCCTATCCCCCAAAGATTAAACACGTTGTATATAATAAAACCCGCCTTCGCAATACACATGAATATTACACATTTACTGTGTAAATTCATATATCCCGCTATCATATTATAACATTAGTTTATATGTTTAAACTATGTTTAAACGTATTAACCCGACCCTGCCATATATAAAATCTTGGGCCCCACGCCCCATATGCTGATCAAATCCTTCGCTCCATCGTAGCCGTTCACATCACTTCACCCAAATTCGACGATCTATGTTCATTATCGCAATTTCAATAGCACCGAGAATAATTAATTTGAAACTTGCGAAATGCGCAGTTTCGTCACACTCTCTCCCCTCCATGCGACGCTAAACCATTGGATCATATACGATCCAAATAAACCATTTACTGCTCCGAGCTTGTGCGATAAACCACTGATGGTTTTCTCCTCTCGGTGCCAAAACCACCTTCTGTCTGACTTGACTCGCATTCAATGCAGAACCCGTTTAAACCTAAAACGCTATAAAACTTCATAATCATTCAATTTTAAACCTTTTTCTGATTTTTCTACATGTTTAAGCCTTCCCGACTGAAAAAGCAAATGATGTACTCCATTTTTACGCCCAAAGAAAAATAAAACACCAGTAAATTATCGCTGAGACCGCCTAAAGTCTCCATTTTACTTCCAAGGACTTTGACAACCATAAAAAAGCTCTCTGACATCTCGCCAACCCTGTTTCAAAACCTAATAGTTGCAAAAACAGGTATTTTTCAAGAAAATAACCTTCTTATTATCAAAAAGAGTTATTTCTATCAAATTGAACCTTTTAAATCATAGTTTGCCCACAGAAAGCCCTGTATTTGCCTTCAAAGAACGGATTTTCTGTGAGACCCTGATAAAATTTCAAATTTTGATAGTACATCTGGTTTTAAAACGAAATTGAATATAGTTCAACCGTTTTCAGACTTTAGAGAAACTCGGGAAAATTAAAACCCTTTTCAAATATTTAGAAAACCTCCTTTATGTTTGAAATTAACTTTTTTTAATCCAGTTTATCCAAAAAGAACAACAAGACCCTTGTTATACATTTTCTGAGTCTAAAAAAGAGTTTAAAGGCCAAGTTTGAAGCTAAATTGAAAGTTTAAACCAAAGGAAACCCAAATTTTACCTTTTTGTTGTTCAAAAGACCTCTTTCAAACCAGAAGTACCTTTTGTAAACAATTTAAGCTTACAAAAGAGTATAAAAAGCCTAAAAAACAGAGTTTTAAACATTCAAAAGGCCAAATTTTTCAAAATCAAACCCAGTAATGGCCTCTAAAAGCACCATTGTTGTAAACCCACTACAAACTCCTGTTTTAGATATTGAACATACACCCCTAGCTGATGTTGATTACAAATAACTGATCCAGTGATAGAATTCAATCTTTTAGACCTCCACTACTGGAATCTAGAAAAATCCTTAGATCAGGGAGATGAAGTACATATTTAGGAGTCCAATTTACTCAAGTATGTAGTTCCACATACTCATAAGTGTCCAGAAGTCATTAGGCTATGTCAAACCTACTATTCCCCTGACCAAAGAGCTATGGATAATGCTAATAAAGAAGTATTATTCACCATTACTGGAGAGTCTATAAATCTAATGCTTCAGCTGAAACGAGATCCCAATGCAGTTCCCTTATCCATAGAATCACTCACAAAGCTTTACATTAATTTAGACTTTCCTAAAAGTTTTCAGATCTTCCAATAATTCATTCCTGCATATGTTGAAATCCCAAAGATAAACCGTCCCTATTCTACTTCAAAGTTTCCTTAAGGATCAAGGCATGTCATTTCTATGTTATCCTTCATCTTAGGTTATTTTACTGATGAGTCAATTCTTGGTTTTCTATCTACCTTTGTGCCTGGTCAGCCTCCTTTATGGGTCTAACCTTCTTGCCCTATAAACTTCCAAAATACTTGCCAATGAGAGTGTTTGCCTTGGAGTACATAAGACAAATTCTCAATTCTGACACTATAAAATTCTTGGCTGCCAAAAATAAGACTCAATTAAAGTTGAATAACGAGGTATGACCTCTCATTTGCAATCACAAGGATGCATGAATAGAAGCAAAAAAACAGTTGCTGAATATAAATTTGAAGAGAGTTTCTTGTGGAATTATGATCCCCATGGAATACTAAGTAAAATGAGGGTAAAATTCAATTTAACCCCTTATATCCATGATAAAAGGCTTGAGATTGAACAATTTTCTAATCAAACAGAGTGGCTGTAAAATACCTTGATAGAAACAGTTAAACAGGGTGATACTAGTCACACCTTGAAAACTGTGAATCAAGAAGACAAAACTACCAAAAGAGTCAGAGAAGAAGGCACTTATACAGCTGAAACAACAACAGAGACCAGATTCAAACTCAGATATAACAAGAAACCCAAACTCAATCTAGTGTATTAGGAAAAAGAAACAATTGAAGTGCTAGATGAATAAAACACAGAGAAAAACACAGATGTTGCTACTGTTATTGTGAATGAGCGAGAAAATGATACTTTAGACACTCAAATGATTGAAAAGCAGCAAAACATGGAGATATCCTGATCACAACAAGCAGAAAATACAGATTTGGATATCAAAGGGAAATATAAACAGATAAAGGCCAAGAATGAAATTTATTTACAGTATTTGAAGCAAACTCTAGGAAATCAAAACAAGCTTCTGTCAACTTTTGACTATACAAATAAAAATTTGATAATGTCTATACTTCAGCCTACAGTCAAAGCACCTCAAACAACAACAGATTATATCAAATTGAGTTTCACAAACAGAGCTCTGAAATGCTTTATTCTACTATGACTACAAAGGCAATGAGTGCCCAGAAGATTCAAAATACCATAACCAATTTGAGAGATCAGATAAGGACTGTAAAGGCCTCTTCTTATGCTAAATACACTAGAACCAAGTCTTTAGAAGAACTGGTAATTGAAGTAGGGTATGACCTTGAAAATGTAAAAGCTGCAGAAGAGGTGATAAAAAAGAAAAATGTTGACATAACATCACTTAGAAAACAATTGAAGCTTCCTCCAACAGAACATCCACAGAATAAAGAAATTATGCAAGAGGAAAAATAGAAAGATGAGATGATGAGTCTCATACTACAAATGACAGCATAGATTAAAGACATGGAAATAGAAATGGACAAGCTTGTCCAAGAGAAAGAAACAACTAAAACTCAGAGTGTCCCTCCTACAATTATCCCCATGGTAACTACAACAATTCCTTCAACCTTAGCAGAGGAATTGGCACGAAAAGTACCATTAGCTACAGCTGTGCCAGTAACATCTTCCACTACTTCAACTACATAATCATCTACATCAGCAGTGCAACAAACAGATTAGGCGAGAAATATTATTAAATCTATGGAAGAGATGTCTATACAGATTAATGAGATCAATAAGTTGAAAGAAAAATTTAAGAACTTAGAATATGCCAAGAAAATAGCTCAAATTAATGCTAAAAATGAGGAACATAAAGCCAAAAGGGCAAGTGAACAGTTGAAGAAAGTTGAGGTAGAGTTAACTTTTAAAGAACCAATTAATTTCATAAAGAATCAGTTGTGGTCCAAGATCATTGAGTCAATCAATGATACTTGGCCTTCCATTCAGGTAATTTATGAACAAAAGGACTTGATTAAAGTAGCAAAAGAAGAAATTGTGAAAACAAAGGAAGAACTAGGTGCCAAACCTAAAGAGGCCCTAGAAATAATCAAATTCTCAACACCAAAAAAAAACAAGAATTGGATGAGATGGTAATAACTGATAGAACTGAAACAATTCTTAAAGTAAGAAAGGTAATTACAAAGAAAATTTTGATGAAGCAGCTTGAAGGGAAGTGCCAAAACATGGATTTGGCCATAACTAGATTCATGGTAAAATTTGACACATTGAGGAAAAAAGGCTTGCCAAATATTCTTATTTTAAATGACAAATTAATGAAGCAAGAGGATTACAACAAGAAGATCAGATGTTTTGCCAAAGAACATGTAAACAAGGCAGATTGGCAAGGAGTACCTACAGGAAAAGTTCCGCACAAAAGAATTGAATTTTTGTTTTATTTGCAGCATGAAATAAAACATCTCTTTGTGGTCAAACCAACACTTTTTAGGTACACAGAGGCTAATGAAAACTACAAAAAACTTACTAAGATCAGGTTACCTGATGAAGAGCTTTGGCAGAAGCTTACTAACTTGTTGTAAAAGACATTTTTACAGTGAAAGAGGAAGAAAAACAGATTGTTGTTTTTACTCAGTAAAAACAGAATTTACAGCAGTAAGCCAGTCAAAAAAGCATATGAAAGAGTATCAGTGGTTAAAGTGTATCAGTAAAAGAGTATCAGATGAGAAGATAAAGTTTCAAAATATATTTAAAAGATCTTTGCTAGCATTGAAGACAACACACCAGCCAGCTGCACCCAATTCAAAACAACATTTCTATTTTATTTGGATAAATAGGACATCTTGCTAGTTGTTAAGCAACTGCCACTATATTTTTGTAAAAGATATTTTATTTTCCTTAGAAAAATCCTATGAGTATTCTATGATATTTTGTAAACATTTTTGTATAAATACTTCACTCTTTGAAGTATTATTGTGGAATAAACTGCTGAAGATTTCTAAATTCAATACTTTTGTACCTGAAGGCTTTTTTGTGGAAGGTTCAAGTAGCAGACTAGATCAAATCATAAAACATCATATTTCAGGATTCATGTGATGAGCCATTGAAGTGAAGTACTTTCTATCGTCTTTGTTTATCTTCTTATGTTTTACATGCATCCATATATGTGTTCTAAATTTGAATGATAAATCAGGAATATTATTACATAATTCGTTAAAAGAACGCTGTCTTTAACTATTTATCATTTATATGTTTTCTGCTGATTTCTAGAGTAGGGAATCCTTAATTGCTCCCTCTTTCGAATGACCTCTATTTTCTACTTCCTTGTCCGTATTAAAGAATTCTTAACTTCTCTTTATCCCGATTAAACCACTTCACCAATCAACCTTCAAAGATCTTTAATGACTTGTGTATCTTGCCATGAAAATATTTGACTTTTGACCTTGATCCTGATTCTGTCTGCTTGACATTTGACTCCTTTTTCCCAATGGATAAACAGATCTATCACTATCCATCTCATTAAGTAATTTATTCTCACCAAACCAAACCAAGTATCAAAACCAATTTGCACATCATAAACTAGCTTAATATCATATAATTAAAACAAAGTTAAATCTTATAGAGAGAGCCCTCTCTGAACCCTAGGAAGGCTAGGTCCTAGAGTTTAAAATTTGTTCTGTGGTTACCTCTAATGTTCTTCAAAAATTATAATAAAAATTCTCACAACTTAGGGAATTATTAGAGTGATAACAACTTGGTCAAGAAATCGAGCCATTTCTTGCCAACCCACTTCAATGGTGATTTTTCCTACTGAACATCTTCTTCTTGTGAATCATCTGGACTCACATCGATGATGGAATCATTGGTGACATTCTTGCGAGTCTTTTTATCCTCTTGCTTCATGTGCTTTGGATGTAGTGTCCAACATTGGGCAATGAGATGTCCCTTTTTCTGGCAATGTGTGCAAATATTTTGCATCTTCTATTCAAGTCGCCTTTGCTTGAACTGTTTCCTGTATGCTATCATTCTCTTCCAACATTTTGAAACTTCATGGTTACACGAACCACAATAGGAACAACAACTCTTTCTCCCATTCATGCATGCAGAATTGTCATGTTTAACATTGTCACAAAAAACATGATTATAGGAATAATTATACCTTGAATGTTGCTTTGAATGTCCATATTTATCACCTTCTTGAGAAGATTAACTTGAAGAGGTTCCAACTCTCTTTTGAAGACCAACAACAATGTTCATGTCCTTAGAGTTGTCACAACTCTCTTGTTCGCCATTATAAGCTACATGTCTACAAGAATCCTGCTGCAACATGGGTTTCAAACAATTTCATTCATCTTGATTACAAAATTTTCATGTTTGAGGTTTTGAATCTGCAACAAAAGTCCTTCTTGGAACTGTTTCAAGTGCCTTCATGCCTTTAGAACTTTATCCATAAAATTTTCCATGGCCAAGACCCAAATATTAAGGCCTTTCCTCAACCATAATTGGCTCAACCATGCCTTGTGCATGTTCTCCTAATCCCTTACCTTCATAGCCCATTTTGATCATCAATTTTCACCCTATTCCTCTAGTGTGTTTTTCAAATGAACCTACACATTTATCTTGAGAGGAAATTGAAGAAAAACTTTAATTATTTACCTCTTATTCAAGCCGATGTTTGGCTAAGGCTTCTTTGGCATCATGGAGTTGAATCTCCATCTCATGCATCTTTTGAAGAATTTCTTGCTTCTCTTTCTTCATGGCAACCAATTGTTCTTGAAGTTTAGTGCTCTCCCTTACATCTTCATACAACTGTTGCCCCATATCTTTCATGATGTGAAAATCCTGCAACATCCCTTTATCAAAGAGTCTTGCAAAGGAGGAGGATTTTGAAACGTCACTTGATGAAGTTGTCATCACTATGTAATTGAATTAAAGAACTTCAACAACAATTCACAAAGCTTAAAAAACAATTTGGCTGTCGATTCAAGCTCTTCTCTGCAGCTTGTATCTCTTCTTCAAGCAACCTCCTTTGCAAACAACCCCTCTTGTGCTTCAAGGGTTGCCTTGAGGTCCTTTGGGTAAGGATGATGCTTTCAACCTTCTTCCTTCTTGACCTCTTCTGGACTTAGCTAGTAGTAGCTCCCCTTCGCCTCTAGTAAACTCAAACTTGTAAGAATTAGTGAATTTTAAAATAGTTAAATTATTTGCACTATTAAACACCCTTCAAGTCAAACAAGCAAGAAAACATCCTTTTGCTCTATTAAGAAAGCAACTTAGTGCTCTGTCTGCTCTGTCAAGAAAGCAACCTGGTGCTCTGTCTAGCAAGCAACCTAGTGCTCTGATACCAACCTGATGTGGGTGGCTGACTTGTTTTGTTATGCAAGCACCTCCCACTCAATTAAAACAAATTAAGGATCTTTCTTATACATGCATCTGGGGAATTTAATTATTGATTCAGGTGTATGTGTTTTAACTGGTTTAAAGATTTATGTGTGAGAAATTAAACATTTGTTTAAGTTTGTTAAAAGCATGTAAAACCACCATAAATTGCAGCAAATTAACCAACAACACATATGATCAGGAGTTCATAAATTTTTCTCAAAATTGAAAGTTATAGGATTGGGTTGAAACCAATATGGTTGCGTAGATCTCTTCTTCCTGATTCTGGTGTTGTGAACGGTTCGAAAAATCGATGTCGTATGAGGTAGATATCATATTCGGATTGATTTCCCAAATAGTTAAATTTTGCGACAGGTTTGACTGGGATGCCCAGTTAACATGCAGGTGCACAGTCATAAAAATAGGAATATTCCTAAGAATATTCCTTCTTCTCCAAGCCAGTCAGAGACTGAAAAGTGTCGCTATGTCATTGGGTGATGAGTTGTAAGTTTGGTTTTTTTGTGGCCAATGGGGGGTGACACATGGCCAACCCTGAGGCCGCCACATGTCCCCTAGACGATGTGACAAAATTTTATGGAGGCCACTGGGTTCGACCTAGCAACCTCCCATGGAGCAGCCACCCACCACAATTGTCTGCGCTATGTGTTGAGTCTTAACATCTAATGGTTAAAGGTTATATTTGAAGTCTTAAAACCTTTTGAGTGGGGGTTGGAGACCGTCGGTGGTCCCAACCCATCGGCGGCCCCATAGAGAAGTCACATGGCATTGCCATAATCATGACATCAAACTTAACAACGAAAACATTTCGAAAACCATTTCAGGTTGGAACATTGTCACATGCGTGGATGCCAGATACGGTTACGGTGACATCTATGTAACCCCGATGTAAACTCTGATTCCATCACATCTTCAACCACAATTTTTGCATGGATTTCATTCCATAGTTTAATGCGACCACAAGGTTTCGGGGGTTGGCATGTGCTCACCCCCTCCCCTTAACCTTGACATTAAATTTTATTGTTAGGACTGGCGGTAAAACTTAGCGCGCCCTTAATTTTTGGATATTTGGCCAAATTTAACTACAGATAAGTGCAGTCCTCGAGAGTTAGAGGAGGTTTTCTAGGAATTATTGGGAAAAATGCTAAGAGGGTCAATTTTCAACTAATTGGAGTGAAAAAATAGTCTACCTAGACTAATTGGAGCATTCTGGAGCCATTGGAGCAGATAAAACAACCATTAGAGGCTTGTAAACACATGTATTTGCAATTTTTTGAGCATAATGAAAGATGGACCTGCCATTGGGAGCTGGACCAGCAGATGTAACCCAGGAGGGGTAGCTGCTTCATCATTCCTGTTGTGTAAATGTTATGTGTGGTTTTATTTATGTGTTATACACTGTTGTTCAGTGTTATTTTCTCTTATTTCATGCTTCTAATTCACTAAAATAAATTATATTTCATGGTTAAATCTTCACTACTTAAGAAAACAAATGGACACAGGTATGCACATGTTTATTAACTGAAAATACACTTAGCACAACAAACTAATACAGTCCTTTCAGATAATATTGGTATCAGAGCTAGAGTTTATTCTATGGTGTTGTTGTGTGCAAGGTTTGTTTAACTGTTTGCAAGTTTTCACATGCTTACTAGGCTCAAGCTCAAGAGAGGAGAAGGAAAATTGGTGGAAGAAAGAGGGCCTCAAAGTGAGCCACAACAAAGGAGAGCAAGATTGCTATATTCTCCACCACCTAGTTCACCTCCTAAGGAAGCAGAAGCATCATTAAGCATGCCTCCAGAGGAAGAATAAATCCATGAAGAAGTGGATCCCAAAGAGGAAGAAAGAGTGTTCAGGAAAGCATTCCTTGACATGATTGAGATGGTTAGAATCCTTTAAAGAAAGGAATGAGAATCTAGAAGGAGAAGGATCCAAACTTCACAAGGAAGGACAGGGATCATCAAGAGGTCACAATGATGAAGATAAGTCAAAGAATGGAAATGGAGGAAATGGAGGTAGTGGAAAGTCACCATCCTCACCCTCATCATCATCATCCTCTACTTAATTTTCAGTACATCAGTCACACAAGTCAAAGAACACTGGTAAAATTCCTTTTCTAAAACTTGATGTTAATTTTGAATTGCCAATGTTTAATGGTGACGTCAATGCAGAAAATACTGATAATTGGATTAGGCAATTGGAGGTCTATTTGAAAATCCAGAACCTTCATGATGATGATACCAAAATCCAATTAGCTTCACTGAGGATGGAAGGTGCGTCACTTGTTTGGTGGGAAGCCAAGACAAAGGAGGAGATCATGAAGCATGGTAAGATTATTCTATCATGAACTGATTTCATTACTGCAATAAAATTATAGTTTTGTCCATTAGCTCATATGCAGAAAGCCATAATGAACTGGAAAAATTTTAGACAATTGAAAGGAAATAAGGTGCAAGTTTACACCCAATAATTTAGGAGAAGAGCTCTCTTATTAGGGGTAGATTTGCAGAGCCAATATACCTTGCTCAAGTACATAGTATAATTACATAGCTACCTAAGACATATTATTCTCATGTTTAACCCGACAAGTCTAGATGAAGTATGTGTTCAGGCCACACATCTAGAAGCTAGAGGGAAAACCATTTATGATGAGGGTAGAAACAAACCTCTTAAGGGTAAAAATAAAGAGAAGACCTCAAAAGGTAAAGGAAAAAAGAATGCATCTGTTATGAAAGAGGGAGAAAAAGTTATTTTTAAACATTGTTCAAAATAAGGCCATAATGAAAATCAATGTTGGAAATTACATCCTGAAAAGAGACCCAAGTATCTCAACAACAAAGGGAAATATAAAACTACAGCTACAACTTAACATGATTTAGGAGAGGATTCAGGTGATGAATCTAAAATTACAACAATGGGATTGAAGAACATGAAGGGGAAAGAAATTGAAACTAAACCCAATACTAGTACATCAAATTGTCACATACATGCTCCAAATGAAGAAGAAAGAATTGAATTGTTTCATGTGAGGGTCATATCCAAACATACTAAGATTGACACATTGTTTGACAGTGGGTCACAAGAAAACTTAATCTCTAAATACTTAGTCAAGAAACTTACTCTTGAGAACATACCACATCCAAAACCATATCCACTTGGTTGGATTTGTAAGGATGCAAATTTACAGGTTTCAAAGAAGTGTATATTGTGGTTTGCAATAACTGCACATTTTTTGACACAGTTTAATTAGATGTGGTTCCGCTTGACATAACAGGTATTGTGTTGGGCAGTCCTTACTTGTATGACAAGAAAGTGATCTTCCATCGCCATGAGAAAAAATACCATTTATTCAAAGATGGCAAGGAGTACATTGTTAGATCACATCGCAAGAAGACATGTATTGCTATGGTAAATGCTGGAAAGGTAAAGAGGCTGGTAAATTAAAGTAAAAATTTTGCTCTTCTAATGATTAAGCCCAAGTATTATGTTAATCATGAATCATTTGAGGATTGTGATCCTAAGTTGAAATCATATTTATATGATGTACTTGATGCACATCATGAGATGTTTCAGGAAGCAACAAGATTTCCTCCAAAAAGGGAGATTCAACATGAGATTCAGTTGCAGCAAGATTGTCCTCTTCCAAACATCGACATGTATCGCATGTTGATAATGGAGAATGCTGAAATAAAGAGGCAAATCAAGGAGATGTTGGACAAAGGACTCATAAGGCCAAGCACTTCGCCATGTGGTTCACTCATAGTCTTGATTCCAAAGAAATATGGGACTTGGCACATGTGTGTAGACTTCAGAGCTTTTAACAAGATAACGTTAAAGGATCAATACCCACTCCCAAGGATAGATGATTTGCTTGATCAGCTGAAAGAAGCAAAGTTTTTCACTAATTTAGATTTACGAAGTGGATATCATCAAGTAAGAATTGCAGAAAGTGATATATGGAAGACTGCATTCAAAACCAAATAAGGACTCTTTGAGTGGTTGGTTATGCCATTTGGTTTGTGTAATGCACCCGTGACTTTCATGCATGTTATGGATAATGTTTTGTGCCCATTCCTTGATGAATTTGTGATTGTGTATTTAGATCACATATTGATTTTCAGCAAAACAAGAGGATAACATGTCTTGCATGTGAATAGGGTGCTTGATGTTTTGAAGGAGGAGAAACTATTTCTTCATTGTATGAGGAAGCGTGTTGAGAATTGATCCTTCTAAAGTGGAAGACATTGTGAATTGGCCCACTCCCAAAACAGTAACCGAGGTAAGCATTTTTTTAGGTGCAACTCAGTATTGGAGAAATTTTATTGCTAACTTTTATGCCATCGCAGCTCCTATGCATGCAGTGACAAGTGTCAAGAAAGGCTTCCAATGGGGAGGCAAAAAACAGCAAGATTTCAAAGCTTTAAAAGACAAGATCAATTCAGCTCCAGTCCTTGCATTATCGAATTTGAGACGACCATTCCAGATACAAACTGATGCTAGTGATTATGCCATGGGCACATTTCTTTTGCAGCATAGTAAGCCTATCACTTTTCATTCTAAAACATTCAATGGTGTTGTTATTAATTATCCTACATATGAAAAAGAGTTGTATGCGTTGGTACAAAGGGTCAAGAAGTGGAAATACTACTTGATGGGTAAGAGACGATTATGCATACCGATCACCAACCATTACAATACTTTCAGTCGCAAACATGATTGCAGCAATCACGACATTTCGAGTGGATGGGATTTCTTCAACAATTTCACTTGGTTATAAGGTAAAAGAAAGGTATTTTCAATAAAGTTGTTGATATTATTTCCCAACCAATTATATGTGCTTCTACTTTACTAAAAACTGATTCTATAGTACATGAGAGTTACATAGAAAAATATGCACATGATGTTGATTTTCAAGATGTGTATACTAGTTTGAGTGAAGGGAATCAAGTTGAAGAAAATAATTATTACATGCATAACAATTTGCTATTTCATTTGGGAAAATTGTGTATACCACAAGGAGAGAGGCTAAGTGTCATGAGAGAAGCTCATTCATATCTTATTACTGGACACTTTGAGGTAAGCAAAATAATGGCGCATCTACAGAGGTATTGTTATTGTCCTCGCATGATAGATAGTGTGTCGTGTTTTATAAGAGGTTGTTCTATGTGTGCAACAAGTAAGACTAGCAATAGGAAGCTTGGGTTGTACACGCCACTACTGGTACCATCAAGGCCATTGGAGAGTGTCTCCATGGACTTTGTTGGAGGTCTACCTATGTCAAGAAAACAACATGATTATCTTTATGTATTTGTGGATAGATTCAGTAAAATGTGTATATTTATGCCATGTAAGAAAACATTACTTTTAAACAAACAACTGAACTTTATTTTCAACATGTATGGGTTCATTATGGATTGCCTACTTCTATAGTTAGTGACAGGGATTTCAGGTTCATTGGGAATTTTTGGTCCAATCTTTGGAGTATGAAGGACACAAAGTTTAAAAAGAGTATTGCTTTTCATCCGCAAACTGATGGCCAAACCGAGGTGGTCAACAAAACCATTGTGCATCTATTGAGAGGATATTGCTGCAAACATCCTAAGTCGTGGGATGATCAGTTGTTACATTCAGCACACTTACAACCAGGCAAGGCACTCTTCTACAAATACATCACCTTTTGAAGTATGCTTTGGGTATTTTCCAAAATCGCCATTAGACTTCATCTTTGAGAAAGATGTTGCAATTGATGGGCATAGTGATTGTTAGGTCCCTGTAATTTGTCAGATTGGCAAGACCAAATAAACAAGGGTAACATCAAACCAACTTTGGAGTCCTAGGACCTAGCCTTCTTGGAGTCAGAGAGGGCTCTCTCTAAATTTGTATAAAAGATATAACTTGATTGATTTAGGATGTTGATTTTAGGCTAGTTAAAATGATAGGGATTGTTTGTTTTGTTTTGTTTTGTTTGGTTGCTTGTCAAGAAGAACAGGTAGAGTAAGAGAAGTTCAAACCATTGGGCTATGGATTCTGTAAAAGGTTTGAGGAGTACATCAGTGAATCAAGGGTGTTCCAAAGGGAAAGCTTACAAAGCCAAATGGATCTTAATAGCTTATGTGAGTGTGAAATGAACATTAAGTTGTGATTTTAGTATGTTTAAAGGGAAATTAAGAATCCTTTAACATATACTAGAACAAGAAGAGTCTTTAAGATCACTATTCTTAAGAAAGACCTAAAGGACATGGCACACCATAAACTTCTTTGGCCTGAATTTATCAAGTAAACTTTAAGACAACATTAATCCAACAAACCCTATAGAGCAGGGAACTCCTAAATTCTCTAGCTATTCACTTTCAAACAAATAAAACATTTAAGTTAACATTTTAGCAATTATTAAAGAGCAGGGAACTCCTAAATTCTTCAATCAGACTTCAAAGACCTTTAAAGTGACTTTTCAAGATAGACTAAAGGATGGGGAAAACCATAAACTTTTTTAGCCAAACCCTAGTAAGTAAACTTCAAAGAAAACCTTGAGAACAACATTTTAAGCAGAACCAAGGAACCGGGCAAACCATAAACTTATTTGGCTTAACTCTACTGAGTTAATCTCAAGAAGACAAACTAGGTTAAAATGGAGAGCAGGAAACTCCTAAGTTCTCCAATCAGACCCAGCAGAGGAAAACATTTAAACAACATAAAGCAGACAGAATTAAGGTGCCTCTAACAGCATATCTTAACCTAAATTTTTTGTTCTGTTATAAGGGAAATAGATGCAAAAAATGGAAAAAAAAGGAAAACAATTACAAAATTAGAATAAAATCACCATTTAACAAAGTTCATGAATCCTGTCAATGTGCTTGTTCAATGATATTCAGTCCAAAATAGTTACAAAGCTCCAAAGGCAAACTTCTTTACAACTCAAATTCTATGAGGGATTCAACTCAACAACCAACAAACAAAAAATATGAAGCATAAATGCAGTATTTATCTTCCAAATGAGGAGGTGAAACCTAGCTAGGGTTTCAAATGTCATTTATTACATAGTTTATGCATTTTGACTTTTGAGACCATGCAAGGCCCAAGGAAAAATATCTAAAACTCATTCATTGCAATAATAACTTCTAACATAACTACTGAGCTAATTTTGGAATAAGCTTGAATTTAAGGATTCATAATAAATTTTGCAATAACTCCTGGTAAGGGCGCAGCTCCAAGGTACAGGGGTGCAGCACCAGTGAAAACGCACAGCGCCAAGACTGAGAAAATGGCTTGTTTTGCAGCTAACTTTTGGAGGCCTTCCCGATGTCCAAATGAGCTCCATGATGGCTTATTGGAAAGCTATCTGAGTCTATTTTCCAAATATTCTTTCACTTTCCACAATGGTGCCTATTTTCCCTGTCAAAAATCACTTCTCCCAATACTTCTAAATGCGTAGCGCTAGTGCCAAAAAGAGGGCAGAAAGGTGTTTTTTGGTAGTTTTTGGCCTTTTTGAGGGACTAGTTTTGCTCCAAATCTTCTGTAACTTTGGAAGGTTGATGTAATCATCACTAGGAACATGATTATGCTAACATTTTTCCATTTGGACGGCCCAAAAAAGAGTGTAGCTCCAGTGGCGCTGCACGTTTGGCCAATTTTTTGCAAGTCAAAAATTTAAAATGTGCACAAAAGTGCAAAAATTGGAATTTTGTTTGTTGATCAAGGCTTAGAGGCCTGGAGGGACACCTCAGCAAGAATTTTGAGCTTATATTTCTCTTTTTCCTTGGTCAAAGCTCAAATATTTGCATCGTCACATTTGAGCTTGGCCCTTGCAATCATGTTTCTCATGGCATAATGTTTTGCCATCTTCCTCTGCATGTCAGTGTCTCTCTTTGCCTTCTATAGTTGATCCTCTAGGTGAAAATTAGCTCTCTCAAGCCAAGACTCCCTATCCCTACTAATCTCTATGGCAAGTAGCTCACTTGGAGTGATTTGCTCTGCCAATTTTGCCTCTTTTTTCCTTTCCTGGGCTAAAGCCCTCTTCAGCCCAATGGTCTTTGGCATCTGTCTAGGAAGCTGATATTCCTCATCATCACTGTCATAAAAACTGCCTAAGGTCTCATCTAGCAAAGCCTTGTCCTTTCTTGCCTCTCTTTGAGCTCTGATTGCCCTTACCTCACTGATGGTTTGCTTTGTCTCCAACTGCTGATTCTCCAACTCAAGAAAGTTAAACACATTCTTTGCTCTACCAAGATTAGCTTGTAGCTCACTAATCTTGGCATCCTTGCTTTTTATCAACATATTGGTAATTCTCTCCTCATCCTCGTCTTCAAGGTCAATCAACTGAAACTCCTGCTCAATTTCATGTTTGTCCTCCTCCTCAATAATGATATGCCTTGTAACCTTTTCCTTGCCCTTATCAACCTGTTTTTTTGATGAAGAAGGCATGGCCCCTTTCACCTCAAGTGAATCAAACACATGCCTATGGCCTCTCTAATATGTAAAAGTAAAATGCTCAATTTTAATCATTTTAGTGCCAGTTGTCTTAATGTTCCCTTCACTGCTTGATGATCTGGTATCAAGATATGATGATGAAGGATTGTGTAAAGGTGATGAGGAAGGATCAACTTGAGGTGAGTGGATGTGAGTGGATGGTGATGTATGAACAACAGGAGGTGATGGATGAGTGGATATGGGAGGATGAGAATATGAAGGAATATCCTGCTGATGATGGCCAGGTGGAGTAGTGAAAACATCATTGGAAATGAATGCATCCCATGAAATGTTTTTCTGTTGTAGCTGATGCATGACCACCATCTTGATGAGTGAATGATGAAATAGGCTCTGCATTTGTTGATTGTAATATTTCTTTTGCACAATGTTGTCCATTTTGTCAATGCTACGGAAAATATAATATGGTATATGCAACATCCTAACTCTAGTGAAATGCATAAGAAGACGGATATGGTATGAGTAGTGGCAGGAAAACCTTCTCTAACAAGTGAAATACTTCATTATTATCTTCATCATGGGTGCAGATCTATCAAGAAGATGAGAAAAAGGGAAGATGGACTTGTGGTGATATTTATACCTAGGTTTGAGGTATGGTTCAAAATAACTCATGTCCAAGTTCGCTTGTTTGAACCACATCTCTCCCACACTAGGTATTCCTTTAGCAGCTGCAATGGCATTGGTAGACATCTCAAAGGTGACCACGACAAGATTGACCTGCCTGTCATGTAGATTGATGATGAACAATCTTGTTAGCTCCGGGTGATTTTGGACTTGCTACACTCTCTCACAAAACTCAAAGCAGCCCACATGTTAAAAACAAGAAATAGTAAGAGGAGAGGCCATGAGTTCCCTTGTGGTGATAGGTTAAAATATTTTTATCTTTCCTCCCTTATGATCATGTCTCCTTGGCATTTGTGCCTCACCAACCATACCACTGTCTTCTTCCTCTGACATATTCAAATTCTGATTTGGAAACCCTAGGGTGGAAGTGAAATGAAATGAGGGGAAGGGAATGAAATAGCAATTTGAACAAATGAAGGGAATGAGTGAAGGGGAAAACTATATGAATGTAAACCCTAAATCAATGCAATTACCCTTGTTTATGACTGATTTTCTTTAAGGAGGTTGAAATAGGGATAAAACAGTGATCTCAATCTAAAACTTAGGGTTTCCTTTAGGGTTTCATTTTCATTCAATTAATAGTGGTCAAATAGCTTCAAAGAAAGTTTCATGTTATGTAATTACCACTCAAGAGTGCTTGGAGGACTTTGGAAAAAATTTTGGAGAAGATTTGAGTGGCCCCAACCCTTGGAAAAATCCTTTGTCTAAGCGTGCAGTGCCAGTCTCTGAGCGCGTAGTGCCAAGATAAATTTCACGGGGTCCTTTCTGGCAAGGGTGCAGCGCCTTCAGAAAACGTGTTGAGGAAAACGGGCAAGGGCGCAGTGCCAACTCCCAGGCGCGCAGCGCCAAGGAAACTTAGCACAATTTCACCCAAAAACTCACAAATTCTTCCTTGCTGAGGGCTCTTGATGTTTTGAAAGGTAACAATGGTTCTCTTGAAGTGTGAAATGGGCTTTTATAGGCTTGCGGATTTAATTTAACTTTGAAAAACCCACTTTCTAATGTTTTGAAGTCTTCTTCTTCTTTCACTAATACTCTTTGACACTTTTTTGCATTTGCAGGTTGTTGAAGTCATGAAGTTGGCTTTTCTTTTGCTCATTGAGGCTTGACATGTTCACTTTGACAACTTTGGGATTTAGTCACATAGTAGCATCTTCAAAATCTTCTCTAGTTTCCACCATAAAGTTCAACTCGTCTTTTCCACCTTCTCTGGCCACCTTTTCAAAACCTCAAGTTTCTGCAGTTCTTTACAACAATCATCAGTGTTGTCTTCTAAGTCCTCTATAGCCCTTTCAAGTTCATTAATTTCTGTCCAGTTCACCTTACCCTTTTTTCCATATTCCATCAATATTTTTTGATAGACTTTCTTCAATTTTGGCCTTGTGTGCTTCCTCCATGTCATCTTCCTCCAAGTAATCACTACTTTGGCACTCAAATGGACTATCAAGTTTTATAACCCATGTCATCTGCAAGACCAAGTTTTTTCCCTTTCCCTTGTTGTAAGTTGTTTTTATTCACGAGTAGACAGTCTACATCATCAGTACTTTTGCTGATAAATCTTCCAACACCTCTACAGAAGTGCCAAACTTTGTCCCATTTTTCTTACTTACAGGTTCTGAACTGAGAAGATAATCCTCTTTTGGAAATAACCATGTCCTGACATTCTATTACATCTGAGCCAAATTCTATCAAAGGAAAAGTAGTGCCTGAAACATCCAAGGATTACCTTGAAAAATGTAAAACCCTAATGACCTAATGGGGGTGCTTTTTGACTTGATTTTGAATGAAATTTGACTTAGAAACTTTCAAGTGAAAAGAGCATTTCCAGAAGTGCTATTGTGCTCAAGGGGACATGGGAATGTGTTAGCAATAAGAAATCTTAGAGGGAGGATGGAGTTTATTGACGGGGGGAAATGGGGGAAATGAGGTTTTGGGTAGGAAAGAAGGATGAAAATGAGAATTATGAACCAATAATGAGTCTTTTAGAGCAACAGGGTGACTTTGAGATGGAAAACTGATAGATAGGGAAAAGGTTTTATGAAGATAATGAAGGCAATGAGATTTCTGAAACTCAAGATATTCAAGGAATATTGTTTTCAAAAAACTATAACCATTCTATAGCCATCCAAAGATAGTGAAAAATATCGATGACTAATAGTGGCTCCACTTGGGGAGGGCAGCTCCTTTCAGGAGGTGTCAAGAACCTTAGATCTCTGATTTTGCAGATGAAATGTCTCACATGATTACTAATTTTCTCCATTTTGTAATGTTGATCTTGTTGCAAATTTAAATGATTGTAGCCTTCACATTTTTTAAAAATGCCTCCTACAAACCAATTCTACTTACCCATCCTTGTAATTCTAACATTGTTTCTTCATTTGGGTGCATTTGGACTGACAAACCCTTGACATTATTTTTCTTTTGAAAGCATAAAAGCTATCTACTTCTACCCTTATATCATCCAAAGGCTCAGATTAGACTGATGAGCTCTTTTATTTCTCTACCTAAACTACTTATCTGTCAAGATTAAATATTTTGACAGATCTTCATTCTTTGATCTATTAACATGAAATTTAAAACATGACTAAATCAATATTAAGCGGTTTGATTGCCATGAATTGTGGCATTCTGGACAAGCTGAACACAATATTTACTTTGCAAAAGTAAAACTAAAAACTGAGGGCTATAATTTGGAATGTGTCATTCATCCCTCTCTTTTCTCTTTGGTTCAAATTTGAACTTTAGGAACCAATATCTTTTCCTAGCCTAATCTGCTGATAAGACAAGTTTAAATAGTTTTGCAAATCTTCATTTATAAATTATCAGAAATAAATTTAATTTTGTTCAACCATGATTAAGCTGTATGGCTTGAAAAATATTTCATCAAAAATTAGTGGCATTTGGACTTGCACACTTTCAGAAATATTCATTTTTTGATATGGGGCTTTACCTTTTCTTTGATCTGCCCTCTTTTCTCCTTTTTTTTTCTTTTTCTTTCTTTTAGTCAAAACAATATAAAACTAAAAATATGATCATAGTGTTGAGCTCATTTGCATACCTATCTATCCTAATTGAACTTGTATATGATATCTGCATTAGGTGAACTCTCTTTTCCAATGCAACCAACCAATTAAATGATTGTATGAGTGATTTTTGTTCAGCCCTTTGAGTGTGCTGAAAAAATGAAAAGGCCACTCCCATCTCATCTTTTTTTTGAACAACAATGCTCAAAATCTTCTTTATAATATGCAACAAACTGTACCTTTATAGTTTACTCCTTTAAATGTATCTAAGAAAACAAAAAAGGGGTCTTTGAATAATAATTGGCCTAGAGGATTTGAGAAATAAGCTTCATCTAGGACTACTCCTTCCTCCACTTGGTTAAGCTTGGGATTCTTTTGAGAAAGAATCTCTTTCTCTTCTTCATGATGATCTGATTTAGAAACCTCATAATGTAATGCTATGTTGTTCTCTAGCACACCTGATATGCTCTGAGTGAGTGGGAAGAATTCTATCTAAAGGCCATCATTAAGAAAATTCCCTGGCAGTAGGTCCCCTTGAGAAGATAATACAACCTTAATATCAATCTTTTCCTCTGTTTCTTCATGAGGCAAGGCTGCAACACATAAATAAGCAGGAGAAAAAATAGAAATGTTTTCTTTACATAAAATTTTAGATGTTGGCTGCATGTTTAGGATTTGATTGATTTCTTCTTTGATCGAAGGAGGAGGCATCCTTTGTTTTCTTTGGATAGAACCACAAATGATCTCTTTCTCTTGTGAATACTGATCATATGGTTGAATGTCTTCTTGAGCCTCACACAAAAGAATATATGAATCATCCTTGGTATCTTCAGAGGGATCTTGTGTATTTTATTTTATTTCCTGATTGTCTTCCTTCTCAACAAATTTCTCTTGATTTTCAAGATATTCATCTTGAGCATGAGATTCATGAATTGCCTCTGATATATCCTCCAGGTGCCAAATTATTTTTACAATCTGAAATGAATCAAAGCATAAGGGTAGAGATTATAAATGTGTTGACTCCTCCTCTATTTCAGATTTTGTGAGCTCAAGATGTCTTAGGGGGAGAAATTATGGATCTGAAAAAGGGTTTGTATCATCCATCTCGTCCTTGATTGATTTCCTAGAGCATTCCCCCTTGTTTCTATATGCAACATGCTTGCAATGATCTCTTAATAGGGAAGCACAAGATGTAGGAAGGGAACTTAGTCTTTCTTGAAAACTTCCTGTATTTTCTTCTTTTCAATCTTGTTTAGCATGCACATTTTGTTCGTTATCTTTGCATTGTAATGACTGAGCTTGTTCTTCCCAAGAAAATACTATTGGCTGTTTTGAATAGTCAGCTCCAAACTCAACATTGTACTATTCCTCTTTCCTCCTTCTAATCATATGCATTTCTTTGTTAACTGTGTTTTTCAACATCTCTAGCTTTATCTCTGAAGATATCAGTTTCTCTTTATCTACTTTGTCCGTCTCTATTGCTCTTAGCTTTGCCTCCCTGTTCAACATGTTGGCTTCCACTTCGATTTCCATCCTTTTCATTTCCTCCAGGTTTGAAGGATCTCTTTCTCTTATCTAGAATGTCATCTCTGGGTCAAAGGTATCTGGGTAGTGCAAGAGAGCCCACTCTGGGGTGGCTTTATTTTAGCAGGTATTGCATGATATACTTTATTAAACCTGGCTGAAAAGTGTTGTACTGTCTCCCCTAGTTTTCTTTTTAGATGGTTATACTCTTCCATGATGGTTGTCTTTTTAGATGGTCATATTTTTAGATGGTTATACTCTTCCATGATTGGTTGTATTTTTAGATGGTTATACTCTTCCATGATTGGTTGTATTTTTATATGGTTATACTCTTCCATGATTGGTTGTCTTTTTAGATGGTTATACTCTTCCTTGAACCTAGTTGAAAAGTGTTGTAATGTCTCCCCTTGTTGTTTGCAAGGGTGCAGCGCCAGCTTACAGGCGTGCAGTGCCTTCAGAGAATGTGTTGAGGGAAACGAGCAAGGGCACAACACCAACTCCCAGGCACGCAACACCAACTCCTAGGCGCATAGTGCCAAGGAAAATGCGCAGCTCCAAGGAAACTTAGCACAATTTCACCCAAAAACTCACAAATTCTTCCTTTTTGAGCACTCTTGA
The DNA here is from genome assembly GCA_034641835.2 of Pinus albicaulis. Lineage (NCBI taxonomy): Eukaryota > Viridiplantae > Streptophyta > Pinopsida > Pinales > Pinaceae > Pinus > Pinus albicaulis. The sequence continues at coordinate 89,480,277 of CM076576.1, forward strand.
TGTTTTGAAAGGTAACAATGGTTCTCTTGAAGTGTGAAATGGGCTTTTATAGGCTTGCAGATTTAATTTAACTTTGAAAAACCCACTTTCTAATGTTTTGAATTCTTCTTCTTTTTTCACTAATACTCTTTGACACTTTTTTGCATTTGCAGGTTGCTGAAGTCATGAAGTTGGATTTTGTTTTGCTCATTGAGGCTTGACATGTTCACTTTGACAACTTTGGGATTTAATCACATAGTATCATCTTCAAAATCTTCTGTAGTTTCCATCATTAATTTCAACTCACCTTTTACACCTTCTCTGGCCACCTTTTCAAAACCCCAAGTGTCTACAGTTCTTTACAGCAATCATCAGTGTTGTCTTCTAAGTCCTCTATAGCCATTTCAAGTTCATTAATTTCTGTCCAGTTCACCTTACCCTTTTTTCCGTATTCCATCAATATTTGCTGATAGACTTTCTTCATGTTTGGCCTTGTGTGCTTCCTCCATGTCATCTTCCTGCAAGTAATCACTACTTGGGCACTCAAATGGAATATCTAGTTTTATAGCCCATGTCATATGCAAGACCAAGTTTTTTCCCTTTCCCTTGCTGTAATTTTTTTATTATTCAAGAGTAGAAAATCTACACCATCAGTTGTTTTTCCCTTTCTGCTGATAAATCTTCCAACACCTCTACAGAAGTGCCAAAATTTGTCCCATTTTTCTTACTTGCAGGTTCTGAACTGAGAAGATAATCCTCTTTTGGAAATAACCATGTCCTGACATTCTATTACATCTAAGCCAGATTATAGCAAAGGAACGACCTAAATGGAGGTGTTTTTTGACATGATTTTGAATGAAATTTGACTTAGAAACTTTCAAGTGAAAAGAGCATTTCCAGAAGTGCTATTGTGCTCAAGGGGACATGGGAATGTGTTAGCAACAAGAAATTTGAGGGAGGATGGAGTTTATTGACAGGGGAAAAGGGCAGAAATGAGGTTTTTGTTAGGAAATAATGATGAAAATGAGAAGTATGAACCCATAATGAGTCTTTTAAGAGAAACATGGTGACTTTGAGATGGCAAACTGATAGATAGGGAAAGGTTTTATGAAGATAATGAAGGCAGTGAGATTTCTGAAACTCAAGATATTCAAGGAATATTGTTTTAAAAAAACTATAACCATTCTATAGTCAACCAAATACAGTGAAAAATACTAATGACTAACAGTGATATTGACAAGGCTCGAAATTTCATTGAGCAAATTCAAATTATACATCAACATGTTCAAGAACAGCTTGAGAAGAGTCAAAGAAAATACAAGGAGAGGCATGACAAATATAGAGTTGGTCACAACTTTCAAGAAGGAGATGAGGTATGGTTACACATAAGCAAAGAAAGGATGCAAGGAGAAGGTAAAAATATCAAACCCATTCGCTATGGTCCATTCAAGATCATAAAGAAAGTTGGTAACAATGCATTTCAACTTGACTTGCCTTCTTATATGCAAATGTATTCAGTTGTTAATGTTTAAAACGTATGTTTGTATGAGCCACATTTGATCGATGATCAAGGAAGTGATGTTCAACTGCCATCTATTGAAGATTTCTCACTAGAATTTATGGATGAGCTCAAGGAAGATACAATTCTTGACAGGAGGACAAGAGCATCCAAGAGGGGCAATGTTGACTACCTTCGAGTTGGGCTCAAAGGTAGTAATCCAAGCAAGGCAAAGTGGATGGAAGTTGGAAAGGTGAGGGAGTTGTACCCTCATCTCTTGAATAGGTAATCAAAGTATTTTGGGGTCCAAAAGCTTCCCAATGGGGAGGTGTGATCAAGAGTTCATAATTTTTTCTCAAAAATGAAGGTTACATGATCAGGTTGAAACCAGGATGGTTGCGTAGATCTCGTCTTCTAATTCTGGCGCCCGAATGGTTCGAAAAATCGATGTCGTATGAGGGAGATATCGCGTTCTGATCGATTTCCCAAATAGTTAAATTTTGCGACAGGTTTGACTGGGATGCCTAATCAGCATGCAGGTACACAGTCATAAATTCCTTTTTTCTCCAAGCCAATCAGAGACTGACAAATGTCATTATGTCATTGGGTGATGAGTTGTACGTTTTATTTTTTTGAGGCCAATGGGAGGGTGACACGTGACCAGCCCTGAGGCCACCATTTGTGCCCTAGACGATGTCACAAAATTTTATGGAGGCCGCCGTGTTCGACCACGCAACCTCCCATGGAGCATCCACCCACTACAATCGTCTAAGTTGTGCATTGAGTCTTAACATCTAATGGTTAAAGGTTCTATTTGAAGTTTTAAAACTTTGCGAGCAGGGGTTGGGGACTGCTGACGGTCCCAACCCGCTGACGGCCCCATAGAGTAGTCACTTGGCATTGCCACAACCGTGACATCAAACTTAACGACGACAAAATTTTGAAAATCGTTTCAGGTTGGAAAATTGTCCCATGCGGGGATGCTGGCTATGGTTACCCTGACAGCTATGTAACCTTGACGTAAACTCTGGTTCCACCACATCTTCAACCATAGTTTTCAAGTGGATTTTGTTCCATAGTTTAATGTGACCGTGGGTTTGCGGGGGTTGGCATGTGGCCACCCCCTCCCCTTAACCTTGACATTAAATTTTATTGTTAGGATTGGCGGTAAAACTTAGTGCACCCTTAATTTTTGGATATTTCGCTGAATTTAACTACAAATAAGTGCAGTTTTCTAGAGTTAGAGGAGGTTTTCTATGAATTATTGGGAAAAGGCTAGGAGGGTCAATTTTCGACCAATTGGATTGAAACACGAGTCTACCTAGACTAATTGGAGTAGATAAAACATCCATTAGAGGCCTGTAAACACATGTATTTGCAAAATTTTGAGCATAATGAAAGATGGTGATCTGGATTTTTGCAGGAACACAAAAGAATAAACATATAACCATAAATACAAAGATGCAGCGGAAATAACACTTCATTTCATTAATATCAAAGAACTTAAATTTGCTTACAGACATAATGGAAATAAATTAGCTAGGGCGTTGGTAGCTATCTCTGAGAAGAGATGTGGAAGCTACAGGCCTTTGAACTGAGTTACAATGAGGCTAGAGGGCCTATTAATTATTTAGAAACATGGAAAACCCTAAACATCCAAAACCTTAACCCTAGGAGATGAAGCGCCAAAACTATGGGCCCCGTTTGGGTAAATTGGTGTTTCAACTTCCCGAGGACATAACTTTGGCATACGGTCTTCGTTCAACACGAACCATACCTCGTTAGAAAGATATATCTGAGATATAAAAATTTTGAGTGAGAAACATTGGTCCATGGACCCATGTTTCTCCCATTTTTCCCAAAAAATTCGTTTAGGGCCTCAAAACAGCTCAGAAGTTTAGGACCCGAAAAACTGCTAAAAATAGTAAGTTGTGCTGAAACTGAAAAAATGAAAGAGACAATGGTGGGGCCCCAAGTGGAATAGGAGGGTGACCACAAATATCCACCTGGATCATTCCTCCCCACTTAGGAAGAAATGGTCCCCATTGCATTAAGTTCCTCCATGAGATGAGGAAATTTCTACTGAACTTGGTCCCGAGTGAACCACTTTCCTTGGTGTAGGAGTTGGCCAGCTTTGACAACCCGATACGGTTGGATATTCTGTTGGCGAGTGTTCTTGATTTTCTTGTCCATGATACAATCTATGGTGGCCTGTTCCATGTAGTCTGGGTTTAACTCTATTGGTGTGAGTTGTTCTACAATGTCAGAGGTGTCCAGTAGAGGTGGGAAGTAAGGACGAAGGCGGTCCACATTGAATACTGGGTGCAGACCAAGGAATGGTGAAATATTGAGCTCGAATTCATTGTTCCCTATAGCCTCGGTGATGGTGTACAACCTGTACTGGAGCGGGCAAAGCTTGCAGTGGGGTCCAATGAGGCACTCCTTCTACAAATGTAGCCATACTTTGTCGCCCACCTGGAATTTGTGTGGCACCCAATGTTGATCATGGCGTTGCTTTTACTTAGCATTGGCTCTATCCAATATGTCATGAACCTATTGGTGGATGTGTTGAATGCGCTCAATGAAGCTATTTGCTTTTTCAGACTGGACATGAGCCGAATCGGCCTGAGTAGACGCAAATGGCATGCTATGTCAATGGGACATAGAGGCTGGAATCCCAAGCCCACCTGAAAGGGGCTATGGCCGATTGAATTGTGGAGAGCCCAGTTATAACTATGTTTTACATAGGGGAGGCTCTCGTCCCATGTGTGTGGATGCTTTGAATTGTACATGCGCAGAATCTGTACAATCATTCTGTTGACAACCTCTGTCTGGCCATCTGTTTGGGGATGGAAAGTTGTGGACTTTGTGAGCTTGGTGTCCAACATTGACCAGAGGCTGGACCAAAATGTGCTGAGGAACCTACTATCCCATCTAATATGATAGACTGTAGGATCCCAAAGTGCACCCACACTCGTTCAAAGAAGAGTTTAGCAGTGGCTTCTGTTGTGATATTCTTCTTGCAGGCCATCTTCGAGAATCTGTCAACGACCACGAAAACACAGTCATTTCCATGCTTAGTAGAAGTTAGGCCCAACATGTAATCCATGGATATGGATTCCCAACGTCGACTAGGGGTAGGTAGCGGAGTATATAGGCCTTGCTTCTTGATGGTCAGTTTGTCAATGGCTTCCCGACATCCTTTTGAAGGTTCGGCCAATAGAAATACTTTTGCAGTACTGCTACTATTTTCTTGACCCCGAAATGCCCAACGACTCGACTGTAGTGTGCTTCCCATATCATCTTGGCATGCTCGCTTGAAGGAACACAAAGGTGTCCTAGGTGACATAAAAGTTCATCTTGTAGGTGAAAATTTGGAACTTGCGTACCCCCCAAGAGTGCCTTGTAAGTGTGGCCAAATTCTGGGTCTCTCTCATAGAGAAGCGGCCAATCAGAAGTTTTGTGCCCACAAGAGTTGAGAACGGTGGTGAGCGCCATGATTGATGGTCGGCTGAGGCAGTCTGCAACATTATTGGTGCTACCCTTCTTGTACTTGATGTTCAAATGAAACTATTGCATATATGTGGACCACTTCTGATGGCGAACATTCTGCAACTTCCCTTGTGTCTATATGAACTGCAGGGGCCGGTGATCTGTGTGGATGATTTTTTCCTTTCCCAAAATGTAATGCTTCCATTGTCGACAAGCTTGCACAATGGAATACATTTCTTTGTCATAAGTGGGATACTTGCAAATTGTGTCAGAATTGTGTGAGATAGTGTCTCTTATGATATGCCATTAGTTTCACATTGGTAAACCCTTTAATAGCATAGTCAGAGGCATCTGTCTCGATCTCAAATGGCTGTTGCAAGTCTGGTAAAGTGAGCACTAGGGCAGAACAGAAGCGATTTTTCAATTATGTGAACGCCTTCTGTTGAGGTTCTAACCAAAAGAATTTTTCTCTCGCTCATCGCTTGGTGACTTGAGTCAAGGGCCAAGTGATATGAGAGAATCCCAACACGAACCTCCGATAGAAATTAGCAAGACCCAGAAAGCTGCGAAGCTCTGTTATAGTGGTTGGGGCTGGCCAATCCCGAATGACTTGGATCTTGGCTGGATCCACATGCACCCACCTTTCATCAATAATGTATCCCAGATATTGAACCTGGGTCATGCCAAAAGTGCACTTCTCCAAATTGGCACACAACTTGTGTTGCCGCAGTGTTTGGAGGACTTATCGGATGTGGTGGAGGTGCTCTTCCCAAGTCTGGCTGAAGATCAGAATGTCATCCAAGTACACCAATACAAATGAGTTGGTGAATGGCCGCAAGATGTCGTCCATTAACCTCATGAAGGTTGTGGGAGCATTCGTCAACCCGAAAGGCATGACTAGCCATTCAAAAAGGCCTTCCTTGGCTTTGAAGGCAGTCTTCCACACATCGGAGGGTTCAATTGGTACCTGGTGATACCCAGACTTCAAGTCAATCTTGCTGAAATTTTTGCACCTTTGAGTTGGTCCAGAAGGTCATCAATCCGTGGGATTGGGGACCTATTCTGGACAGTGATCTTGTTTAGCACCCTATGTTACACCATTTTTTGGTCATCTAACCTTTCATCATTAGATGGACCCAAGTACACCATGTAAGACCAGTTTTACCCCAAGTAAAACTGCTTTCACTATGTTAATTAAGAAACCCCAAAAGGAATAATTAATTAAACCACAATTTAATTATTATTCCCAGTCATGTTTAACCCAAAAAACAAAGAAATTAATGAGATACACCCATAGTTATCTTATTATTTTCTAGGAATAATTATTTAAATAATATTCCTTGTTAAATATGACCAAATCAACCACTATTAATTAAATAAATCATTATTTATTTGATTATATCTCAACCACTTCCTTAAAAGAATAAATAAATCATTTATTTATTTATTCTTCACTAATCAAGGGATTTTGACCCAAGTCAAAGTCCCTTTCCCTCCAACAAATAATAATAAAATATTCCATAGAGGTGGATCTAGATGTGATTAACATTATTTTAATCATGCACCAAGATCTAGAAGAACCCAATATTTTGTTATAAATAGGAGGGTTTTCCCCATCATTCTTCACCTTTTGTTGCATACTAGATCACTCTGGATCTATACACTCGGTCTCATTTTCTGCCATTGTTGCTCCCATTGGGCTCTACCTTCTACATTGGGTTTTCTACATCTACAAGAGAGAGAAAGCTTAGATCTGAAGTGCTGAGGACTACAAAGAACCCATCCCATTGAGGAGATCCGGATACACCTTCTTGTTTCCTCCCAGGTGCCCTGTAATATAAAAATTCATTCAAAAATCGTGTTCTTGTCTTGTCTGTTGGATGCATGGAGCAAACTCTTTATTTTTCTGCTTAATGTCTTTCCCTTTATAGATCATTTGTTGCGGCATTTTTAACTGCAATTATGAGATCTAAAGATGTTTTTATGCGGCCACTCTATTGTTATTAGGGCTACAATAGTTATCGTAGCTAAAGTGGTTCTTTTAAATTTTACTTGACGAAGAATTCCTTACCTGGCACAAATGCGATGATTAAGACTCCACCTTGGTTTAAATTCGACTATTTATGCGTTTTTCATATTCACGCATATCCGGCTACTTGAGCCTAGAGCTTCTTTTGTTGTAGTTTTCCTCTTTATGTCATTTTTTCTCTGAAACCTAAACTTAAAATTTCTTAGTGTGTTCCCACACGGCCCTATTGCCGGATGTAGACACAGTAAGCACTAAATAAACCTTTTCAAAAAATCTGCCGCCGAAACAGCCGGAACGGGGGGGTCGCACCTTTTGGCCCAAAACCTGCGACCTGGACGCACTTTTTGGCATGTTTCCTGCGACCTCAACTCAGATCAGGTCAGAACCTGCGACCTGCCTTTTTTCCAGCATTTTTTCTGTAATTTTTCTGGGTTCTGCTGCAGCCTCTGCCAGGGTTTTCCAGCCTCTGTCTCAGCCCGCCTTGACCAAGATCTGATCTGTTTTTACTCATCTAAGTGGGAACCCAGCCCCTTGGGGCTTTAGTACCCTCCACTTTTTGTGGAAGAGTTTCAGCTGTTTCAGCCGTCGGTTTCAGAGCTTCAGCCCCCTCTTTTTCCAGATCTGTTACCTCACTTTCAGATCCTTTGAAATCAGCCTCTTTCCCTTTCAAATCACCTCTTGTCGTTTTGTGTGGACCTCTGCTAAAGGCCTCTGCCTTGCCCTCCCCCCGGTTTTTTGCTGATTTCCCTTTTTCCAGCCACCTTGCCTCTGTCTCTTGGCTGTGATCTGCACCCCTTGTCTGCAGCTTTATCCTCCAAATCTCTGTCCCCTTTGACCCTAGATCTGTTGAGTTTCCTTTGGTGTGTTTCCATAGTTTTTTCCCTTTCTTTTCAGCATAGTTGTGAGAGACCCACCTTCTTGGGTTAGATTGATGCATACGTGGCTGTTATTTTTCTGTTATTTCAGCATTTTATTCTGTTCTCTGTAGGTTTATTTTCAGCTACGTCGCACACTTTTTCTTGCTCTCAAACAACGGAAAGGGTTTAAAAATTAAAATTAACGCACACCACACACTGACCCTAAGTGAAGAAGCGCCTGGTTTACACCGCCTGGCAAAGACTCTAAAATAAATCGTCACTGCACCTTGTCTGCCCTTGACCTTCTTGATTCTGTCCCTTTCTGCCCTTGTCGGTTTCCTTCTTCCTGTCATCATTGCGCCCCCAAGGCGCCTTTCCCGGAGACTTCTTGGCCTTCATCCTCAGTTTCCGGTTGATCGACCTGCTCCGCACCATCGTCGTCGAGCCAGTCCACCTTCGAGTCCGCACTCCGACTCCTCTCCTGATTCATCGGGTCCCCCTTCTCCTTCCGGTTCTCCCCCTTTTACCTTCACCATGTCTGGACCGGGGCCTAACGCTAGCGGTTCTCCCGGCCCCAATGCCGGCCCTACTTCTAGCGGAACCGTCACAACCACTACTCCGGCCACCCCTGTGCTGCCGTACATTGCAGGCCTCAGCCTCCCCGATTTCCATCGGTTGATTAATGACCCCATTCACCATAATACTACCTGGCCCGCTATGCCCACCAAGCTACCCTCTGATATCCCTAAGTTTGAGGGCCTTAATGGCGAAGTCCCAACCAATCACGTCCGGTCTTTCCACATGTGGTGTTCCTCCAACTCCATTACCGATGACTCCATCCGTCTTCGTTTGTTCCAACGCACGCTTATCGGCGAAGCTTCTAAATGGTATGTCGAACAGGCCACTTCCTCCCATACCACGTTTGAGACTCTTGCCCAAGCCTTCTTGTCGTACTTCCAGCTCCCTCTCCGATACGACACTGGTACGGAGCTCTTGACTTCATTTAAGCAATCCTCTTCCACACGCCTTTATGCCCATGTTCAGGAATGGCGACGAAGACGGAGCTTATGTCGAGCCCCTCCCTTTGAAGATCGGGTTTACATGGACTGGTTCCTTCGCACCCTCCCGTCTCCCATCGACAAAGATGTCGCCTCTCACTTTCCTCAATCTGAAGAAGCCGCCCTCCAAATAGCTTTAAAATATGACCTGATCTACGCTCAATCTGGTTATGTTTATACCGTTCTCCCTGACATCCCCAGGCCCGGTGGCGCTAACGCCCCGGGGGCATCTCATTCTGCTGACGGTATTGTTGGATCTCTTTCCCACCCATCTGCTCACCCCCCTATGAGCCATGGTCTCCCTCAGGGAGGGGCCAGCACCTCAAGCACTATTCCCCCCCCCCCCGGCAACATGTATCCAGGATACGGCATGCCTCCTCCTTTTGCCCAACCTCCTGCTTACCTCAATGTCGCCCAACCCAACCCTTACTTTTATCCACAGCCTGGTGCGCCAGCTCCTCCAGCATATGCGTTTCCGCCTCCCTTGCCTCCTCCCAACCTGCAACAGCACTTACAACCCCCTCCAGGGCAAGTATTTGCACAGCAAGGGTGCGATTAATCCCCTTCTTCTCAAAGAAGGCGGGCTTAACCAGGGCCCATCTTTGCCCCCAATAGCGAGGACCCAATTAAGGTCAGACCTAACACTAGCAACCGAGCATCGAGGCATTCCCGCCCGGAGACGGACGAGAGCCGCTTGCACAAAAAAAACCACAGTTCGTGTTGCGGTATTTCACGGTCCTCCACTCACAAATTCCTCTCTTACCCCACAGATGCGACGAGATGTGGGAGTCTCAAAACACATTGCGCGGACAACACGCCTCCCCTCATGCTCCTCTAAAGTGGCCACTACCCAACCGGTATGTTCAACGATCTGTCCCTCACCAGGGATTCGTGGCTACCCAACCCCCCGACAGCCATGTAGCCACTCCCCCGTCCATTTCTGGTTCCTCTGATTACCAGATCCTTATGATGCGCTCCGATCCTTCCCCTTCCGTCGATCCTGCCGACAACCAAATGATTGTTTTTGACGCCACCCAATCGGACCATCCCCCTCTTCCTTTTTCCGTTGCTTTCCAACTCCCTGTCAAAATCCGGAATGCCACGGTATCCCGGTGTATAATTGATGAGGGGGCATCCACCTGTGTGATGTCCGCTTCGGTTTGGAAGCAACTCGGATCCCCTGAACTGGCCCCTTCCACGATCACCCTTTGAGCGTGGGACGGTCATGCCTCCCAACCTATGGGCCTGTTTCATAACTGTCCCATCACCCTCGCCGGTAAGACTGTTTGCGTTGATGTCGAAGTCATTGACGCCCCTCTAGACTACAACATTCTATTGGGGCGAAGCTACACCTATGCCATGTTTGCTGTCCCATCCGCGGTCTTCCGCAAGATGTCTTTTCCACATAATGGGAAGATAGTCACCATTGATCAGCTATCTTATCATGAGCCGCCGTCTCAGACCTCCTCCGAGACGACCATCTCTTCCGTAGCCAACCAGCAAACCGTCGATTCCTTGACCAATGTCTCCCCCGGCGTCTATAAAGATTCTACCCTGCTTGGTACTTTTCCTCGCCTCCCCCCCCCTCCTGTTACCGATCCCAGCTTGTCGAATGTTTGCATGATGCAATCGTCTCAGGCCACCCGTAAGCGGCCTCCCTCGGCTAGCCCGCAACCTCCTCCCCGCCCTCCGCGACCCGCTTCTAGCCATTCATCTCAGCCAGCCGGACCTCCTCCTTCTGGCCCTCCCCCCACAGCTGGTATCCCCGAACCTCTTTATCCTCCCGGCTCGGTTCCCCCTGGCCTTGCCCATCTCGGAGCCGTCCCTCCTGGTCATTACCCTGCTGGACAGATCCCCTTCTTGGCTCCCCCTCCTGGAGTATCTTTTGTCCCCATCATGGCCACCCTCTCTCTCCCTAACTTGACCTTGGGCATTCCGGTCTGGTACCTTGACCCCCCAGCCGCCACCCCCCCTGGTCTCCCCAAACCTTATATGGCTTTGACACCGGTTCAACCGATCCCCCTCGCTTCCTCCATAGCCATTGTGCCCCCAGCACCTCCACCGGACCCTTCTCCTGTTGTGCCGGCTCCCGAGAAGACAGGCAAAGCCCGCAGGGGGGCAACCCATAACGATCCAGCCCCCCCGACATCCCGTAACCACCCACGACCACCAAAGCCCGCCATTCGATGCGCTTTGTGTGATTTCGTCGGTCACGCCACTCACATGTGTCCTGAATTGCCCCACCTCAAGCTTCTGGTCAACGAGACATTCCCCGACTCTGATCTCCCAGAAGTCCATGTCACTATCCCCGACTCCCTCCCAAAACTCAAACACTTGCGCACAAACCACCCTTGTGCCTTGTGTGATTTTCACGGCCATTACACCCACCTCTGTCCCCGCCTGGACGAGTACCGTTCCTCCTTGGACTTGTACCGCCAATTCAAGGCCGCTTCGATCGGACCAAAGGACATTCACATTCCGCCTCCCGCTTTTAAGCCAACGGAGCCCTCTGTCACCATCTTGTATCTGTCATCATCCTTGAGACCTAATTCACCAGCCACTCAACCTACCGATCCCCTCAGCTTCTCAGCCGACCTTGGATCTGTTGATATCGCCCATATGAGCCCTTCTCCTCATGATGAACCGTTCCCCACCACTACTCCCTCGGGTGTCCCTTCTGCCTCCACTCTTCCCATCTTCCAATCTGATGAAGACATCATGGAAGCCATGACCGACCCCGACTTTCCCTGGGATGATATGCACCATCGCGCATATTTCCTCCCACAGCAATCCCACGACCAATACGCTGTGGAAACCAAAGACTTCATCCCCCATGCAGTTCATTGGTTCAAAAACCCCATTCCTGCACCTGACGCTTTCGAAGAAGGAAACATGGCCAATATCTCGTCTACCATCAAAGTTAACATTTCGGCCACACCAGGAATCGAAGAATACATCACATTGGGTGCCCAATGCACCCCGGAAGAAATTGAAACTTACACCAAGCTTTTCAAAGAATTCCGCGATATCTTCGCCTGGTCCTATTATGAAATGCCCGGACTCGATCCTGCCATTGTCGAGCATCATATCGACACCTGGCTTGACGCCAAACCAGTCCGCCAAAAGATGAGACCCATTCATCCTTCCCGACGTGACGCTATTAAAGCCGAAATCGATAAGCTCAAGCAGGCTGGTTTCATTTACCCCATCGAATACACCACTTGGGTTTCTAACCCCGTTCCTGTTCTCAAGAAACAAGGCACCATTCGTGTCTGCACGGACTTTCGCGACCCGAACAAAGCTTGTCCCAAAGACAACTTCCCCACACCGTTCATCGACCAAATCATTGACGAGTGTGCGGGGCATGAGATCCTATCCTTCATGGATGGTTTCTCCGGATACAACCAAATTGCTATCCGTCCTGCTGATCAACTAAAAACCGCGTTCATTAGTCCGTGGGGAACTTTTGCTTACCGGGTCATGCCTTTCGGCCTAAAAAACGCCGGTGCCACCTTTCAACGGGCCATGTCTTATTGCTTCCATGACTTAGCTCATATTATCCTTGCCTACTTAGACGACCTCACGGCACGTTCTAAGCATCGAGCGCAACACATACACGATTTGCGCACCATTTTTCTCCGATGTCGCAAGTATAATATCCGACTTAACCCGTTGAAATGCGTCTTTTGCGTTCCTGCCGGCCGCCTCCTAGGCTTCATCGTGTCTAAGGATGGTATCACTCTTGACCCTTTGAAAGTTCAAGCCATTCTTGAACTCCCCATCCCGCGTACCCTCCGCCAGCTCCAAAGCCTCCAAGGCAAAGCTAATTTCCTTCGTCGGTTCGTCCCTGACTACGCCACCACTGCGCACGAGTTCCTTAGACTCCTACGCTCCCATATCCCCTTTGTTTGGGATACCCATGCTCACGAGTCTTTCGATGCCCTCAAACAAGCTCTCACATCTGCTCCCTTAATTCGCCCTCCTGACTTTAATCGGGACTTCATCCTATATATCTCCGCTTCCACCTATTCGGTCGCTGGAGTCCTTATCCAAGAGGATGACCATGGCATCGAGCATGTGATCTACTATGTCAGTAAGAACCTTGTGGGACCCCCTGTCTCATACTCCTATGACGAGAAATTAGCGCTGGCTGTCGTGTTCTCAGTCCAAAAACTTCGTCATTATATCCTCCTGCGCTCCACCAAGGTTGTGACAAATTCCAACCCCATGGCCTTCCTACTGAGTCGTCGTATACTTACTGGGAAGTACGCCCGTTGGGTCGTTATCCTTCAGGAATTCGACCTTGAATTTGTCACCCCAAAAAGTAAGAAAGGCTTAGCCCTCGCGGAGCTTATTTCTGAATTACCTACCGGATCGCCAGACCCTCCCATCAATGACGATTTTCCTGATGAACACCTGTTTACCATTACTTCCGATGACCCGTGGTATGGCGATATTCTTACTTATTTGCGAACCCAAAAGTTCGCTCTCCACCTTGACCGTGAGGCTCGTCGACGTATCCGACACCAAGCTCCCCGATACCTTCTTATTGGTGACGACCTCTATCGTCGCGGGGTTGATACGGTCCTTCGTCGTTGCCTCACACACGCTGAAGCTGAGCAGGTCCTTAATGCCTGCCATAGCGGCGCTTGCGGTGGCCACCTCTCCGGTCTCGCTACTGCCCAAAAAATAATGCGCGCCGGGTATTTTTTGCCTTCCCTCTTCAGTGATTGCATTGAGGCAGTCAAACACTGTCCCAGCTGCCAACATTTCGCCCCAAAGGCGAGAGCTCCACCAGCTCCCCTCCATCCGGTCGTTTCCACTGGTCCCTTTTGTAAATGGGCCATCGACTTTATGGAATGTCGCCCGCCATCCTCTGGTAGCCACAAGTATATCATCGTGGCGGTCGACTATTTCACCAAATGGGCCGAGGCCATGCCAACGTTCAACAACACGGCAGCTACCGCGGCCCTCTTTTTCTTTAACCATGTTATAGCTCGCTTCGGGGTTCCCAAGCAGCTGGTCTCTGATCACGGCAGACATTTTGAAGATGAGATATGGCGTGAGCTATCCTCACTGTTGGGTTTTGAGCACCAATATTCCTCCTCCTATTACCCCCAAGGTAATGGCCAAGTCGAAGCAGTCAACAAAACCCTCAAGACTATGCTTCAACGAACAGTGAATAAGCACAAAACCAATTGGCATCTCATGCTCTTTCCTGCCTTATGGGCCTATCGAACCTCTGTCAAAACCGCCACCGGGTTCACCCCTTTCCACCTCGTCTTTGGAGAGGAGGCGGTTTTACCGATCGAGTGTGAAATTCCTTCTCTGCAACTAGCCGTTGAACTTCTCCCTGACACCCAACCGCTAGAACAACGACTTATCATGCTTGAGCGTGCCTCCGAAGACCGCCGTATTGCCTTACAAACCATGGAAGCGGCCAAAAAACGCACCAAAGCTCAGTATGACCGAAAAGTCCAGCCTCGCACTTTTCACGAAGGCGACCTTGTTCTAGTCTATGACCAGGCCCATGATGTCCTGGGTCATGGGAAGTTTGACTCATTATGGCTAGGACCTTACATCATTAGTAAGGACCTTGGAAAGGGGGCATACCTCTTAGAGGATTTCGAAGGCCATCCCCTACCTAACCCTCGCAATGCACTCTATCTTAAGAAATATTACCCTTAGCATTTCCCCTCGGAAATGCATGTTTTATTTTTCTTTTAGATAGCCAGCATCTGTTGTTTCATTTTTTCTACTGCACCAGGACCCATCTTCGTCCAACATGCAGTTACCTCACTTCCATTCAAAATCGAATTTCCTCACTTACGACACTTGTACTTGGGGCACCACATCGCCCCCTTACTTGTCCATGTTCGTGTTGATTTTCGTCACGAGTGCCCACCTTGTACTCATGTTTCTATGACCCCCCATTGGGGCCTTTACTGTGTGGCAGCATTATCTAGTCGCCCTTGTTTAGAGCATCCGAGTTGAGTCATCATTGCATTCATGGAGTCTATCCTGCATCCTTTTACACCCTACTATATCCCTCCATTCTTTTTGCTTGGTTCCTCTCTTGTGTCGCATCTCATGACCTTCAGCCCCACTGTCCCCTGTCCCTTTCGATATTGTGTCAGTCGCTGCCATGTCATTCATGCCCTTTATGCTCTAACAAGGGAAGTCGTCCATTCGCCACTCCATCCTTCCCATTTCCACCATCATCATTAGTTTCAGTCTGTCCGTCGCTCTATTGTTCTTCTCTCGTGCCTTAGTTGAGGATCTCTCATTGCCTCACCTACGGCGGACCTCCTTCTGTCGACATCAGCACATTTATTCCAGAAGCCAGGTCTAGAGGGCGGTGTACCTTGGTTCCAGCTTCCACTTTTGTTCGGTGCCTCGGATCAGGCAAGGGGATCTCTCACTTCCCTTTGACTTGATTGCTTCTCCAGCTCCTTTTCAGCATGATCGAGATTCGTATACTGGACAGTCCAGTGACCCAGCAACAGCTCTTGATGATTCCCGGGCATGTGTGAGATGTCTCAGCCCTCATGAGGGGGTGGCCCTGCAGGTAGCCCCCCACATGCCCGGATGACCTCTTCATTTGCAGCCTTTGATGCCGCTCCAGATTTTGATGATGTCGGCCTTAGCCACTTGTAGCACCTCTCTGATTTGCATGTATCAGTCAGACTTTGTGAGCCCTTCCCCATTTACAGGGGGAATTTGGGTTGTATTTATCTCATGTACTCAGATGTTATTGTACTAGTCCTGGCTGTTATCCCAGGCACAGCATGTATGTGAGACTCTTCATTGTATTTTTATCTGGCCCTTGATTATGCCAGTTGTACTCTATGGTTCGGTCCCTTGTTCACTGGACACACTATTCTTTTGTACTTTGTCACGGCGGGCATAGGTATGCCTTCCCCGCCGCCTTCAGCACAGGTACCCTCTCATAACAGAGACTTGTTGCACCTGCGAGTCTCGTCTCCTCAGGGTCTAGTCCTTCAGCACACTATCTACCTCATATTTCTCTCTCTGACATACCCTTTTTTGTTGTCTAGTGATTGTCTTCTTACAACTTACTTCGGTCATACGATTTGCTCCTAACACTCGCACGCTGGGGGGCAATCTGTTACACCATTTTTTGGTCATCTAACCTTTCATCATTAGATGGACCCAAGTACACCATGTAAGACCAGTTTTACCCCAAGTAAAACTGCTTTCACTATGTTAGTTAGGAGACCCCAAAAGGAATAATTAATTAAACCATAATTTAATTATTATTCCCAGTCATGTTTAACCAAAAAACAAAGAAATTAATGAGATAAACCCATAGTTATCTTATTATTTTCTAGGAATAATTATTTAATAATATTCCTTGTTAAATATGACCAAATCAACTACCATTAATCAAATAAATCATTATTTATTTGATTATATCCCAACCACTTCCTTAAAAAGATAAATAAATCATTTATTTATTTATTTTTCACTAATCAAGGGATTTGACCCAAGTCAAACACCCTTTCCCTCAAACAAATAATAATAAAATATTCCATAGAGGTGGATCTAGATTTGGTTAACATTATTTTAATCATGCACCAAGATCTAGAATGACCCAATATTTTGTTATAAATAGGAGTGTTTTCCCCTTCATTCTTCACCTTTTGTTGCATACTAGATCACTCTGGATCTATACACTCGGTCTCATTTTCTGCCATTGTTGCTCCCATTGAGCTCTACCTTCTACATTGGGTTTTCTACATCTACAAGAGAGAAAACTTAGATCTAAAGTGCTGAGGACTACAAAGAACCCATCCCATTGAGGAGATCTGGATACACCTTCTTGTTTCCTCCCAGGTGCCCTGTAATATAAAAATTCATTCAAAAATCGTGTTCTTTTCTTGTCTGTTGGATGCATGGAGCAAACTCTTTATTTTTCTGCTTAATGTCTTTCCCTTTATAGATCTGTTTGTTGCAGCATTTTAACTACTAATTGCAGATCTGAAGATGTTTTGCAGCCTCTATTGTTGTTAGGGCTATTAGTTATGCGTAGCTAAAGTGGTTCTTTTTCGTACACTTCGACGAAGAATTCATACTAACACCCTATATTCAATACAGAGTCTCCACGTCCCATCCTTCTTTTGTACCAACACAATTGGGCTCCCATAGGGCGATGAACTTGGTCGGATGTAACCTTTCTGCAGCAGCTCCTGAATCTGCCTCTTGATTTCATCGTTCTCCATAACAGAGCGCCGATAGATCGGTCCATTGGGTAGCAGCGCACCTGGGGTCAGATCAATCGGGTGCTTGACCAGACAGTGCAAAGGAACCCCTATGGGTGAGGTGAAGACGTCCCCATACTCCTCCACAACCTTATCCATTTGTTGTTGTCGTGCAGAGGAGCCCTATCTAGAGGTCGTGGCCACAATCTTATTCTTGCCCTGGGGGTGTATCATCAGGAAAAAAAATTTCCTGGTTTGGGAAATGAACTTACTGCATTGTTTTGCAGTAACCAAAGAGATAGCGGCAGGAGGTGGTACCTTTGGTTTCCTATACAACTTATTTCCCAAAGTAACAATAACAGTGTGAGGCCGAGACTCATACATAACATGATGCTTCCACAAGTATGGTTGTCCTAATAATACATCAGAAACATCAATAGGATCAATGTCACATAATACTTCATCCGTGAAGGGCTTGATGTTATAGGGTAGGCGACACTGCTGGCTGACGCGGAGATCTCGTCCTTGGTGAAGCCACCCAATGGTGTATGGATGTGGGTGAGCTGCGGTCGGCAAGCCCAACCGCTTCATGGAATCTGTTGAAATGAGGTTCTTTTGGCTCCCATTGTCGACAATGAACTGTACCGGGGAGCCCTTTACCCACATCTGGGAGTGGAACAGACGTTCCTCCTCCTCTGGATCTTCTAGTTCCTCCTTCTGAATCTTCATAGTGGCAACAGTGGCATTGGGCTCCGCATCAATAATCTGTTTCCCTTTGTCATTCCCCTTGTTAGGTTCTGATTCAGAGTTATAGCATGCATCTAACTCAAAAGCCCTCATCTCTACCACCTGCGACTGCTTGGCCCGACACTCAATTGTGATGTGAGTGGAGCTCTTATGGAACTCACACCACTTTCCTGTGTCCTTCTTTGTCTTTGCGGTTTTGTTATTTTCTTGTGGCTTTGATAGGTTGTCTTGAGTCACCATGCCTTGGCTCTGTCCTTTGTTCTATGGTTTGGGAGCACCTTTCCCTTGCTTTTGATTCGTAGATCCAAAGTCTCGCTTCTTTTGTTTGAATTTCTGCTCAATCTTGGCAGCGTACCGGTATGTCGTACCAAGCGAGGAGATGTCGAGGAACTCCATTTCCTCCTGAATATATATGTGCAAAAAAATGCAATACTTTAGCACCAAATGTTTCTCTAAACCTTTGATACCCAACTTTGTGCGCAAGGTATGGAACAGATTTGTCATCTCATGCACATCTTGATCCCTTTGTTGTTGCAGCGTGGTCCATTATATGTACTTGTCCTCATAGCTCCCCACGGGATAGTATTGTTCCTTGATGGCGTCTCGGAAATAATTCCAAGTGGGTATGGCCGAGAACAGAGAGGGTTCTATCTCGTCCTTTTTCTCACAATGGGTTTCCCACCAGTCCTTGACATGGGGGGTAGCTTTGAGGAGTGCAAAAATAATCTTCTCCCGGTTGAAAAAGTCATGAACTGAGAAATATCCTTCTAATAGATTCAACCATCTATCTACGACATCTGCATCTATTTGACCCTCAAATATGGGAATGTAAAAATTTACTTGTACCTTAAAAGGAGTTGCACCTCCAGAGTGGTTGTTGGATGCAAATGTGCCGCCAGTGGGCAGCCATTGAAGGATAGGGGAAAAGTTATCCATCATCGCGTTCCTTTTTTTTTCGAAGTCCTCCTCGAGCAATATTTTGATAGGATCTCCTGCTCCCTCATATTTCTTTTCGTCCCCCATGGGCGTCCATCGAGGTTTGCGAGGCTGATCATGTAAAGTTTCCACCAGATCGAGCCCTAACTCCTTATACCTCAACCTCATTAGAGACATGCAAAGAAGGATCGAGAAAAAGAAGACCGCTCTGATACCACTGATCCAGATTTATGTAGGAACGCAACAGAATAAAAATATAACCATAAATACAAAGATGCAGTGTAAATAACACTTCATTTCATTAATATCAAAGAAATGAAATTTGCTTACAGACAGAATGGAAATAAACTAGCTAGGGTGCTGGTAGCTATATCTAAGAAGATATGTGGCGGCTACAGGCCTCTGAACTGAGTTACAATGAGGCTCGAGGGCCTATTTATTATTTAGAAACAATGGAAAACCCTAAACATCCAAAACCCTAACCCTAGGAGATGAAGCGCCAAAATTATGGGCCCTGTTTGGGTAAATTGGTGTTTCAACTTCCCGGGGACGTAACTTTGGCATACGACCTCCGTTTGATGCGAACCATACCTCTTTAGAAAGATCTATCCGAGGAATAAAAATTTTGAGTGAGGAAAATGGGTCCATGCACCCATGTTGCTCTCGGTTTTCCCAAAAAATGTCGCTTAGGGCCTCAAAACGACTCAGAAGTTCAGGACGCGAAACTGCTAAAAATAGTAAGTTGTGCCGAAACTGAAAAACTGAAAGAGACAATGGTGGGGCCCCAAGTGGAATAGGTGGGTGACCACCACTATCCACCTGGATTAGATGGACATGCCATTGGGAGCTGGACCAGCAGATGTAGCCCAGGAGGGGTGAACTGCTTCATCATGCTTGTTGTGTAAATGTTATGTGTGGTTTTATTTCTCTGTTATACATTGTTTTTCAGTGTTATTTTCTCTTATTTCATGCTTCTAATTCACTCAAATCACTTATATTTCATGGTTAAATCCTTAGTACTTAAGAAAACAAATGGAGACAAGTTTGCACATGTTTATTAACTGAAAATACACTTAGCACAACAAACTATTACAGTCCTTTCAGATCAACATAACAACAAACATAATAAAGGAGTTCACCCTCAACACTTGGGCTACATCTCCTTGAGCCTCTGTCAATGGACTTGGCTCTTTGGGATTAAGATGGTCAATTTATTTTACAAGTTGATGCTCAACTCCAATGGTTGTTTGGACTGTACCAATGGGTTTAGAATACCAAAATACCCCTGGAATGGCCTCCTCAATTTCTGGAAATGGACCTAGGCTCCCTTGGGCTTAACCTAATCTGATGTGGGTGGCTGACTTTTTTTTCCATGCAAGCACCTCCCACTCAATTAAAACAAATTAAGGATATTGCTTATACATGCATGTGCGGAATTGAATTATTGATTCAAGTGTATATGCTTTAACTAGTTTAAGGCTTTATGTGCGAGCAATTAAACATTTATTTAAGCTGATTGAAAGCATGTACAACAAACATAAATTGCAGCAAATTAACCAGCAACACATAACAACAAACATAATAAAGGAGTTCACCCTCAACACTTGGGCTAAGTCTCCTTGAGCCTCCTCAATGGACTTGGCTCTTTGGGATTAAGATGGTCAATTTATTTTACAAGCTAATGCTCCACTCCAATGGTTTTTTGGACTATACCAATGGGTTTAGAATACCAAAATACCCCTGGATTGACTGCTCAATCTCTGGAAATGGACCTAGGCTCCCTTGGGCTTGACCTCTTCGGTGGGTGTCCTTGAGATTCCCTGAGCTTATCTATGGCACAAACTCTCCTAGAAGTCCTCTTTTACTCCATAAATATATTCTACTATCTTCAACACATATCAATCATCCAAAATAGGTTGTTCATTCGCTTAGAATGAACTCAGGCTCCCCGTTCTATGCCTCCAACACCTGGTGGCACTAGGCTCCCTGAAACTTCACTATGTCTTCTTCAGCTCTAGAAGTATCCAAATGCTTCTGAAAACCCCATAATTGGATTCATAACATTCAATATAGTCTAAAATTACTATTGGTTTCTTGAGAATGGCCTCTCGCTACCCTGGTTAGGCCTCATTCTCCTGCTAGCTCCTGGTGGCCCTGTTGACCCTTGGAACTTCTCTGAAGAAAAATCATGCTTAGAAGTCCTCATCTGTCTCTGAAAACCTCACCAATGGCTCTATAATACTTGAATTATTCTAGAATGACTCTTCATTCACTCATAATGGTCAAAAATTGAGCCTTCTACACTTTTTCTCAATATCTCTTAGGAAAATTCCACTAAATGTGGAGAACTCCAGTTAACTGGAGTTAAATTAGGGTTGAACGCCAAATTTAGTGCGCCCCTATCCACTCCACCAATAATGCAGCGCAATTACTGTTATGGTTATGCTGATGGCCACATGCGCGCCCCAACCGTTAATGGATTGACAGTTAGCGGAAACAGCGGAATATAATATCGGAGTTTCAATAAACATACATACGCTCACAATCAACAACGCTTTCGTTTAAAATAGATCGCAATCGTAATACAAGGTACATCGCATATCTCAACACTTACCATATCCCATGTCGGCACATATAATGATTTCCACTGATTTCACATTACATATAACATAAATTTTGTGATTTGGCGATTTCACAATCGCAACAATTAACATATCGCCAATCGTGTATCACAAATTTTAACATATAACTTTAAACGGTAAACAATACATCCACCGATGCAAAGTTTAACTTATCGCATATTGGTCTCCCGCACATTTACCATCAAATACTAAACTGTATCACTTGCGAAGTGCGATAGCGCTCAGACCTCCGCCGACACGTGGTCCTCCTCGTCGCATCGCGAGTTATATAATTTAACTTGCGAAACTCTTTAACCGTAAGCTCTATTTTGTGCGATGTGCGATGTTTATCAACTGCAATGAGATCTCTCCTATTGATCTGCCACTGTTGCTTCTACGATCTAATCACCACTGTTCAACCCTCATTGTTGACTGGATCATGGCCGTCCGTTCCACCTGCAACATTTCCGCAGCTGTGCAATCCCCAATTCTATATGCAGAGTTCAAGACTCCATTACAACCACCAAATTGGATCCCACTCTGCTAGTCGATCCGTTTCTGAACCTGTTTTGGAAATCATTTTTTAGCACTTTGAAATTTTAGCTAATCCTTAGGCCCTGATCCTAATTTGATCATCAGGTACAACCTGGTCCTCAGGCACAACTTGGTCCTCAGGCACAACCTGGTCCTCAGGTACAACCTGGTCCTCAAGCACAAGTTGTTCAACCTCAAAAACCTCATGGTATGATCCAGCAACCCCAGGGAAAACCCTAGGGGCAACCCCAGAGAAATCCATACCAAACCTTCCAGCAGCTGCAAAATCTGTATGTTGGGAACTATGGTCAACCTGGATCTCAGTGGTCTGTTGCAGGTCAGAATCCATTTTTGAGTCAGCAACTAAGATATGGTCTGAACCCACAAGGTTTCAACCCTTATGGACTATACCAAGGTTACAATCCTTATTGGCAAAACCCTTTAGGGTAGCACCCTTGGGGGAAGAATTACTCCCAACTGGTTGGCATCCACAAATGGGCATGTATCAAAGACCCAACACCATGCCTTTCAATCCGCAATTTCCATTTCTCGCAACATTGGAACTTCCTGATGTGTCAAGATTGACCAATGATCCAATTCTTCACAATCTATATTGGTTCCCGGTTCTGACCAAAATTCCAAGTGATTGCCCCAAGTTTGAAGGAAAATTTGGGGAAGACCCCCAGGCGCATGTTATGACGTACCATCTTTGGTGCTCCTCCAATTCCTGGGTCAACAATTCCGTCTGTTTACATTTCTTTCAAAGAACGTTGACTGGTGCCACTACAAAGTGGTACATTGAACTCCCGCGCGGGACTTTTCAGGATTTCAATTCCTTAGCCATGGCCTTTATCACACATTTTCAGTTGCCTGTTCGTTATGAAACAAGAACCCACCTCCTTACATCCTTAAAGAAAAATATTGCTACGCACATCTTTTATCATATCCATGAATGGAGAAGGCATTGTCGTTTGATCAAATTTGACATTCCTAGTCAACCATTGACAGAATGGTTTACCAAATCACTCATAAATCAGATCACTAAGGATATTGCTATGGGCGCAGTTATCACAGAAGAGAAAGCCATAGCTCGTGCCCAGTATCTTGATCTGTTTTATTCTCAATCTGACATGTTATATGATATCTTACCTGAATCCCTATGCCTGAATTCTCAGTCTTCAACCTCAAAAGCTCTGGTGACACCATCGGTAGACGGCGTCAATGGTTTTGTTTCACATACTTCACGAAAGTATTCTTCTTCTTCTAAGCATAAATCGTCCTCTTTCTCCAATTATGTCCCTCAAAATCCCCCAAATCCTAGAAAAACTTCAGAGTTCAATGCCGTTCAGTCTTCTGCGACCGACAATTCGTCTAAAGGGATGAAGAAGGGCAAAGGAAAATCTAAATCTGATGCCCCAAAATAGGATTCCTATAAACCTCACACTGATGATGGAGCTAAATGTAAACTGAAGTTTCCTTTCCTAATATGTGATGATGAGCATTACACCAAGGACTATCCACGACGGGCCGAAGTGAGTCGATTACTCAAAGGCACCGAAGGAACTCTGGTTGTTCTTAAGGAATTGTTTCCATCACATCATACTCAAATTGTGGAACAACCCAGTCTTCCACCTCTTTTGGTTCTCAAGTATTCATGATGAATGGTACTGCACCCATATATATCGCTACCATATCGAAATATTATGCAAAACCGCGTCAAGCGGTAGGGAAATAAATTGCAGATGCTCCTACTCCTTCTCCCTCGCCCACTTCCGGCCCTCTTCATATTGAAAGGACTAGTTTTGAGCCCGTTGTACGACCACATTCTAAGGGTGCGCTCCGCAAATCCTCCTATAACCCGAACGCCTGTGCCACTCAACATTATAATATTGTTGAGGATTTGGCTCAAGTGCCATTTGCTATGTCCGCACTAGAGGTGCTTCAGAGCTATCCATCAGAATAAAAGGCATTGTTATCCTCTATTGAATGAGTTTATCATGTTGATTCAAGCCTTACTACTTTTGATATTGATAATTTCATCTTGCGTCTCCCTCACCAACTTGCTTTGATTATCCAAGTTGGTATTAATGGCAATAATATCCATCAAGAAGTCATGGACAAAGGTGCATCTACATGTATTATGTATGTTTCGTGTTGGAAAAACATTGGTTTTCCAACTCTCAATCAGTCTCTGAATACTTTGGAGGCCTTTGAAGGGAGAGATTCTCGTCCTTTCGGTATCCTTCCAAGTTTGCCTATCATGTTGGAAGGAAAAATGATCAACGTTGAGGTTGAATTTGTTGATGTCGAGCTCAATTATAATCTTCTCATTGGTAGTAGTTGGACTCATGCTATGCTTTGCATGCCGTCCACTCTCTTTCGTGTTCTCCATTTCTCGCATGAAGGAAAGATTATCACTATCGATCAGTTGTCATTTTTCACTTCCTCTTCTTTTGAAGGCAATGTTCCATATGTAGACCATACCACAACACCGCATGGGAGTGTGGGGGCAGGGCTCTTCAAAGATTCTTCCCTTATTGGTCTATTTTCTCTTCCTCCACCAAACACCGCTCATGTTAACATGTTCTTTTCCTCTTCTGATCCCTGGATCATCCATTCCCCTTATCAAGTTGATTTGTTTAGTGGTGTGATGTCGTTAAGCCCGGTAGAGTCAATTATTGTGAAATCGTCTCGGCTTCGGCTAACCACTCTGAAAATGCTACTTCTAGCATGCATTTTGATGCGTACTCCCAATCTCCTTGGCTCGGTTCCTCGGATTCATCTGATCCCCTGAATGAGACATTTCCATCTGATGAGAGTATCGTGTAAACTATGTCTCTCGAGGAAACCCCTTGGAATGATATTGATCGTTGTTCGTCGTTTCTCTGGAGTCATGGAGTAGCTCAGTCGTGTCATGAAGATCTCGCTCCCCATGTTCTTCATGACCTGCCCCCGACCTTGATGTCAGCCCATGAGGTGTTTTCTGAAGGGAACATGGGTAGTATTACTGAGACTATTCCTATCGAAATTTCTATAAAACCATGAATTGTTGAGAATATTCAGATTGGGGTGACTAGATCTCCAGATGAGGTCAAGCTCTATACTAGCCTCTTTAAAGAATTTCAATATGTTTTCGCATGGTTCTATGAGGAAATGCCTAGCATCGACCCAAGTATAGTGGTGCATGAAATACCGACTTACCCTGATGTGAAGCCTGTTTGTCAATGACTTCGCCCTATGCACCCTATAAATTTTGTTGCCATTAAAGGAGAAGTTGAAAAACCTCTTAAGGTTGGATTCATATATCCCATCCCATTGACATATTTGGTGTCCAATATTGTCCCTGTCAATAAAAAACAGGGTACCATTCGTGTTTGTGTTGATTACCAAGATATTAAACAGGCCTGCCCGAAGGATAACTATCCCACTCAGTTTATTGACAAGATCATCGATGAATGCGCTAGGAGTGATATATTCTCCTTTATGGAAGTTTTTTCTGGCTACAACTAGATCAACATATTACCATTTGATTAGCACAAGACTGCCTTTATCTGTCCATGGGGGACCTTCGCTTACAAAAAGTTCCCTTTTGGTCTCAAGAACGTTGGTGCTACATTCCAGCACGCGATGTCCTATGATTTTCATGACATTAAACACATCGTGCAGCCTTATCTGGATGACCTCCCTACTTATTCAGCTAAGCGTAGTGACCATCCTGCGCACCTTCGAGAGATTTTTCTACGTTGTCGTCAATACAATATTCGTTTTAATTTGCATAAGTGTGTTTTCTGCGTGGAATCTAGAAGACTCCTTGGGTTTGTCGTCTCTGAAGAAGGAATTCATCTCAATCCCTTGAAAGTCGAGGCCATCGTAAATATATCCCCTCCATCCTCTTTATCCCAAATGTAGAGTCTGTAGGGGAAATCTAATTTCATACGTCGTTTCATTCCCAATTATTTGGAACTTGCTAAGGGTTTTACACGATTACTGAAATAGGGATACCATTTTATGGGACGAAGTTGCTCAATGCTCCTTCAATGCTTTAAAGAAGGTTCTCATCAATTCCCATTTATTTCATCACCCAAATCATCATCGTGACTATTTTTTATACTTAGCAGCTTCCTCTAGTACCATAGCTATGGTACTTGTTCCTGACGACGACGATGGTACTGAAAATGTCATCTATTACCTCAGTCGTAACCTTATGGATACAGAGACTCGATATGCCCATGTTGAGAAACTGGATTTAGCTGCAATACATGTTGTTCAGTGCTTTTGGCATTATATTATCTTACGCACGACTACCGTGATCTCTGACTGCAATCCTGTGACTTATATCTTGACCCGCCAATTGCTAAGGGGCAAATATTCAAAATGGATTGTCATTTTACAGGAGTTTGATTTGGAATTCACTACTGCCAAATCAAACAAATCATTGGTTTTCATTGAATTAATATGCTCCCTTCCATCTACCTTTGCTCCATCTGATCTCGATGAGCACATTCCGGACGAGAATCTGTTCCTAATCATCATTGTCGATCCATGATACGGTGATATCATCGTGTATCTCCAGACCCAAACCTTCCGATTTGAGTTGGACAAGTCTGATCATCGACGGATTCGATATCATTCCCAGTTGTATCGTATCATTGTAGATACTTTAGTGTGCTTTTAATTTTTGTACATTTTTTGTTTGGTGTGCATTTGCAAGCAGTTTTCCTGCTTATCTTGTTTTACTTGATTTTCAGATGTCTTTGGCTCATCATGTCGGTTTTTTTTATCAGTGGTTGTCATTGATGTCAACCCAAGCAGCACCAAGGGTTACCCCAATATTGCATGGGAATTTTGACCTACCAAATTAATATATTCTTGGTCAATAATTCTTTTTATGGTTTCTACTTGTCGATATGTTTCCGTTGATATATGGCACGCCATGTAATTCTTCACGGTTTGAGAGATATTCATGTTTGAAGTTTGTACCCCCAGTTAGTGGGCTAAAACCCCATGGGGTTGTGGCATGGGTCATTGAAAAGTCATAATTAATAATTATTAAGCTCCTAAAATCCCTCCCACATTCACTTGGTGAAGCCCCTCTCAACCTAAGCATTTATATAAATTGTGATCCTCATATCCTCCTCATGCAAGGGATTTCTCCATCTGAAACAGGTCATTGTGGAATTTTCTCTCTAACTTTTTTTCTACGAAGGTTCAAAAGCTGAAATGTTTATGAGGTGAAACCGAAATGTTGAGGAAGCTCCTGTGAAAATTTCAAATCAAGGTGCGCAATATTTTCGGAGATATGATCTTTGGAAGTCAGTGTTTTTGCAGGCTTTTGAAATTCATCTCAAAGAAGTGACCTTGGGAAAATCATCATAACTCTCTCTCTCTGAGTATCGGATTGGAATTCTGTAAAAAGTGGTAGATATTGCACAGACTCTAGTTTTTTCTCTATCAATTTTAGAGGTGAATGAAGAAACAATGACACGTGGCACATCGTACAAGTTCGCTCTACTGAAAAAGTCCATAATTAGGGCATTGTGAGAGATTGGGCATAACACTCTCTTAAAAATTCCAAATTGGGTCAGACCTATGGCATTGGAAATACGACTTAGAGGACTACTACAGGACCAAAAATCACATATTAGGGATTTTAAATAACATAGATACGCCAGATTCAATATCGAGCTCCTAGAAGGAAAGAAAAAGCTAGATCATGTTTTGTCAAGGGTTGCAAAGGACCAGACTTTCTAGGGCAGAAAAGTAAAGCAAGGTGCAGTAGAGGGTAGCATGACAAGAGCAGTAACCAAGGTGCATAAAAACAGCAAGAATTTCATCACATAAAGTCTTCAAGTGGGCAGTACTGCATACAGTCACTATAAAGGTATCATTGTACTAAGACATTGTAAATACATTATTGTAAAAGTTGTACTAATGTTTATCTGCCAAGAGTTGAAGAGGTAGTGTCGGGAGGTCTAGGATCATCATTAGGTGGTTGTGTCAAAGTTGGGGTTATGGTCTAGTGTATCTTCTTCTTCTACATCATTCTATATCATTGTAAATTGGACCATTTTCCCTGGTATGAGAGTTCATTCTTCTTTTATTCTTATATAGGGTGGTAGGGTGGTGCTAGGGTGAGTTGTAGCTCATTAGGTGTTGGGGCATCCGTTCAGTTGAATAATGAAGAATATTAGGCGTTGGAGCGTCCATATAATGGGAGCTGGAAAAGAATGCTTTTCTAGATTCTAGGAAGTTGGAGCTTTATTTTCAATTGGAGTTGAATATTAAATAATTATTAGAAAAGCATTAGGTGGTTTTTGTCCCGGAGTGGGTTTCCACCTTAAAAACTGTGTGCATTTGTGTTCCTTTTATTTGCTGCTATCACTATACAAACACTGATAATAATTGAAG
The DNA here is from genome assembly GCA_034641835.2 of Pinus albicaulis. Taxonomy (NCBI): domain Eukaryota; kingdom Viridiplantae; phylum Streptophyta; class Pinopsida; order Pinales; family Pinaceae; genus Pinus; species Pinus albicaulis. The sequence continues at coordinate 89,508,658 of CM076576.1, forward strand.
ATTAACTAATTCTCTAATTGAAAGGAATATTGATTCACCCCCCCTCTCAGTATTTCCAACAATTGGTATCGGAGCTTGGTTCCTTCAATAGCAGTTTAACAACTGGAAGGATGTCATGGAGCATACCAAGAATGGTGTACCTCTGTTCAATGAAAATAATTATGCCCTCTGGAAAGGAAGAATGGAGGTCTATCTCTTGGCGCAAGGTTATGAAGTATGGGACACTGTTCAAAATGGATTTACATCAACCGCAGATGAACAAGGTAAGAAGAATTTGGTAAATGATGTAAAAGCAAAGAATATTATTATCAGTGGACTTATTGAATCTACTTATCATAAGGTGTTGGGCTGTAAAACCGCCAAAAATGTATGGGACAAGCTTGAGAATATATATGCAGGTGACTCAAATTTCAAAGAAGCAAAGCTTCAAATCTATAGAGCAAAATTTGAGCAACTTAGAATGAAAGAAGATTGCAACATTGTTGCATAATTCCAATACGTTGATGAAATAACCAATACTCTCGAAGGATTGGGAGAGCCAGTTGATGAGAAGACTATTATACGAAAGATTCTTAGAATGTTACTAGGGAGATTCAACCCAAAGGTATCGGTAGCATATGAAATGAGACTTGATGAAGAAGAGGGTACTTCGCATCTAGAAACTGTGTCCGTTGCATATAAGAAAATTGATAAGGACAAACAATATTCAATTGAAAAGACATGCACCTACAAGTGTGAAGAAAAGGGAGATGATGAAGAAGGTCTTTCAAATGAAGAATATGCTTACTTTACGAGAAAACTAAAAATTGGTAAGGGAAAATTCGAAGGTAAACTTCCATTGAAATGTTTCGGCTGTGGTGAGGTTGGGAATTTCGCATCAAAATGTCCGAACATAAGTGATGGAAACTCAAAAGGAAAGAAAGGATGCTATAAATTCAATAAGCAAGGATCCAAAAGGAACTTTCTCTCTAAAGAAGATAGCTCATCATCCGATGAAGACAATGACAACGAAGAAGAAGCCAATGAGAGAGTATTGTTTATGGCCAATCACAATAAACAAGAGGTGTCAAACAACGAAGAAGAAGGATTGACCATAGAATAATTTTCTAAGGAAGCAATCAAACTTATAAAAGAGCTCTCAAGGTAGAGAAGATCCATTCCAATACTTTTTAAGAACAAGTTCAAGGTCTCAAAATTGAAGTTGAAGAACACAAATGCATTGAAGAGTCACTTCAAAAGAATTTGGAAGAAAGCAACCAAGAAAAGGAAGAATTAGAAGTCGAAGTAGTCTCGTTGTGTAAGGAAGTGAAGAAAGGAAAAACTATCCAAAACTATGCCAACAGCTCAAGGGCATTGGAAGAACTCATCAAAAATCAACGATCTTACAATGATAGAACTGGAATCAGTTACAAAGAAGAAGAAGCAAGACTTTCTACAAAAAAATACAATGAACCTATGAGATATGACATGCATGTAGACTTCATTGGACAAGATTCACAAGAACAACCTTGGAAGACAATTCCTCAATGAATATTTCCATCTTAGTACCAACATATTTTTTATGGATACTGTTATTCATGTGGAAAATTTGGTCACAAAACTGTAGAATGTTGCACGTACCCCAGGAACAAATACAATTCCAATAGATCTTTCAAATATGAACCTCTCAGGGCTCAGAAAAACATCAATATATTTGAACATATAAGAAATAATATTGAATGTTACAAATGTCGAAACTTTGGACACATAGCCAGAGACTGCAGACTTGAAAATCCTCCTGAATAATCTTCGAAGCCACAGAACGAATGAACATGGAAGAATAAGAAGACTGATAATTGTGCTCTCACTCTCAAGGCTCAAAACAACAAAGATGTGTGGTATGTTGATAGCGGTTTCTCAACACATATGACTAGAGATAGAAATAAATTTGTATCTTTGAAAGAGAAGAAGGATGGAACCGTGTCCTTTGGAAATGATGGACCTTCAAATGTTATAGGATCAGGTACTGTCACTCTCGGAAGCAAAGGTTCTCTAGCCAAGAATGTCCTATTGGTTGAAAACATGAATCACAATCTGCTCAGTGTTGGACAAATGTGTGATCAAGGACACACAATACTATTCAACTCCATAAAATGTGAAATTAGGAAAGGCAGTTATGGTGAAATTGTGGCTACATCAAGTTGAGATCCAAACAACATATATGTTCTGGATGAAGCAACTAAACCATGTCTAATAGCTAAAGAGGATGATATAATATTTAGTAGCAATGATGATCAACTAAGTAAGAATTTTTCTACAAATATGCAAAGTGATTTCGAGATGTCTTTACTTGGTGAGTTGACATACTTCTTACGGCTTCAAATATCTTAGCAAGAGAAAGGAATATTTGTATGTCAAGCCAAGTACATCAAGGAAATGATCAAGGAGTTTAAAATGGAAGATTGCAAAACCATCCTTACTCCAATGGTAACAGGTTGCAAATTGAGCATAGATGACTCATCTAAGGATGTGGATCAAAGGTTGTACAGATCTATGATTGGTAGTCTTCTATATGTAACAGCCTCCTGGCTATATGTTATGCAAGAAGTTTGACAAGTAGTGAGATTTCAAGCAGCACCAAAATAATCACATATTATTTCCATCAAAATAATTCTTCGATATATAAAGGGAACAACAGAATATGGATTGTGGTATCCCAAGGGTAAAAATCTCATTATTCATTCCTTTACAGATGCATATTGGGAAGGAAGTGTTGATGATCGTGAGAGTACTCATGAACCATTGGAATATCTTCGCTAGAAGCTTGGGATTCTCCCAAGTTCTCATTAGATTTTCCTTATTCAGAATATAAAGGGGGAGTGGAAGTGTGTACAGGTCCGCAAGATGGTTGTGTGTCAGGGGAGTTACCCTTTGCCATTGATGTAAAAGGGGGATAGAATATTGTAGGAATAGGTGTCATGATCGGAGGGGGAGTACTTGTGTTTCCATCAATGCCAAAGGGGGAGATTGTTGATCAGCAGTTGTCATTGATGTCAACCCAAGCAGCACCAGGTTCTACCCAAATATTGCATTGGAATTTTTACCTACCAAATTAATATATTCTGGGTCTATAATAATTTTTATGGTTTCTACTTGTCGAGATGTTTCCGTTGATATATGGGACGCCTTGTAATTCTTCACGGTTTGAGAGATATTCATGTTTGAAGTTTATACCCCCAGTTAGTGGGAAAAAACCCCATGGGGTTGTGGCATGGGTCATTGAAAAGTCATAATTAATATTTTTTAAGCTCCTAAAATCCCTCCCACGTTCACTTGTTGAAGCCCCTCTCAACCTAAGCATTTATATAAATTGTGATCCTCATATCCTCCTCATGCAAGGGATTTCGCCATCTGAAACAGGTCATCGTGGAATTTTCTCTCTAACTTTTTTTCTACGAAGGTTCAGAAGCTGAAATTTTTATGAGGAAAATCCGAAATATTAAGGAATATCCTGTGAAAATTTCAGATCAAGGTGCACAAAATTTTCGGAGATATGATCTGTGGAAGTCAGTGTTTTTGCAGGCTCCTGAAATTCATCTCAAAGAAGTGACCTTGGGAAAATCGTCATAACTCTCTCTCTGAGTATCGGATTGGAATTTTGTAAAAATTTGAAGACATTTCACGGACTATAGTTTTCTCTCGATCAATTTCAGAGCCGAATGAAGAAACAGTTACACGTGGCATGTCGTACAAGTTCGCTCTACTAAAACAGTCCATAATTAGGGCATTGTGAGATATTGGGCATAACTCTCTCTTGAAGAATCCAAATTGGGTCAGACCTGTAGCATTAGAAAGATGACTCAGAGGAATACTACAGGACTGAAAATCACATATTGGGGATTTTGAAATAACAGAGATACACCAGATTCAATATTGAGCTCCTAAAAGGAAAGAAAAAGCTAGATCATGTGTTGTCAAGGGCTGCAAAGGACCAAAATTTATAGGGCAGCTAAGAAAAGCAAGGTGTGGCATATGGTAGCATGAAAAGAGAAAAAACCAAGGTGCAGAACAACAGAAATAAGTTCATCACATAAAGTCTTCAAGTGGGCAGCACTGCATATAGTCACTGTAAAGGTATCATTGTACTGAGTCATTGTAAATACATTATTGTAAAAATTGTACTAATGTCTATCTGCCAAGAGTTGAAGAGGCAGTGTCGGGAGGTCTAGGATAATCATTAGGCATTTGTGTCAAATTTGGGGTTATGGTCTAGTGTATCTTCTTCTTCTACATCATTCTATATCATTGTAAAGTAGACCATTTTCCCTGGTACGGGAGTCCATTCTTCTTTTATTCTTCTATAGGGTGGTAGGGTGGTGCTAGGGTGACTTGTAGCTCATTAGGTGTTGGGGCATACGTTAAGTTGACTAATGAAGAATCTCGGGTGTTGGAGCGTCCATCTAGTGGGAGCTGGAGAAGAATGCTTTTCTAGATTCTAGGAAGTTGGAGCTTTATTTTCAATTGGAGTTGAATATTAAAAAATTATTAGAAAATCATTAGGTGGTTTTTGTCTTGGAGTGGGTTTCCACCTTAAAAATTGTGTGCATTTGGGTTCCTTTTGTTTGCTGCTATCATTATACAAACACTGATAATAATTGAAGATTATCTAATGCTCTAATTTAAAGGAATACTAATTCACCCCCCTCTAAGTATTTCCAACAGGTTTCGCTGATGGTGCCTATCACAGTACCCGAAATCTATCTTCTATGGCCTGGGTTATTTATGACCCTAATGGTGATTTAGTAGATCTGCATGGTATATGTTTAGGTCATACAACCAATAATATTGTTGAATACAGTGCAGTTATTCAGCTTATGTCCGAAGCAATTTCTTCGGCATTAGAGAGCTAGTTCTTAACCTAGATTCATAGCTTGTTGTTCTACAACTCAATGGGAAATATTCCATCAGACACCCTCAAAAGATTGAGAATGTATCTGTGTGTTCATTTGTTAGAAAGAGATTTTGATTACATCACATATCATCATATTCCATGACATATGAATACATTAACAGATGCATTGGCTAATCACGTTCGAACTAGACATTTGTGAAATCTATAATCATCATAACACAACATGGAACAGGAAAATATCATATATATATATATATATATATATATATATATATATATATATATATATATATATATATATATATATATATATATATATATATATATTGTTGGGGCCCTTGTTTTGAATTTTGAAGAAAGAACAAATTTTTGGGTTGCGGAACGACACATGGCAGTCGCGACCAAGCCGCAACTACGGTGAATAGCGAAGCTACCAAGGTTGCGGGGGAACAGGATATAGTTTAAGAAGTTGATGCAGATAAGAGAAGATGAAGAGAAGATACAACAAAAGACGGAAAGTGGAACTCATAGGCAACGACGAAGAGAAGCGGAAGCTGGCTGAAGAAGAAACGCAAGAGGTACTAGCGAGTCTGCGATGGCGGGTGAATAAATAGTCGTCACCCGGCCAGAAAGGACACACGGATGAAGAGAGATTGAAGAAGATCGGCGGATCTTGTAGGAGAGATCTATTAGAGAGCATGATATCTTTGTAGTTCCTAGGCTTCTCTTATCTATCTTTTGCACAATGTATGAGGCGTACTGTGAGCGAGTGTAAACTCGTCCTATGGAAGAGATGTAATTGTGGATCCGGCTGAAATTTATCAATATACTTGCAGGTTGTTGTCTTATTATATGAGTTACATGCATGCATGATGTTTGTGATGACTTAAAATTTTATTTGCTTAGTATCTGTTCAATCTTATGAATGTTCTTGTGTATATGATGATGCAATCAATTCTATATTAATCACGAATTGCGGATCCTTCCACCACTATCGATATATTCCCCTTCTGCATGTGGTCGCGGCACGCCTCGGGTGAGACTCTTTGCTCTCCGGAGTAGGGTGACAATGTCGGCGTGGTTCTAGACTACAGCGGATTCCCTTGTTAGCCCCAATATCTAAACCTGGGTCTTGCCTGCGAGACCTGTTTCTTTGCCAAAAAATGGTTTCGTTGCCAAGACCTTGCATGTTATGAGGGGAACTAGATCATGGTATCAAGGATATTTGAAGGAGAAATACGGAGATGGTGGGATAACCACCTGGACTAGTTCGTAGCGCAGCAAGCGGAGTTAACGCATCAAAAGGAGAAGGCACTCAAGGACCTTGTCCTCTTCTCAGATTCTGCCAGTGATACCTACAAGATCCTCTAGGGAAAATTCCCTAGCGACCTCTACAATGGGTTGCGGAGGTTGCAAACCAAGGTGATTAGGGACAATTCAAGGAAGATAAACCGCAAGTGGGTGCACGGGGGATCGCGGTATCTCTGCATCGGTTGGATCTTGAGTTGACCCGCGTTGTAGATTTACGGGTAGTGACTACTTTGGATGGGCAGTGTCTGTGGGTTTGCCGCGAGTGCTGCAGTCCTTCTCGAAGGCCGAAGCTATCTTCGATCGACAGGGCTAAGAGGGGAAAGGTTGCTAAGGAGATTCCCGCGTGGACTAAGGCCACGATGGTGGACGAAGGTCGATGGAATTCAAAAATCGAGCATGGAAGCGTAAACCTCCGAGTGTTGAAAGGGGCCAAGGGACGGATGCCACGTGAAGCATGAAAGCGGGGAGTGGGGGAATGGATGTTGAGGCCGCAGGGATGTTGAGGGAGCGACGTGCACATCGGAGGCGCGGTCGTAGAGCAGGGTGGTGAGAAAGGGTGATGCGGGAGTTGAAACGACGGGGAGACAATAAGAAGAATCAAGAGGAGGCGCCTCAAAGGATCGGAAATATGGACACTCACGCAGATACCCTGGAGAGGGAAGGGACCGCTGTGGGAGTGCGGCGGGTGCATGGGAGCCCAGCTAGGAGAGAAAGGGAGACGACGACTGATGAAGAAGATGCAGGTGTGCAGCCCGAAGAAAGTTTCGATGGCGAATGGTACGTCGTGATGCAGCGGTTGTTTCAGGAGTGGAAGACATTCATCTCTCCAAGAAGTCCTACTTCCCAAAGTTTGCACGACAAGGATCCCTACCTTCCCCTGGTACTCTATAAACCTTTAAGTAATATTTTCGTTAAGTTACAAGCATTGAGTCGATTGCACAACAGTTCATTGTCGACAGTGACACACGTTAATAGCAGCGTCACTAGTAGTATTGCATTTCCTAGTGGTATAGTCATGCAACCAGGACCCAGAGGATTTATTTTGGTCACACCTTCGCAAGTAAATATGGTTGGGTCATTCACCCGGTATCCAGAATTTTATGGCCGCGTTAACGATGATGTGGAGCAACACTGGTATCTCTGTGAAGCCATATGGAGGGCTAGGCAGTACGCCGGACCCGGGGAAGCTAATAGAATCTCAAACCACGCTCGGATAAAGGGCTCGTGATGGTTTATAAAGTGGTCGAGGCCCATCCTAATCCGACGATCGCGGATGTCCAGCGAGATTTTGTTCGAGAATTTCGCTCCCCAAACGGACCCGCGCGGGGTCTATCCAAGCTATGGGGAGATTAAGCAAAAAGAGAGATGTCGCATGGGAGGGTCGAGTGCACGGAGTTCGGGGACGCAATCGGGAAACTTAGCTACCCGATCTACCCAAACCATCAGAGGGACTAGTTCATCAAGGCTCTGCTCCCCTTGACATGAACCCCTCTCACCCAGAAGAAGATCGATAATTTGCAGGATGCTCTGAAGCAAGCTATGAAGATAGAGGCAATGGTGGGCAACCCTCAGGAGTATCGGGGAGGGTCGGCCTCGTAGGATCCTTCCTTATTGGGATTACAACATCAGATTGCTATTTTGACGGAGAAACTTAAGGAGATGCAGCCTATAAGACCAGCCAAGCTAAACATTTGGTGTACACACTGTCTAGTCGAGGGGCACGTCGCAACCGAGTGTCCTCGGTTGCGTAGCCCGGGTGTGGGACCCTCAGTCACGACAATACAGGGGGGTCCACCTAGTGGGGGTGGTGCACCGATGAATCCGTAGGGGGTATATCAGCCGCAACAGCCTTATGCGGGGTTCCCACCTCAACCAAACCAACTCGCCACAGAATATTGTGAAATTTTCCGGACGATGGGGCATCAACCTCGGATGTGTCCAATATTGCAGAAGTACTCCAATGTCACAAACAACGTATATTGTGAGTTTTGTGCTTCCACGACTCACAACACCAAGCAGTGCAGAGCTCTCGACGCACTAGTGGACCGCATTTGGCGACCCTCCCATGGGTGAATGAGGCTTCGAAGGTGAGGAGCGATGATGCACGAAGGCCGCACGGGGGGGCGAGGTCCGCTGAAATGCTACAACTGTGACCAGGAGGGTCACGTGGCCCTGGAATGCCCCCTTCCCGGACGCCCATGGTGTTCCTAGTCGTTTGCGTGAACACCCATGCGACAGAGGACTGCGCTAAATTGATCAAGAAGTGGGAGGAATGAGCATGGAAGAGGGGCACTAATTTGGTCAACTCCGAGCCGCGGGGAACCGCAACTCCGGCCATGAAAAATGTCGTTATTGTGAAGCGAGACGGAAAGAAGACGGGGGAGGACGCTCGCGAGAAGGATCCGGTACGCAGGATCCGACTCGCCTCCCGCAGACCAATGATCGAGACGGTATACACGGAGGAAGAAGTACTTCCGGGGAGGCGATGGAGACATTTGCTCGGTGGGGGAGCGAAGGCCTTAAGGTACCCACAATGACCGATACCCGGGGAACGGAGAGCGCCACGGAGGCCTGTTGATTGAGGAATGGCTACGATTATTCCTCAAGATTGTTGACAATGCTTCGATGCGGGAATAGCTCGAGCATACCTTGGAGGACGTCGCGATGGAATACGGGGACGAGGGAACCTTTGAACACGAGCACCCCCAATACGTACGGCGGTTCGAGCGGAGAAAAACGAAGAACGGGAAAAATAGTTTTGGCTTAACACGCGAGTTGCGGGATTTTAGATCAGCGACACCATGCTCGACTTAGGATACGACATCAATATCCGTCGCGAGAAGACGTGGGAGGCGCGCAGGCGGCCACGGGCGACCTACTCGCCAATCCCGACTTAGAATGGAGAACCGCGTCGCGCATTATGCCGATCGGCCGTCTTGAAGACATCGAGGTCGACATTCGAGGTGACGACTGACACGAGACTTTGAGGTTATTAATATTATGGGAGACAAGGACCCATACCATGCCTGTGTAGAATCTGAGCGGGATTTTGAGAATTACGCCATTATCGACCTCAAAAAGCCGATGATTTTTTGAAGACGGAGAGGGTCCGATTCACTCGGCCTCTCGACCCGTGTCGAGCCCGAGGTATACGACTGCGTGGATAACCGGAGGATGCTTAGATATTGGACAACCTCACATCGAGATGAAAGCGAAGCAGGGAGAACTATATTAACCGGACCGCAACCTAGGCTCGGTCGGGTTGGCGCGGTGTCCGAGCTCGGAGTCGGGGTCGAACTAGCTTGGGAAAGGGCGGCGAGCGTATGAGACCAGCATGCGGAGATGTGCCAGCATTGCGAGGGTCCAATGGATTGTAGCTGAGATCAGGGAATACCCCACCCTATCCAACATGTAAGTTGTAAATGCCTTCATTGCAAAGGTAGAAGACACGGTACCAGAAGGAAGTAGGATACCACTTTTGGACGTAGCACTACAGTCCACATCAGCCCGGTGGTGGAAAAATCACCGCAACACCCTGTCGCGGTGGAGTTTTGTGGCGGAGGCGTTGAGGGCGAAGTTCAAAGAAGACGAAGGCCCTCAAAGCAGGCACAAGTATCAAGGGATTTTTGATCCGAGGGACCACACGGGAATACGTGCGTGACAGCGGTGGCAAAGTCTAAGTACCGGAAGTCGTGGGTACACGGTTTGTCCACTCCTTAGATACCGTCCCCCATGCTCGGTACTTAGAGGAAGAGAGAGAAAAGAGGGACCGGCTCTGGCGGAAGTCATAGACAAATTTTATCGGTGCTTCTCCTTCGAAGGAGAGACAGAGCTGTTGTCCCAGGCATTGCAGGCCATCAAGGGGGTCCTGTTTCTCTGTGATCCGGGGACCGACGGAAGAACATTAGCACCAAATTTGGAGGGCAGGCATGAGCTGTCTTGCCAACGGGTCGATGGCGAGCTCGATGATGACAGTCTAGAAGATCTACAACACCTATATTTTGAAGAGAAGGAAGGCGAGCGGAACATCAAAGAAGAGTCGACCACCGAAGGTGTCCACCTACTCCCGCTAAAGACAAAGAAGCTAAACATCAACACGGAGGAAAAACCCAAACTGGCTATAATTGGGGACTACTGGGACGAGGAGACGACAAAGGAAATTTTCAGCCTCCTCCAGATGTCTACGAAGACTTATTCCCTTCATCGGTTGCAGAATTAAAAGGCATCAAAGGGGATCTTGGAGAGATGCGCATAGTGCGAAAGCGGATGCCGGAGCTCAGAAGCATTGACCTTACTCGGCTGAATCCACTGATCAAAGAAAAGGTCAAGCTAGAGATCGATAAAATGCGAGAGCGAGGTCTCAATCTTCCTCGTGGAAGAAGCAGAGTGGGTGAGTCCCATTGTCATTCAGAATAAGAAGGATAATTCAGAAATCTGTGTCTGTGTGGATTACCGCAGCTTAAACAACGCCTGTATTCATGACCCATTTCCCACTCCATTCAGCGACGAATTATTGGAAAATGTTGCAGGAAATGAGGCCTACTCCTTTAATGATGGATTTTCGGGCTACCATCAGGTGCGCATTGTCGAAGACGACAAAACAAAGACGACATTCACCACCGAGTGGGGTTCGTTTGCCTATCACGTGATGCCATTCGGGTTGAAGAACGCCCCCGCTGTGTTTTCCCGGATCGTTATCGCTGCTTTCCAGGAGTACATTCATAAGTTTCTGGAAGTCTACATGGACGATTGGACCATCTACAGCTTGCTGAAAAACCACGCCACCCTGCTACGCATCATGTTTGATCGGTGTCGACAAGTCGTCGCGATTTCCTTGAACTTGAAGAAATGCATCTTTGCGGTTCCTTTCGGAACGCTATTAGGACATGTGGTGTGTAAGCAAGGGATCTGCGTCGACCCTGCCAAGGTCACCGTGATCGTCCACATGGAAGCCCCAGAAACGATGAAGTAGTTGCGGGCACTGCTCGGGCACACGGGGTATTACAGGCGGTTCATCAAAAATTACGCGAAGATCACTACTCCTTTGGAAAGGTTACTACGGAAGTCCGAAGTGTTCCGAGTGGATCGGATGAGTGCGGGATGGCCCTTGACACTTTGAAGGCGATAGTCGCAACGGTGCCCATTTTGGTCCACCCCAGATTGGGATAAGCGAGCTCCACGTGCATATTGACGCCTCCCGATGTGCACTTGGGCTTGTCTTGGCGCAACCGGGGGAGACAATAGTCGACCACCCGGTCTACCGCCGGCCGCAAAGCTGCCTAATGCAAGAGCAGAATTACACCACCATGGAGAGAGAGGCCCTCGCAATGGTGTACTCGCTCTCCGGAAGTTCCGCCACTATCTTCTGTAAGTTTAAGTTCTTCAACGATCACTGCGCATTGAAGTACTTGGTCGATAAACCCATTTTTGGAAGGACTGGATCTATCGATGGCTTCTACTCTTCCAAGAATTCACCTTTGAAGTGATCGTCAGCTGCCGGGAGGTTGAACGTCGGGCCCGATCATTTATCCGGGTTGGAAATGGGGTAGAATGGCCGGCTCTCTCGATGATCGCTGCTGGATGTTGATCTTTTCCAAGTCGAAGCCATACCGGCATTATTTGGCGAGCATCGCGGCTTATTTGACCACGGGCAGTGCTCCCTCGCGACTACACTCCGCTCCGTGAAATGGCACTTGGTCATCCGTACCAGCTGAATACCAGCGGTGGCGGGGAAATTGTACAAATTGGGCCTCGATGAGGTTACGCTGCGGTATGTATACTCAACCACGAATGTGACACTGTGATGTGGGAGTGCCATAGCGGTGTTGCGGGCGGGCATGTGAGCGAATCCTTGCCCGTGAAAGTGCTCAAGCTGGACTATGGTGGCCGACGATCCATGCCGATTGTAAGGCATTTGTTAACAAATGTGATGTCTGTCGTCGAACAGGGAGGCCCTCTCACAGAGACGAGCTCCCGCTACACCCGGTGCATGTGTTGCAGCCGTTTAAGAAGTGGGTTGTTGACTTCATAGGTCCCATAGCCCCGGTAGCCAGGCACTCTAAGGCCCAGTACATCATTACCGCCACCGACTACCTCACATGGTGGGTTGAGGTCGCGACAATATGGGATTGTACGGCCGATACAGCAGCTCGGTTCATCTTCGAACACTTCATCAGCAGGTTTGGCTGCCCACCGAGCTTAACCCGTGATCGATGCTGTAATTCATTAATGAAACGGTCAAATCGTTGTTGGACACCTTCATGATTCAACATCACAAAAGTAGCCCGTACCACTCACAGGCCAATGGTACTGTTGAAGAGTTCAACAAAATCCTCAAAAAGGGTTTGACGAAGATCTGCAATGCCAAGCGGGATGATTGGGATGAGCGATTTCTCGCCGCACTATGGGCTTATCAAACAACGGTGAAGCGGTTGACCAATCAAACACCATTCTAGCTGGTGTATGGTTGTGAAGCTGTGATTCCCACCGAGTTCACCATACTGAGTCTGTTAATCACCACATCCCTCAAGTTCTCGAAGAGGAATCGCTGCACAGGAGCACCTCCATGAGCTGCGAAGAACCGGACGAGGCCCGTGCTCACGGCCGAGTTCCACCAAAAGGTTTAGAAGGATAGGCGAGAAAGCATGGCATGGCGCCACATCAAGAGAAAAATGTTCCGGAGTTGGAGGGAAGGTTCTCCTATATGACAGACGAGTTTGAGAATTTTCCGGAAAAACTACGGATGCGTCGGGTTGGGACCCTACTTCGTCGTTGAGATCGGGGATTCCGGAGTCAGTTCGGCTGGCTCTCTAGCCGGACCGGTACGATTCTACCTCGGTGGGTGAATGGTGCATGCCTGAAGCCCTACCATGATTAAGTTTCTTTCACCTTTCATTAATAACTCTTGCACCCGAGAGAAATCGTAGAGTAGTGTAGTTGAATAACTCTCCTGCAACCGGGATGAGCATAGGTAGTGTTTATTGTTCATGCATGGAGTCATCAATAACCACTATGTTGCGGGGACCGCACCTCAGCCGCTTGTGGTCGGGAGGGGTGCATCCGGCATGTCATCATTGTAGGATAAGCAAGCGTGTCGGTGTCGATCCATATCATTTCGGTTAGTACTTGTGTCAGTCCGTAGGATCGCCTAGATTTGCAGCATAAATTTCCATAATTAGAAGTAACCTTGCAATAATCATTTTTCCATAATTCCAAGTAATCTCCGTCGTCACTTCCACCCATTTCCCCATGCCACCGTCAGCAGATGTCAGAGTACACCTCAGTAGGCGATTGATCGCACGATTATTTTCGTGGAAGAATGCCAGCAGGAATTAACTCATTATGGGGTCTCGTCAACCTTGCTCATGCTAGTTAATTACATAACCTGCATGGAAAAAAGTGCGAGAATGCCGAAGAAGTTAGAATTAGAAATTGGAGCAGAATCCGAGAGCAGCAGAAGTACCCAAAAGCACAGAGCCAAGAGAAGATGTCGAGACCGATTCTGCAAGTGTATCAACGTCGAGTGAAGATGACCAAAGCCAACCCACTAGTTGTCGAACCGCAGCTTGACAGTATAATTCATAAAATAGAGTCCCTCTTCGAGAAATACGACAGTGCTGCCCTCATAGATGCAGACCTTACAGACTCGTTCGAGTTCGACGCTTAAGCGCCGGTGTATATGGAATATTATACCACAAAAGCAAGGCGTGCAAAAAACGAGAATTTTGCGGAGTTTCGAGGCCTACGAGCAATCCTCCATTTTGAATTTAAGAAATCTCCCTGGTATTCGGGGACATTGAGGCGACTATGCGATGCACCAAGTTCTTACTCAGCCGCATCCAAAACGGGTCACTATGGTTGAATAAGGAAATTCCAATCCATGCCGAGGATATCCACCGACTCACTGGGCTTTCAGAGAACGGCCCGGATGTATCTTCTACATGTTAGACCACTTCCAAGCGGGAAAAGAAGTCAGGAGATGCGGACTATTATGCAAAATATGGCACTCGTCGGGGAGGAAAGGGAGCAAAGATGGAGCTTATCAACAAGCCCGAAATCAAGTTTGCATGCTACCTCATTTCCAGTGAAGACAATGAGGCACTACACGAAGGGAGAATGTACCCTGGATACTATTTCCATTGCAGTAGCTCTGTGTCCCAGGGGGTTATGTTGAGTCGGTGCTCCTTCCCTGTCGAAGGAGATGTTTGATGCATGCGAAGACAACTACAAGAGGGCCACAAGATTTATCTATGGGTATTTGATAGTTGCATTTGCCATGTGGAAGTGGCATACTCCCTCATCGATGATACCGACGGAAATAGCGAGAGGGATAGCCTGCGGCGATGAAGTTCGTCCGTGGAAGGTGTCGGGTGATCCCAACACCAAAGAGGTCGATGCGAGAGGCATTTCAAAGTTGGTATTGTTTAATGATAGATGTGGTAGCGAGTCAGCGAGAGGGTGCCTAGGAACACAGTTGGACGAGTACGGTGAGCAAGTATGGTTCGGGGTCGACCACGAGCATACCTACCTCCGACCTACTTGCGTGTCGGAGGAGACATTTCACATGCGGTCATCGAAGTTCCGGCTCGAAGACACGGCCTTTCACAATGAAGTTTGTTCGTGGCGGGGGTCATGATGGAAATCCGCAATGGGGTACCCACATACAATTTTGATCGGATGCTACAACGACAACGGCTGCGCAAACGAAGCGGAGGCGGCACAATAGGGCTCCACCGTGCAGCTCGTCCCCCTCATTCGCCACCTAAACACTCAGGTACGCAGTTTCAATGAAGTGGCCAAGGTTGTCTCAAGCGGTGCCATTCCTTTTCGTGTTTTCTCTAAGTTCCAGTTTTCTCAGTCCACATCGCGTCTCCACACAACTTCCCTCACCTCCCCCATCCCTAATGTTTTATTTACTTCACTAAGTCCGATGACTACCCCAATGGGGGAAAAGAGCAAGTCCACTGACCCCTTAGAAGCTCCTTAGGCCAAGCAGGCCCAAACCATAGAGTCGAGTCCGGTGGTGGACCTCACTGAGGAGGATCCACCCTGGCCACCAAGTTCAGGGGTGCCTATACAGGAAGAACCAGTCATTGACACAGGGGCCATCGGAGGAATTCCACCTCTACCTCCCATTGACCCCTCAGACTTCATCAATATTCGGCTTCCTCCACCACGTACCGTTCCAACTCCGTCCTATCACTCTGTTCCACCTCCACCTATCACTTCATCCCCCCCATCCAATTCATCTGCCACCGTGTCAGACCCAATCATCCAAGATCTACTTAATGGGGACCACAGGGCCGAGGTTGACTCAAGTACTGCAGCAGTGGTACCACCGGTCGACCTCGATGGGGAACCCCAAGTCTCTTTTTCGATATAATTACACAGATGGTTCAAATTGTTGCAGACACGGCTGAGGCACAGCCTGAGCCTACTATATTTCCATAGACCATCCACACAGATCAGCAGGAGCGGCTGGACCTGAATATGGCCGACTCGGCACCTCATCAAACCCCGTCGTTTTCCCCTCAAGAGCACTCCACACGATCAGTTGCCAGTGGGCAACCCCTACAGTAACGACGGCCAGACCAAAGCACTTCGGGAGTCTCCAACTTGGAGACGTGGGGTACGGCTCAGATGTACCACTTTATTCAGAGGGCGGCCCAGCAGGCAGAGAAGCTTCATTCCGAACTACAACAAAGGTGCGAAGAGCAACAACAGTAGATCACCGCACTTACTGAACAGCGCAAACAGCTCACAGCGACACACGGACAGCTACAGGGTCAGATAAATGAAGTGGCCAGGGTGTTTACGGGGCTATGGCCAGCCGTAGAAGCTCACTACACTCGGATGCTTGTAGATGTGCCGGAGACGGATATCTTAGAGCGAGGCCCTTCACCTCGAGAATAGCATTCATCGACCTCCATAAGGAAAATGTAGAGCTCCAAGCAGATGTTAGTATCACGGCCGCGCTGCCCAATCCGGAAGCGATCTATACGGCCAAATTGCAAAGAAACGAGGGCCGGGTCACCCGGATGCAAGAAACTCTCAACTCTACGACGCGCGACACTTATGACCTCTGAACGGTCTCCAAGAATGCTCGACGGCCCTTACGGTCCAAGACGCAGCCTCATTTCAGTACGCAGCCTACAACAACTTTCCAAGGAAATTCAAGATGCCACGGGGACCCCTCGCGGTTGGACCAGCTATACACTCGAGGGCGGATTCTGCGGAGGTCCAAATCTAGCAAACGAGAGGCCGGCTCGGCAATGGCCAAATAAGAAATTTGAGAGCTCCGCCGGCTCCCTCCAACTCGCGCCAAGACAATGCAGCGATTAGCCGCGAGGGCCGAAACCCAAATCGGCTTAGTGTTCGGGGATCTATCTGGGCGCCGTCAGGGGAGGCAGTGTCACCAAGATCGCCACAGAGACAGATGCATTGTTACGGGGGGTGGTAGCAAGCTGTGAATACCTTCAATGAGCTTAAGGCTTCAATGTTCGGCAAGGTCTCGGAGTTGGGGCCCTTGTTTAGACAGACGAGGCGAAGGTGCACAGAAGAACAAGGCACGAGGTCGGGTGGGGCGATGGAAATAGAGACGAGTGATTTGTGATTGACTCGGGACGAGTCAAGAAATCGTGGTCGGGGCCCTGTTGGGGCCCTTGTTTTGAATTTTTAAGAAAGAACAGATTTTTTGGGTTGCGGAATGACACATGGCAGTCATGACCAAGCCGCAACTACGGTGAGTAGCAAAGCTACCATGGTTTCGGGGGAACAGGAGATAGCTGAAGAAAGCAAATGCATAAGTACAGACGAAGAGAAGACACAACAGAAGATAGAGAGAAAAACTCATAGACAACAAGAGAGAAGCTGAAAGTAGCCGAAGAAGAACGCAAGAGGAACTAGCAGTTGCGATGGCAGGTGAATAAATAGCCGTCACCTGGCCGAAAGAAGAGAGACAAATGTAGAGCGACTGAAGAGGATCGAGCGGATGCTACAGAGGGAATCTATTCCGAGCATGATATCTTTGTAGTTCCTAGGCTTCTCTTATCTATCTTTCTATCCTATAAGATGTCTGTAACAGACTTGTAAGCTCTTCCTATGGAAGGGATGTAACTGTGGATCTGGTTGGAAGTTATCAACATACTTGCAAGTTGTTGTCCTAATATATGAGTTACATGCATGCATGATGTCTGTGATGTCTTAAAATTTTATTTGCTTAGTATCTGTTCAATCTTCTGAATGTTCTTGCGTATATGATGATACTTATGCAATCAATTCTATATTAATCACAAGTTTTGGATCCTTCCACCACTATCGATCTATTCCCCTTCTGCATGTGGTCGCGGCATGCCTACTTTCTACTATGATATCGTTTATAAAAATTATTATGATCTTTGGTTCTTAATCTAAATTGGTCTTTCCCCGCTGCATCTGGCCTTCGCCAACATATATATATATATATATATATATATATATATATATATATATATATATATATATATATATATATATATATATATATATATATATATATATATATATATATATATATATATATATATATATATAAGTTATTAAGAAATGGTGTTCCCTTATAGAAAGACCCAGGTTCAGAGATTGGGGCCAACAAGGGAATCCACTGTAGTCTAGAACCACGCCGGCATTGTCACCCTACTCCGGAGAGCAAAGAGTCTCACCCGAGGCGTGCCGCTACCACATGCAGAAGGGGAATAGATCGATAGTGGTGGAAGGATCCACAATTCGTGATTAATATAGAATTGATTGCATCATCATATACGCAAGAACATTCAGAAGATTGAACAAATACTAAGCAAATAAAATTTTAAGTCATCACAGACATCATGCATGCATGTAACTCATATAATAAGACAACAACCTGCAAGTATATTGATAACTTTCAGCCGGATCCACAATTACATCTCTTCCATAGGAAGAGTTTACAATTCTGCTACAGACGTCTCATAAGACAAAAATATAGATAAGAGAAGCCTAGGAACTACAAATATATCATGCTCGGAATATATCTCTCCTGCAGCATCTGCTCGATCTTCTTCAATCTCTCTTCATCCGTGTGTCTTCTTTCGGCCAGGTGACAAATATTTATTCACCCGCCATCGCAACTGCTAGTTCCTCTTGTGTTCTTCTTTAGCTACTTCCGACTTCTCTCTTGTTGTCTATGAGTTCCGCTCTTCGTCTTCTGTTGTATCTTCTCTTCGTCTGCTCTTATCTGCATCAACTTCTTCAACTATCTCCTGCTCCCCCGCAACCTCGGTAGCTCCGCTACTCACCGTAGTTGTGGCTTGGTCGTGGCTGCCATGTGTCATTCCGCAACCCAAAAATCTGTTCTTTCTTAAAAATTCAAAACAAGGGCCCCAACAGGCCCTGACCACAGTTTCTTGACTCATCCCGAGTCAATCACAAATCACTGTCTCTATTTCCATCGCCCCACCCGACCTCGTGCCTTGTTCTTGCTGTGCACCTTCAGTCTGCTGCCTAAACAAGGGCCCCAACTCCGAGACCTTGCTGAACATTGAAGCCTTAAGCTCATTGAAGGTCTTCACAGCTTGCTACCACCCCTGTAACAATGCATCTGTCTCTGTGGCGATCTTGGTGACAGCTGCCTCCCCGACGGGCGCCGGTACAGTCCCGAACACTAAGCCGATTTGGGTTTCGGCCTCGGCGGCTAACTGCTGCATTGTCTTGGCGCTGAGTTGGAGGGGCTGGCGGAGCTCTCAAATTTCTTGTTTGGCCATTGCCGAGCTGGCCTCTGTTTGCTAGATTTGGACCTCCAGAGAATCCGCCTGAGTGTATAGCTGGTCCAACTGCGAGGGGTCTGTGGCATCTTGAATTTCCTTGGAAAGTTGTTGCAGCTGCGCTGAAATGGGCTGCGTCTTGACCGTAAGGGCCGTCGAGCATTCTTGGAGACCGTTCAGGAGGTCATAAGTGTCGCGCGCTGTAGAGTTGAGAGTTTCTTGCATCTGGGTGACCTGGCCCTGTTTCTTTGCAATTTGTGCTGTATAGACTGCCTCTGGATTGGGCAGCGCTGGCCGTGATACTAACACTGCTTGGAGCTCTACATTTTCCTTATGGAGGTCAGTGAATGCTATTCTGAGGTGAAGGGCCTGCTCTAAGATATCTGTCTCTGGTACATCTACAAGCATCCGAGTGTAGTGAGCTTCTACGGCTGGCCATAGCCCTGTAAACACCCTGGCCACTTCATTTATCTGACCCTGTAGCTGTCCGTGTGTCGTTGTGAGCTGTTTGCGCTGTTCAGTAAGTGCGGTGATCTACTGTTGTTGCTCTTCGCAGTAAGTGGTAGCGGCACGCCTCGGGTGAGACTCTTTGCTCTCCGGAGTAGGGTGACAATGCCGGCGTGGTTCTAGACTACAGTGGATTCCCTTGTTGGCCCCAATCTCTGAACCTGGGTCTTTCCTCATGATTCGTTGGCCAACATATATATATATATATATATATATATATATATATATATATATATATATATATATATATATATATATATAAGTATATATATATCGATTAGTTTGCAAATAGTGTTTACAAGTACATCATACCCTCCTCATAAAATAATATATGTTGTGATACATAGCGAGACTCACAGGTCTCGGAAAAACTGCAGAAAATAAAAATCTAATCTAATCCGCGTGGTGATCATGATAACAGGCCACTACTCGAATCACTCGAGTCAGTAGTCGATGGATGCGATCCAATACCCCGATAGTGTGTCGCTGGTACTGATGGGGAATATCTCCCATCTGTGCATGCTCTATAATCCCGATGGTGAAGGCATCCAGGTTCCTTGCAATATCCTCCTCAGAGTCCACTCCCTCCACATAATGGGCACCCTCGAAGTCTCTTGCCACCCTCCTGGCGATGGGTGACATACCTGCCGACCTCTATGGTCCAACATCTATGATACATAAAGCTTCAAATCAGTTCATATATATATATATATATATATATATATATATATATATATATATATATATATATATATATATATATATATATATATATATATATATATATATATATATATATATATAATATATAAATAAAACATGTAAAAATGCCAAAAACATGTTTTTACCTCTGTCGTCCCAACGCTCACCCGCTAGAAGTGGCATATCAGGGTCACCCCGACAATCTGTCTTGGAGTACGGCCAATCTTCCACCATGATCAGCTGATGCCTCAACCACGTGAAGAAGGCAGGTCTGAACGACATACTCTGCCCGCCTCCTCTGGGAGGCATCAGTGTTTCCCACCTTTCCAACCATGGCTCTCGTGGCACCGGTGGCTCTATCTCTATCCCCTAGTATTGGAATAGAGGTACCCACTCTAAGAAGAAGGTTGTCAAGATAGACCTGTATACAAACTGCTTTAGTTTGTTGTTTTTATACTTCGTGAGTTGTTTCTTCATGTTTTCCACTACGGCCTCACACCAGATGAATACAGTGGGTGCCATGCAGTCCATCGTCATCTGCAGTGGGCCTTAGTGGCCTCATTCGGTGCTTGCGCCCTAGCCACGTGTGTGATAGTGTAGAGCACTACCTTGAGTGCTAGATCATTTATGGTGCTTATGGCTATTTTTCCACTCGAGGATCGTTTTGCCTCAAAGAATGCTCTCCCAATGAGCATGTCCATACTCTTGCCCATGATTTGGGCTCCCGACAATTGTGCTCGTGCCCCTCTATGTAAGAGGCCAGTGATGAAGTAGATGTTCGCCACTTCGATTTCTAGTTCTTGGTCACCAAGGATAAATCTCTCTCAGTCTGTGTCCCAGATAATAACCATATACTATAGAAGATCTGGTTGAGATCTTATCCCTGGGGTTATAAATAACTTGAGGAGCCCACAATTCCTTATTACGTCCATTAAAGCTTAGTTCTGCAAAGCTTCCTGATCAACTTCATCATAATCTCATTATTTCCACTCAATCACCATGATTTATGGCTTCTCTTCCCTGCAATAACATTCAACGAAATCTTTTTCATTGTTTAGGGCTGAAAAGATTGGATTAAAAGCTTGTTTTTTGGGGTTTCTATTCTTTTTTTCGCCTTGCGGTCAGCGCGGTCCTGATGGTGGATACCCGCGCCGATCCACGACATTGCCCAAATTGAAATCCTTCCCTAAAAATCAAAATAAGCCTTAAAATATACTTAATTTAATATTAAAATGCATGCAAGAAAGGCGCCTCTTACCTAGCACAGACGACTCATTGATTGACCTCCCGGATATCCCGCAATGCACTCCTAAAAATTTTAGGTAAACTAGGGTAAAAACTCTTTCTCAACCAAGTGAAAGTAAAAAGTAATTTTTTTTTACTTTCTTCCTATTTTATAAATTCATAATGATATTTTAGGGTTTTCCCATTATTTTATTAATATTTTAAATGCTCTTACCTCGAAAATAGTTTGTGGTTTGTTCTTGTGCAGCGACTGATTCTATTTCTTCATGGATGACACTTTTACGAGTTCTGGTTTACTACTTTTTCAGACTCAATTAAAAAAAAATGAAAAACTAACCCCCTTAGAGTCATCTTTCAGCTCTTTTATGACTCTCTAGACATGAAAATATTGTCGAGTTCTTGTCGTTTTGAGCTTGTTAAAGTGCACGAAACGTCATTTACCTAGTATACGTTTACCCCTTTTTCGGGCTGGGATAAATTATTTATGAAAAATGAATACCTTAGTCAATTTCAATTAAGAGGTACTAGGATGGATTTGTATGAAGGAAAAACTTATATCACAAGCATATGCTATCCCCTTCAAGCTTGTATACAAAAATAATTGGGGTAATCACCAAAAATGGTGGGGGGGGATTGGAAGCATTAATCAGTTGTGTTGATTGTATGTCACTCTTGAACATGACATATCTCTTGTTCCATGTTGGGTTGGGGATATCCTTCATTTGTCACTTTGCCTCCATGGGTTTGGGAAATATTTTTTGCCTCTTATGCCATCACCATTGTCCAACATGACCTTTGATTCCATTTGAGTCAAATACTGCCAAATCCAGAGTCGTGTCTCTAATATGTTCAAGAGAAGTTCCTTCTACATCTCATTCATTGTCTGCTTCTCTGATCGCTCTCATTATCATATTGCTTCCTTCATCTCGTGTCGATGATGTGGGATACATTATGGCCCTCATTCGACAGATCACTCCTTGTTGACTTCAGTGCATTATCTAAGAAGTTGATCTAGAGATCCTCTTCTCAGTACCTTGGAGCCT
This sequence comes from Pinus albicaulis, assembly GCA_034641835.2. Taxonomy (NCBI): domain Eukaryota; kingdom Viridiplantae; phylum Streptophyta; class Pinopsida; order Pinales; family Pinaceae; genus Pinus; species Pinus albicaulis. The sequence continues at coordinate 89,531,133 of CM076576.1, forward strand.
GCATGCCTTAATGGCAGGTTGTTTGCACCCGATGATAGGCTTACATCATTGGCCTTCGATCAGGTGATTCTGCGAATGTTCGAAGACAACTTTGTTAGTGTCAGTATTTGCATTTCGCCATCAATGATCGAAATCCTATTTTCATATCATTTTAGGAGTCCTACTCAGAATTTTTTTATCATTCCACTAGATCATGTAAAAAATTAGTCACTGATGGTAACCCTAGTCCAAAAACATCACTCTTCCTCAAATTTGATTACTTGATGGCATCGTTTCATACCTTACTGACTGTACATCGTCCATAAATCTAACGTCATCATGTCATTACATCAATCATGAGGTAAAAGTCATCATATCATCAATATTAATAATGTCATCTTGAAATTCAATCCTTTAAGGTCTCATTAGGTCTTTTAGGGTTTTTGAATGTTCCATTCGGTCATTAGGGTTTGCAAGGTCAAATAAAGCTTCATTTCCAATGCATAAGACCAGCAAGTAAAAGGTGATTAATAAAATTCTCTTCACCATGTGAAGATGACTTGTAAAGAAAAATTCTCATTTCAACACGTAATTTGGATTTCACAATGTAATAATTTTTATTTTCACTATGTAATTTTATGTCATTCAAAATGTAATAATTTCATGGTTCCCAAGCTGCTAACTCAGAGTTCCCAAAGCATCAAAAATTTCAAATTCAAAGAGTTCTCAAAGTTCCATTAGTCAAATTAGTCAAGTTCCAAAAGTCATCAGTGTTCCTAAACACTTCTCGTCACTCTTAGCCCTCAAAATCATCATTTTCCACAAGCACTAAACCCTAATTTCTTCCCCCATCGATCTAGGGTTTGCTATGGAATTAGATATATCTGAGAAGAGGAGGCCTAATGTAGGCCATATCAGAATATATGATTTCATTTCAGCTCATAAACATCATGTCCCCACCATTTTTCAAGAAGTCATTCCAAGGGACAAATCATTTGTCACACATAGGGCCAGTTTTTCTTCAAACTGTGTTTATAACTAAACATAGATGTGTTGGAGTAATCACCGCACCTCTATGGAATCCATAATTTCCACCCTAGGGATCCTAGTTACCGGTTTGAAAGTTTACCAACACCTGCGGGTTTTGGTGTAACGGCAAACCTCTACATGGTATCAAATCCTGGACCCAGGTTCGATTCCCCCGAGCTGAGTTTGAGGGGTGTATTGATTCCCCGAGCTACGTTTGAGGGGGGGTGTTGGAGTAATCACCGCACCTCTATGGAATCCATAATTTCCACCCTGGGGATCCTAGTTACCGGTTTGGAAGTTTACCAACACTCGCGAGTTTTGGTGTAACGACAAACCTCTACAAGATGTATTTGAAAAATGTGAGAGATTTTTTTGTCCATCATGGGCCAAGGAATAGAAACATCCTTAATTTTTTACACAGGTGGCATGGTTTTGGATAAATGTCAAAAATACAATTGCTACATGAGGTTTTTTGCACTTCTAGAGCGGCCTTGGGAAAATCATGTTTTCTCCTAGATGGAGTGTCCAAATGATCTTCTTGATAAGTCAGTCGATAACTCTACAGAGAGATATTTCCAATTAGCTATCATGAGCTCAATTTGGAGTCGATTAAGCCCTCCAAAAGTTTTCTGCAATATCACACTTCGTTTTTGCACCCTCATTCCTCCCTTTTTGACCAGTCTTGGGAGAATTGATTTTTGAGGGGGTATAATTGATCATTTTAAGTTCTTTATAGGTCCATTGTGTAGCCAAGAGATATATATTTCCAACGAGATATCATGAGCTCAATTTGGACTCTGGGAAGGCACTCAAAGGTTGGTTTGAATATGGTGTTGCACTCCTAGCAGAAGGAGGGCGCCTGTTGTACCTCAAGAAACAATCCCTTGGCTGTGGTAAGGAATAAGTGCTCGAGACATTTATAAATGTATGTCACAATATTAATTTATCAGATGGTTTACGTTAATCACCTTTGGCAATTAATTATTTATAACCCTCAATGATCTGATATAATGAAATATTTCATAATGCCATTATCTGCTGATGTAACTTGAAATGAAAGGAAGAAAATGGAATGGAAACGAAGAATGATATGTTGGATAACAGAATCTATCACTTTTAATATGAGAAAGAACTTTATAGAGAGAAAATATTTGGAGTGAAGGAGCGCACATTAAGGACATTTAACTCCTACTTACAAACTATAAAAAGAGACCCGCAGCTACATTACTTCACCTCATTCACAGAAGAAAAAACATATGATGAAACTCGAAAAAACGCATCAACGTCAACAGGTGCAAGAAAATTAATCTTCTTTCATCCACTTTCAGAAAATTTAGTACAATTTACAGTCCTCTAGAGGTCCAAAAACCCAGCCCCCCAGCCAATCCAATGTTTGGGCTTTATCTTTTTTCCTCATGAGTCATCTACATAATAAGTTATAAAACTGATTTATAAAATAGTTAATAAAATGTTTTTGACAGTATTCCTTTCAAAATTCTCTTCGAAATAATAAAATTGCATTTTTTATTTAACCTTATATATATTATTAATAATAATATATATAGTATAGTTAAAGGCTCCTTTTTCTACAAGCTTTATGCATTTGAGCACTAGCATTTAACTAGACTCCTAATACATAAAATAAATTAATGAAGGAGGATCACATTTTCAATGTACGGTTGTAGAGATAATGAATATGAATGGCGTGTGGGTCCCATTGTATTGTACGCATATAAATTCCCCAAAACCATAAACCACTTGCTGAGGCACACCTTTGGTGGTTTCCAAAGATTAATAGAGTGATGCCTCATTGAATATCAATCATCGATTTCTTTGATGGTAGTTTGGGAAAAACCATTTACGGGACCACTTCTTCACATATGTTTCGTACTGCTTGTGCTTCTGGGTTGTCGTTGATTTGAGGAATTAATAACATGAACCATCAATTTAATGATATTTGTTGGAACGATAATTTTGTTTGTGAAAAATTGTTCCTTTTGGTAAATGGCTTCATCTATCTGCCTCTTTAAATCATCATTTTTGTTATGTTCCTTCTATAACAACATTCGCTATATGAATTCTCCAATTTGGCTTTCGATGTTTCAGGCATCTTGCTTGCTTATCAGAATTAAGCTCCATATTCAGAATGAAACTCAGAATAATGCTTGATACTAAAACTGGCATTTAAGGAACTAGCAAAATCTCTAAAACCACTTTTAATTTTTGGACAATTCCCGAGTTTAAGTCAATTGGGGTCATTATGCAAAAACACCATGTCGTGGATTCTTGAAATTATTCTTCGTTTACCCACAATTTGAAATCGAAAATCATGTGTTGGGAATGCCTGCGTTTTCTGAGATGTGTAGTCATTTGTTTCCAATTCTTCATCTTGGCACAATTCTTCAAATGCCTTTAAAACATTTTGTTTATCTCAACTATGACATCATGTGTAGAATTGGATAAACATCTTTTCATTCTTTCAAGGAACTTTTCCAATATCATTTATTTCAAGCAATTCCTCTGCTTTTATAGTCGTCTTTTTATTGATATGTTGTAGAACAACATTCTCCAAAATATGATAAGGCATAATATTCCCTCCAGCTTCGTTGACAAGTATCATTCATAGAAAATGCAAGGGGTTGGATCAATTTGTGACTGAAAATGAGGTAACCCATCATCAACTAGGGAATTTGTATTTGTTTTAGGCAACTGAAATTTCTTCAATGAAGCATCTCCCTACCTCAAACTTTTTCCACCTCCAAGAAGACTCAAACTTTCATGCTTGTACTTTTTAATTTGCTGACACATTGAGCCATGAAACACATCCAAGAAATGAGACGAGGAGAATCATTTAGCAACATATGTTGAGCTTGTGGTTACTTGAACATGTTGCAGTTCTTCTTAATTTTTTAATAATTGTTCCTTAGTAAACTTGAATTGCTCAGAACTTCTCTTGAATTTTAGTTGAGTCAAATTGTGCTACAACATCTGGATCCAATTGGGGACAACACTTTGGTAGCAAAGTGCTGAGAACTTGTAGATCAGTAGCCTTTATTGGGCATGGAGTCAAAGAGAAATTGTATATCAGTAGCCTTTATTGGGCATGGAGTCAAGTTAAACTGAATCTTCTACCAATCCAAAATCTCTGAAAATTTCAAACTTCTCTGAAACCTCTCTCTTCTAAGATCTTTATTCATGAACTGAAAAATGCTAAACTAGAAATACTTTAACTAGGAATGCTCAACTCCTGAGCTTATTTATGTACAACTTCTATATACATATATGCAGGGTTGAACTTAATCAGGTGAAGTCAACCTTCCAATGGCACCAACCTAACATTTGCATGTTAGAATTAATACCTTCACACTACTGAAATTTAAAAGTCAAAACAAGAATGTACCATGAAATTTTTCCATATACAAATCTTTCTACATGCCCTTGCATAAAATATTGTTGTTAATCAAAGAAATTTGTCATATACTCAGCCACGAGATCAGAGAACTGATGAGACAAAATTTTCGTTGTCTCATTTTCTTGAACATTTTGTTGATGTATAATTCTTTGAACATGGCAGCTTCCTTCACTGTTTGACTCCACAATTTGGAATTGTGTGCAAGGAACTTGATTGCCATTTTCTGCAGGCAAGCATTTAGGCTGAAAAGATAAATCCAAGGTTTGTTCCCTATAATAATGATGTTCTTCGTATAATGACAATTCTTGACAAAAATCTTTCTCCTCCTCCAAACATACCTGAGAAGCTCCGCTAGTTTCCCCTCTATTCACAAAATCTTTAAAATCATGAAAATTGTAACTATCTTCCAGGCTTTCATCGTGTAGTTCATTTTTTGCAACGATTTTTTTACCAGAATCTTCAGAATGCTTAGATTCTTATGTTTCTGCAATACATCAATCCTCTCACACCTTTTGAAAATCCTTGTTCACCTCTGAATTTTCATTCTCTTGTAAAGAAATTCCAATGTTTTCTTGATAGGCCCTCTTGTCTTCAACAAAACTTGTTCTTTCAACGTGACAGGAAAAATTTCTACAATCCACACATTATCTTCAATTTCCTGTGCATAAAGAAACATCAGCTTCAGAGTGCAAGGCTTTCTCTCCTTGAGATAAAAAGCCAAGACAATAGAAAGAGCCCTCAAATAGTAAACCATAATTGTTGCTTCAGGAGGTTGAATTTCTTATGGCATGCTGAAATAAATTTTTTGAAACCTCCTATTAAACTCAGCGATTGATTCATTTCTCTACCTCTGGATAGAATATAATTCCAAAAGGTGTTTTTCATATGACTTACGCTCACCCCAATATCTAAGAAAGATATCTTGAAAACCTTTCCATGAACTAATTGAACTTGCTTCCAAACTCTGGAATCATTGTGTAGCATCCTGCTTTAATGAATGAAAAAACATCCTTAAAGCCACATCTTCATAAATAATTTGAAATTTGTCCAGAAAGTACTCAAATTCCTAGATATGTAGTTCAGCTGAAATATCCTCCTCCTCTCCAGAGAAACTTGGCAAAGATCTGAATCCTTTTGAAGGATACTGATGGAGAATTGTGGGCAGCTTCAGGGGTTTAAAGATTTCTTTGTTTTTGAGCTGAAAAATAGTCAATTGCTTGTGAGGCATAATATTATCATCCAAAGATGATGAATCATCACCTTTATGCCCAGACTGTCATTGATTATCTTTAGGAATTGTAATGCAACAGTCATCTCTCCTCTCATATTTAAGAGATAAATTTGTGTCAAAATCAATAATACAAGCAAAAGAAAAATCATCTTTTTCCAATAAAGAAGGTACTTTTCAGGCTTTACAATCTTCTGAGAATATAAAGCAAGAAAAAAAATTGATATGTAAGGGAAAATATACCAGTAAACTGATAGTAAAAAATAGAACTTCGCTTAAAAAACTCAAACTCGAATATCTGTGTTTTCCACGGTGCTTTCTCATTTTCTTGCTCGCGAAATTCCTCATCTAATGAAACCTTCATCAGTGGAGTCGTCGAGTGAATAAATAACAACCGAAAATTAAATCTAAATCTTGTTCACCATCAAGAATAAGGGATTATGATACCTGCTGCCAGGAGCAGACAATGTAGGATCAGGTATAGAAGGGTTTTTGGTTTCTGAGCCTTTTAAGAAACCAATGTTTTTGTATCTGAAAAATTAGGGACTTTCTACTGCGAGGTATCTGACCTCATGTTAGGCTTTTTGAAAGCCAAAATTCTGAAAAGGAATAAACACAGCCAAATATTTCCTCCTCACTGAACAACCATAGGAAATAGAAATAAAACCCAAGGAAATGAACTTTGCTTCTTCGTTCCCCATCAACGGCACCAAAAAATGTTGTACCTCAAGAAACAATCCCTTGGCTGTGGTAAGGAATCAGTGCTCGAGACATTTATAAATGTATGTCACAATATTAAGATATCATATGGTCTTCATTAAGCACCTTTGGAAATTAATTATTTATAACCCTCAATGATCTGATATAATGAAATATTTCACAATGCCATTATCTGTTGATATAAATTGAAATGGAAGGAAGAAAATGGAATGGAAATTGAAAATGATATGATGGATAACATAATATATCAATTTAAATCTCCGAAATAACTTTATAAAGAGAAAATAGTTGGAGTGAAGGGGCGCACATTAAGGACATTTAACTCTTACTTACAAACTGTAAAAAGAGACTTACAGCTACATTACTTCACCTCATTCACAGAAGAATAAACACATAACGAAACTGGAAACACGCATCAACATCAACAGGTGCAAGAAATTTGATCTTCTTTCATTAACTTTCAGAAAATTCAGTACAAAATTTACAATCCTCCAGAGGTCCAAAACTCGGAACCCTCTGCACCCTTCCTCCTCTCCTTTTTATCTACTATCTAATCTAACTTACTAATTACTATGATCAGTTTTAAAACTGGTTCTTGAAGTAGTTTAGGAAATTTTGAATCAATTAAATTTAAAAAAGTAGTTTTAATATTATATATAATATATAATATAAAACCAAAATAAAATCGCACCTTGCTACAAGTCAAAGAAGGACAAATAATACATTTTGGGTCCCACTGTTGTACTCATATGCATATTGAAAAAATTGCACATGGTTTTTGAAAACCAATTACTTCCTATGCGAGCACCTATAGCAGTTTCTTGAAAAAGGGTTGAGTGATGCCGCATTGCATCGTAGTCGTCGATCTGCAAATAGTGGTTCAAGCTAAACCACTCTACGGGGGCACTCTCTCACATAATTTCCGAGTAGTTTGTGAGGCCGGGAAAGCGTTAATTTAAGAAACTAATGACATGGACCAAAAATCTAGTGATATTTGTTGGAACGATAATCTTGTGCGTGAAAATTTGTTCCTTTTGATAAACGGCTTCATCTCTTTGCCTCTTTAATTCATCATTTTGTTATGTTCCTTCTCTAAAAGAATTTGCTATATGAATTCTCCAAATTGGCCTTTGATGTTTCAGTCATCTTGCTTGCTTTTCGAAATTAAGCTCCATATTCAATGCGAGAAGTTTTTTTGTGGAAAATTGGAAAAGAAGTGTGGTGATATAGCTGCTCCGGTCATTAGCTTCCTCTCGCATCAAATGGCTGGCCTTAGAATGAACTTATAAGTCCAACACTCTCCCAAGAAAAAATATTAGTAAGGTTCCCTGCTCCACTTCTATTAACGCAACCACGATAGGCTTCTTTTAAAAAACTAGACTGATTCTTTCACAACGAGCCCATGTTTTTATGCTTGTTTTACTAGCTTCCACTTGTCATATGTGTCAAGTAATTTTAGCGTAACATGAATTTATCCCTCTTTCCTTAACACAATGCTTGCATTCTTGAAAAATCCCTTCACCAACTAATAATATCCGATGAAACTCAAAATAATGCTTGATACTTCTGTCCATGTCAGGAATTTACAACTTGTAGGACGTTTTTAATAAAACTGGCATTTAAGGAACTAGAGAAATCTCTAAAACCACTTTGAATTTTTCGACAATTCCCGCAATTAAGTCAATTGGGGTAATTTTGCAAAAAACCCAAGTCGTGGATCCTTGAAATTGTTCTCATTTTGCCCGGAATTTGAAATCGAAAATCCTGTGCTGGGAATGTCTACGTTTTCTAAGATGTGCAGTCATTTGTTTTCAATTCTTCATATTGGCACAATTCTTCAAATTCCTTTAAAATTTTTTGTTTATCTCAACTATGACTTCGTGTGTAGAATTGGATAAGCATATTTTCATTCTTTCAAGGAAATTTTCCAATATCATTTATTTCAAGCAATTCCTCTGTTTTTCTAGTCGTATTTTTATTGATATGTTGCAGAACAACATTCTCAAAAATATGATAAGGCATAATATTCCCTCTAGCTTCATTGACAAGTATCATTCATAGAAAATGCAAGGGTTTGGATCAATTTTTGACTAAAAATGAGGTAACCCATCCTTAACTAGGGAATTTGTATTTGTTTTAGGCAACTGAAATTTCTTCAATGAAGCATCTCCCTACTTCAGACTTTTTCCACCTCCATGAAGACTCAAACTTTCATGCTTGTACTTTTTAATTTGCTGACACATTGAGCCATGAAACACATTCAAGACATGATACGAGGAGAATCATTTAGCAAAATATGTTGAGCTTGTGGTTACTTGAACATGTTACATTTCTTCTTACTTTTTTAATAATTGTTCCTCAGCAAACTTGAATTGCTCAAAACTTATTTTGACTTCTAGCTGAGTCAAATTGTGCTACAACATCTGGCTCCAATTGGGGACAACACTTTAGTAGTAAAGTGTTGAGAACTTGTAGATTAGTAGCCTTTATTGGGCATGGAGTCAAGTTAAACTGAATCTTCTCCTAATCCAAAATCTCTGAAAATTTCAAAATTCTCTGAAACCTCTCTCTTCTAGGATCTTTATTCGTGAACTGAAAAATGCTAAACTAGATATACTGCAACTAGGAATTCTCAAATCCTAAGCTTATTTATGTCCAATTCCTATATATATATATATATATATATATATATATATATATGCAGGGTTGAACTTAATCAGGTGAAGTCAACCTTCCAATGGCATCAACCTAACATGTATGTTTGAATTAATACCTTCACACTATTGAAATTTAAATATCAAAACAGGAATGTACCATGAAAATTTTCCATATACAAATATTTGTACATGCCCTTGCATAAAATCTTGTCGCTGATCAAAGAAATTTGTCATATACTCAACCACTGGATCATAGAAATGATGAGACAAAATTTCCGTTGTCTCATTTTCTTGAACATTTTCTTGATGTAGACTTCTTTGAACATGGCAGCTTCCTTCACTGTTTGACTCCTCAATTTGGAATTGTGTGTGAGGAACTTGATTTCCATTTTCTACAGGAAGGCATGTAGACTGAAAAAGATAAATCCAAGGTTTTTTCCCTATAATGCTGATGTTCTATGTATAATGCCAATTCTTGACAAAAATATTCCTCCTCCAATCATACCTGATAAGCTCCACTAGTTTCCCCTTTATTCACAAAATCTTTAAAATTATGAAAATTGTAACTATATTCCAGGCTTTCATCGTGTAGTTCAGTTGTTGCAACGAAGTTTTCACCAAAATCTTCACAATGCTTAGATTCTTGTGTTTCGGCAATACAGGAATCCTCTTAAACCTTTTGAAAATCATTGTTCACCTATGAATTTGCATTCTCTTGTAAAACAATTCCAATGTTTTCTTGACAGGCCCTCTTGTCTTCAACAAAACTTGTTCTTTCAACGTGACAGGAAAAATTTCTACAATCCCACACATTATCTTCAATTTCCTGTGCATAAAGAAACATCAGCTTCAGAGTTTAAGGTTTTCTCTCCTTGAGATAAAAAGCCAAGACAATAGAAAGAGCCCTCAAATAGTAAACCATAGCTACTGCTTCAGGAGGTTGAATTTCTTTTGGAATGCTGAAATAAAATTTTTGAAACCTCCTATTAAACTCAACGATTGATTCATTGCTCTACCTATTGATATAATTTAATTCCAAAAGGTGTTTTAAATATGACTTACGCTCGCCCCAATATCTAAGAAATATATCTTGAAAACCTTGCAATGAACTAATTTAACTTGCTTCCAAACACTGGAACCATTGTTGAGCAGCTTGCTTTAATGAATGAGAAAACATCCTTAAAGCCATGTCTTCATAAATAATTTGAAATTTGTCCAGAAAGTACTCAAATTCCAAGATATGTAGTTCAGCTGAAATATCCTCCTCCTTTCCAGAGAAACTTGGCAAAGATTTGAATCCTTTTGAAGGATACTGATGGAGAATTTTGGGCAGCTTCAGCGGTTCAAAGATTTATTTGTTTTTGAGCTGAAAAACAGTCAATTGCTTGTGAGGCAAAATATTATCATCCAAATATGATGAATCATCACCTTTATGCCTAGACTATGACTGATTATCTTTAGGAATTGTAATTCAACAGTGATCTCTCCTCTCATATTTAGGAGATAAAGTTGTGTCAAGATCAATAATACAAGCAGAAGAAAAATCATCTTTTTCCAATAAAGAATCTACTTTTCGGGCTTTAAAATCTTCTGAGAATATAAAGCAAGGAAAAAAAAATTGATATGTAAGGGAAAATATACCACTAAACTGATAGTAAAAAATAGAACTTCGCTTAAAAAACTCAAACTCAGATATTTGTGTTTTCCACAGTGCTTTCTCATTTTCCTACCTGCAGAATTCCTCATCTAATGAAACCTTCATCAGTGGAGTCACCAGGTGAATAAATAACAACTGAAATTTAAATCTAAATCTTGTTCACCATCAAGAATAAGGGATTATGAGACCTACTGCCAGGAGCAGACAATTTAGGATCAGGTGTCGAAGGGTTTTTGGTTTCTGAGCCTTTTAAGAAATCAATGTTTCTGGATCTGACAAATTAGGGACTTTCTGCTGCGAGGTATCTGACCTCGTGTGAGGCTTTTTGAAAGCCACAATTTTGAAAAGGAATAAACACAACCGAATATTTCCTCCTCACTGAACAACCAGAGTAAATAGAAAGAGAAGACAGAGAAATGAACTTCGCTTCTTCGTTCCCTGGAAACGGCGCCAAAAAATGTTGTACCTCAAGAAACAATCCCTTGGCTGTGGTAAGGAATCAGTGCTCGAGACATTTATAAATGTATGTCACAATATTAAGATATCATATGGTCTTTGTTAAGCACCTTTGGAAATTAATTATTTATAACCCTCAAGGATCTGATATAATGAAAGATTTCACAATGCCATTATCTGCTGATATAACTTGAAATGGAAGGAAGAAAATGGAAGGGAAATTGAAAATGATATGCTGGATAACAGAATATATCACTTTAAATCTCTTAAAAAACTTTATAGAGAGAAAATAGTTGGAGTGAAGGAGCACACATTAAGGACATTTCACTCTTACTTACAAACTATAAAAAGAGACCTGCAACTACATTACTTCACCTCATTCACAGAAGAATAAACACATAATGAAACTGGAAAGATGCATCAACATCAATAGGTGAAAAAAACTTGATCTTATTTCAGAAAATTCAGTACAAAATTTACAGTCCTCCAAAGGTCCAAAACTCGAAACCCTCTCCACCCTTCCTCCTCTTCTTTTTATCTGCTATCTAATCTAACTTCCTAATTACTATGATTAGTTTTAAAATTTATTGTTGAAGTAGTTTAGGAAATTTTGAATCAATTAAATTTAAAAGAGTAGTTTTAATATTATATATAATATATAATATAAAACCAAAATAAAATCTCACCTTGTTGCAAGTCAAAGAAGGAAAAATAATACATTTTGGGTCCCACTGTTGTACTCATATGCATATTGACAAAATCGCACATGGTTTTTGAAAACCAATTACTGCCTACGGGAGTACCTGTAGTAGTTTCTTGAAAAAGGGCTGAGTGATGTTGCATTGCATCGTAACCGTCGATCTGCAAATAGTGGTTCAAGCTAAACCACTCTACGGGGGCACTCTCTCACACATAAGTTCCGAGCAGTTTTTTATGCCGAGAAAGCGTTAATTTGAGAAACTAATGACATGGACCATCAATCTAGTGCTATTTGCTGGAACGATAATCTTGTGCGTGAAAATTTGTTCCTTTTGATAAATTCCTTCATCTCTTTGCCTCTTTAATTCATCATTTTGTTCTGTTCCTTCTCTAAAATAATTTGCTACATGAATTCTCCAAATCGGACTTTGATGTTTTAGTCATCTTGCTTGCTTTTCAGAATTAAGCTCCATATTTAGTGCCAGAAGTTTTTCTATGGAAAATTGGAAAAGAAGTGTGGCGATATAGCTGCTCTGGTCATTAGCTTCCTCTCGCATCAAATGGCTGGTCTTAGAATGAACTTATAAGTCCAACACTCTCCCAAGAAATAATATTAGCAAGGCTCCCTGCTCCTCTTCTATTAAGGCAGCCACGATAGTCTTCTTTTAAAAACTAGACTGATTCTTTCACAACAAGCCCATGTTTTTCTGCTTGTTTTACTAGCTTCCACTTGTCATATGCGTCAAGTGATTTGTGCGTAACATGAATTTATCCATATTTTGTTAACGCAGTGCTTGAATTCTTGAAAAAATCCTTCACCAACTAATAATATATGATGAAACTTAGAATAATGCTTGATACTTCCATCCATGCTAGGAATTTACAACTTGTAGGACATTTTTAATAAAACTGGCATTTAAGGAACTGGAAAAATCTCAAAACCACTTTGAATTTTTGGACAATTCCTGCGCTAAGTCAATTAGGGTCATTTTTCAAAAAACCCATGTCGTGGATTTGTGAAATTGTTCTCCATTTTCCCGCAATTTGAAATCGAAAAACCTGTGCTGGGAATGTCTGCATTTTCTGAGATGTGAAGTCAATTGTTTCCAATTCTTCATCTTGGTACAATTCTTCAAATGCCTTTAAAATGTTTTTTTTATCTAAACTATGACTTCATGTGTAGAATTGGATAAGCATCTTTTCATTCTTTCAAGTAACTTTTCCAATATCATTTATTTCAAGCAATTCCTTTGTTTTTCTAGTCGTCTTTTTATTGATATGTTGCAAAACGGCATTCTCCAAAATATGATGAGGCATAATATTCCCTCGAACATCATAGACAAGTATCATTCATAGAAAATGCAAGGGGCTAGATCAATTTGTGACTGAAAATGAGGTAACCCATCCTCAACTAGGGAATTTGTATTTGTTTTAGGCAACTGAAATTTCTTCAATGAAGCATCCCCCTACCTCAGAATTTTTCCACCTCCATGAAGACTCAAACTTTCATGCTTGTAATTTTTAATTTGCTGACACATTGAGCCATGAAACACATCCAAGACATGAGACGAGGAGAATCATTTAGCAACATATGTTGAGCTTGTGGTTACTTGAACATGTTGCAGTTCTTCTTAAATTTTTAATAATTGTTCCTCAGCAAACTTGAATTGCTCATAACTTCTCTTGAATTTTAGCTAAGTCAAATTGTGCTACAACACTGCCAATTAAATGATTGGATATTTAATTATCTTAGGCTAGTTATGATTCTCAATAAAGTAGCGTTTATTTTGTTTTGAGATTTTGCTGGATAGGAATGATAGTCAAGGAACTAGGTCTAGGTTTTAGGTTTGATTTCAAAGGTTAAGTTGTAGAGACAAGGATGAGGCCAGGTAGGTAAAATTAAGAACATACTTTAATTGTCATTGTGTATAGGGTTTTAAAGAGAGAGAGTAAGAATGAGCATGTTAAATGAATTCATTCATCGGAAGAGTAGACACACACTCATGAAAATCTTATAAAACAGAGCATGGAAAGAAATATTATGTTCATAGACTCATAAGATTAACATACAGAATAATACATGTGATGGAAATATAACATAAAATTCAACTTTGTGAGGTTACAAATAAAAAAAAATGCTCAAAAGCATACCATTGGAATCTCGAGATTATAAGTGCAACATGTCTTTGATTTCACTGAAAAATGTTTGTATAATAGCTTCACACTACAAATAAAAAGTATCCAACCCCTCAAATGACTTGAGTTGGACTACAGATAGAAATTATAAGTCATGAAACCTCATTTGGTCGAAATATAATCTAAAACACATCATAAATGCACTTTATGAGTCATCACATAGAATCTAGGGAACTTAGAAACCATCCCCTCAAATTTATCTAATAACTAGGGGCATATGTCTCTTTAATTAATTGCATGTTTCCTCCACAATGAGAGGCAAAAATTAACTCTCCTACCAAAAATAAACCTCATGGGACAACTACACTTCAAAATTTGGATTTTTTCTAGCTTAACAATTGTCCAAAGGAATCCAAGACAGAAGCGTCGCACCTCCCAGCAAAAGCATCAAGCCACTTTGGAGGTGACTTTGACTGAATTTTAGGCATCCATTTGCAAATATGAAAGTTAGGCTAGGTAGCCATTTGTGTCTTCTTCCCATTGCATCCTTAAAACTAAGAAACTACCCCATAGAAGGCATTCAAAAACTCATTCTCCCAACCTCATTCCAGAAGCGTCGCGCAGAGGCAAAATGAGTGGCAGAAGCATGAAAAAAGTGGTGTTTTTTTGGATTTTTATTCAAAACTGGAAGGTGACAAGTTAACCTGATACCACATATATAATGTAGAATCAAAAAGGAATCTAAACATATAAAGTTTTCTTCATTTATATTCTTTGAGAAAAATCGTTGTGTCGTTGCATGATGCTTCTACAATTACCAAATTTCCAGAATTTTCAAAAAATCACCAAAAATGCTCAAAATGCTCAAAATATTCCAAAATTTGTTTAATGACATCCTTGGATGATAAACTAAACAGCTAGGGATGCTTCAACAAGCAGATCCAAATTATCCTTCTCCTTAAGCTTAATTAGGGTTTCCTTAAGTTTTTTTCTCAAATTCTTCGCCCTCACCTTGGTGATTTGGTTCCTTTTGAAATAATGTCTCGCCATATGCCTCTAGAGGTTTTTTATATCTTTATCCCTTCTTCAAAATATTCTCAAGGTGAATGTTTACGTTTTCAAGCCACAACTCTTTATCTTGCTCAATTTTAGCAGTTATCAATTCATCAAAGGTTAATTGATCTAATAGAGGAGATGCCTCTCTTTCTTGCTCTTTCTGCTCATTTAACCCTCTTCTCCTTGGCCTCCTTAGCTTTGTTTCAGTCTCTATGTTCTCCAGCTGCTCAAAATCCACCACTTTTTTCCTTTACCTTTTTCTACCTCAATGTTCACCTTTGTTTTGCTTTGGAGGAGTTTTTTAACTTTCAACTGCATATTCTCTTGTTTTAAGAAGGTAATCATGAGGTTTTCCCTTGAAAGGCTATCCCTCAGCTCTGATATATTTGCATCATTTTCCCTTATGATCTCCTCATTTTTCTTGTCTTTCACCTGCTCTACCATATCAACCTCCATGGGCGCTTATTCCTCATTTTGTTTCAATGGTGACTCATCCTCATGCATGAGTGGCTCGCTATCAAGACTAGGTGGTTGCTCCATGGTTTGTCTTTGTTCAATTGTAGCATCAGGTGAAAGTACACCTTTGATGGTCATAGGAGAAAAAATTGTCCTCTTACCTTTCTCATAGGTTTGAGGGATCTCAACCCTAGGCACCTTTGGAAACTCTGCTTGCCTACTTGAAGAGCCAACCTCCTTTTGTTGTGCTAGTGTTGATGGTCTGTTATGAATGATGGGTGGGATAGTAGTAGGCACTGATGCAACTATCCTCATGAAATTTTCCCAAGAAATATTGATTTCTGAGAGCTTATGAAAAACAATAAGCTTGCCCAAACCATGGTGGAACAAATTAGGGTGATGATTGTTGCCTTTGCTCTGTAATTTTTAGTCATATTGACCAAACCCCTGAATAAATAGTTAGCCAAATTGAGTGGCTTAGTAGCAGTGAAGTGCATTAATAACCTGACATGGTACTGGTATAGTCTTGATAATATCCCTTCACATGTAAAATATATCATAATTAGCTTCATCAAAGGGGCATATTTATCAATTAAAAGACCGAAATGGAAGATGTGCTTAGGAGCATATTTGTAATGAGGTTTCAAGAACAATTTGTAGTTCTCAAGGTCCAAGTCCATCCCTTTGAACCATATTTCTCCATGGTTCAGGATACTTGTTGCTGAAGAAATAACATCTGCTGATATGTCAAATTGGATACCTGCTATGAAAGCCTTATCCCTCCTCAAGCTAGTGGCCAAACGGCTTTTCAATTGAGCATGACAGCCTACCTCCTTGATTCTCTCACAAAACCTCAAACAACCAGTGTTTTCAAAACATATATTTGCATTAGGGGAAGCATTGATTTCTTGAAAGCTAGATGGCTCAAACATGGAATGGTGGCATCCCTTATGAATATTATTTTCACCCTCCATAGTGTTTTTCAACAAGATAAAACCCTAGCTATATGTAATGGGTAGGGAAGGTGAATATTTAGGAAAACGGGGGATAGTGGTAGGGTGATTTTAGGGGAAGAAATGAGGTGGAAGGAAGCTAGGGAAAAATCCCTAAAAAATTGGGGAGGTAGGGTGATGAACTGGATTTAAGTTGCAACTGTAATTTTTGGAAATAGGCATGAGGAAGGTGCCCAAAAGGTCAAAACATAGGTATTTCCTAGTTTTCCTACAAAAATGTACTGAAATTAGGCTTTCAATGAAAATGGTGGGAAAGAGAGCTCTGAGTGATAAGGAATGTCAGGGTATGGTGTAGGTTGTATGAATGTTTTGGATGATTGAATTAGGTTTTTATTAGCTGAAACAAACCAAATATGGAAAACACCAAAAACGTAGTGAAGAAAACCTGAGGAAGGAATCCATTCATTTTGCTAATGAATTGACTTGAGAGAGGTATGGAGAGTTTCCACTTACTAGTTTGGAGGTGTATGGACATTTGTGCAGTTTTTTTGAACCTTGGATGACTATTTTGGAGCTTAAAAATCAAAAGCATAGCACATTCCAGAAACGTAGCGCAGCCCTTCTAGAAGCGTAACATTGCCTTCCAGAAGCGTAGGAGGAACAATTTTGCCAAAATTTTCTCCTTTTTTCTTCAACCCTTGGCAGTTTTGGAGCGTGATGATGAGAAAAGAGGAATTATATCGAACATGAAAGGATGAAATGAGTTGAATAAGCCTCTTTTTCCTTTTATAACATCATAAAAAAAAAAAAATTGTCTTCTAGTGAAATCATACAACTTTGAGAAAAACTTTGCTTTTTTGAACAACTTGATCATGTAACATGCTTTATGAGGAAATGAAAATTGCCTTTACTTATTTTCCTATCTTTTATAACTCCCTATTTAAATGACTTATATGGTGAAAATGAGATTTTGTTCGCCTT
Source organism: Pinus albicaulis (assembly GCA_034641835.2). Lineage (NCBI taxonomy): Eukaryota > Viridiplantae > Streptophyta > Pinopsida > Pinales > Pinaceae > Pinus > Pinus albicaulis. Next base: position 89,548,552 of record CM076576.1, read on the forward strand.
CTTTCATGACATAATTGGACCTTATGGTGCCGAAACAAAAGAGACCTAGACCTTGACCTAGATGAAGGTGTGATCAATGACCTAAGACCCTTGATGATAATGGATGACATGGCCTCTAATATGATGATGATCGTGAATGGAGTGAAGGAGGGAGTAGCATTTCAGACCTAGACAACATTCAGTGAACAAAATTTTATTTGAAAACATATTTGAAACTTAAAATTTAAAGTAGGACCCTATCAACTAATCTTGAAATAGTACATTTGATCACTGGCTCCATCTGGGGATGGCATCTCCTTTAGGAGGTGTCAAGAACATCGTGGACCAGGTAGCCTCATCGATTGGGTAATTGAGTAAAAAATAAAACACTAGACACTCAAATGACTAACGAAAACAACAACTGACTTTGACTCAAAAGCTTGACTATTGATTGAACTTACTTATGGTAGCAGATCATCGAGATGTTAGGGCCTTCGCCTCGGGCTTCAAATCATGATGATAACCACCCACCTACTAAATATATATCTACAATCATGCGATATGATCCCTCTAGTGTAACCAATCCAGAAAATGGCTACTTACTTGAATCTTGCTCACACTTTCCTCGAGCAAGAAAAAGGAACAAAAGATAGGAAAATCAAAGTATCCATTGAACATGTGCTCATAATCCATAAATTCAAGAAGATTCATCTTCCCATATGGCTGCAAAAAACTTACCAAAGGTTCATGAAGAACATGCAACATAATCCTTTCTGGATGATTTAAAATAGGAAAAAAAACCTCCTTCCAAACTATTGCTTTGTCTATGTGTTGAAACTGATCAGCTTCATCAATGAATGTTGCAACATCGACCTTCATTAATGGTTGTAAAAAAATGGCAATATGGTCTTCAAAATCAGGCGAAAGGCCTTTAAAATTTTCACCTAGAAATTCATGATCATTATCAAAATGAATGAGTGCGGCTTGGTTAACTAAATATTCCTTCATATCATTCCCAAAACAAGACTCTGAATGTTCATGAAAGGTTTCAATAGGAGCATTCATATCATTATGCGCAAACAAAGATTTTTGATCATTCAAATCTACAACGAGACATTTTGGGATAGCAGCTTATGTAACAAAAAGTTGTTTGTCATTTTTTGTAAGCACATCATCATGACAACCTTCAAGTATAATAACCATATCATGTATATCGGGACTGTTCTTTTGTGGATCAAACAATTCTATTATAGTCTCATTAGATAATTATTTTTGAAGACTATCATCTTGCCTTTTAATATGGAAAACAATCTTTGAAACATGATCCTCTTGCAACTGTGGAATACTATCTACATGAATTAGTTCACTACTTTCACTTTGATCACACAAAAACTGAGAAACTGGCTGTAAATTTTCACTTATCTCTGGAGAAAGGACATGGATATCTACATCAAGTTCTTGATTGATTTATTCTTCAATTAAAAGAGAAATTGTTGATGGTTGTAATTTTTCTGCATGTTGTAAATCCTCTTGATCATCATGACAACTAACCTGAGAAGCGAATTCATACAGTGCCTCTAACATATCCTCATCATCCATAAATTCTATATCCTTATCAATACTTTCAATATACTGAATGAAACCCTCAAAATGATCACAAAAATTTTGTACCAACAACAAATATGGATAATACTCTTTATAATTTTCAAATAAAACTGAATGAAAATCCTTTAAAGAGCATATACTATCTGGTCTCAACGATTCATACCATGTTCTTGCTTTGTCTTCCAGCATAGCCATAAAATATCTTAATTAATAAATCCTCAGGAAACTTAACTTTAAGAATACGTACATGCATATGAAACTTGATCAAGTGCAAGGTAGCATCATCTTTCTTTTCATCTTTTAACATGGGAAGATAATATAACCAATCAACACGAGGCAAGGGATTTGGAAAGACAGGGATATGAGACCGATCCATAGGATCATACCTGGCATTCCTTCTTGCAGTTGAATCCATATTTAAAATAGTGAAGTCACCAAAAAGTTCTTCAAGCTACCAATTTTTGAAAAGTTTAGTCGCTAGGAAAACTCTGAACTTTTGGATTCTTCAACACTGGAGTCGCCAGGTGAAAGATGCACAACCTTCTTGTGCCTAAAAATTTTCCAGCATCAGCAATCAGTGCTAATATTTTTCGTTCTTTCCTGGGAAATATTTAACCTTCGCTCGCCGATAGCGGCACCAAAAATGTTATCACTCCCCCTGTTTCCCTAGGCTGAGAATGGAACTGAAGAAGGTAACCTCAAACAAACCTTTAGGTCTGGTATCCATCCCTACCAAAACCAAAGAGGGCTCTCTCAATGTCACTTCTTCAGCCAATGAGATGACTGGATATGTAATTATCTTAGGCTAGTTTTGTTTGTTTTGAGTTTTTGCTGGATAGGAATGACAATCAAGGAACTAGGTATAGGTTTTAGGTCTGATTTCAAAGGTTAATTTTCAGAGACAAGGATGAGGCCAGGTAGTTAAACTTAAGAACATAATTTAATTTTCATTGTGTATAGGGTTTGAAAAGAGAGAGAGTGAGAATGAGCATATTAAATGAATTCATTCATCAAAAGAGTAGAGACACATTCATGAAAATCTTATAAAAAGAGCATGGAAAGAAATATTTATGTTCATAGACTCATAATATTAACATACAGAAGCATACATGTCATGACATGATAACATAACATTAAGTTGATGAGGTTACAGAGAAAAAACAATGCTCAAAAGCATACTACTGGAGTCCCAAGATTATAGTTGCAACATGTCTTTGATTACACTGAAAAAAAGTTTGTACAATAGCTCCACAGTGCAAATAACAACTATCCAACCCCTCAAATGACTTGAGTTGGACTACATATAGAAACTATAAGTCATGACACCTCATTGGGTCAAAATATGATCTAAAACACATCATAAATGCACTCTATGAGTAATTACCTAGAATTTATGGAGGTTGTAAACCATCCTCTCAAATTTAGCTAATAACTAGGAGTGTATGTTTCTTTAATTAATTACATGTTTCCTCCACAATGAGAGGCAAAAAAAAAACTCTCCTACCAAAATTACACCTCATGGGACAGCTACATTTCTAAATTTGGAGTTTTTCTGGCTTGAAAATTGTCCAAAGTAATCCAAGACATAATCTTCATGCCTCCTAGTAGAAGTGTCGCACCTTCCAGCAGAAGCGTTGCGCCACTTTGGAGCTAAACTTGACTAACTTTTAGGCATCCATTTGCAAATATGAAATTTAGGCTAGGTATACCTATGTGTCTTATTTCCATTTCATCCTTAAAACTAAGAAAATCCCCCCCAGAAGGCCTTCAAAAAATCATTCTCCCAACCTCACTCCAGAAGTGTCATGAAAAGCCAAAATAAGTGGCAGAAGAATGAAAAAAGTGGTGTTTTTTTTTATTCTTCTTCAAAACTAAAAGGTGACAAGTTAACCTTATACCATATATGTGATGTAGAAGCCAAAATTAATATAACCATATAGAGTTCTCTTCATTTATATGCTCTAATAAAAATCATCACATCGCTGCACGCCGCTTCTACAATGACCAAATTTCCAAAATTTTCAAAAAATCACCAAAAATGCTCAAAATTCTCAAAATATTCCAAAATTTGTTTCATGACATCCTTGGATGATAAGATAAATAGCTAGGTATTCTTCAACAAGCAGTTCTAAACTATCCTTCTCCTTAAGCTTAATTAGGGTTTCCTTAAGCTTTTTTCTCAAATTTGTCACCCTCACCTTGGCGATTTGGTTCCTTGTGAAATAATGTCTCACCATATGCCTCTGGAGGTTGTTATCTCTTTCTGCCTTCTACAAAATCTTCTCAAATTTCAAGCCACAACTCTTTGATGCAGGAACATCGTGGTTCCGAAAATGTGTACATTTAGTAGAATCTAGGGGGTCTTGTGTTTTTCAAAAGAGTGGTTTTCCTAAGTATTTAATTAAGATAATTTTCAATATTTTGAGTGATTTAGGTGAGACATTTAGAATAGAATTTAATTAAATATTGAGAGGAATATTTGTAAATGTTCTTGAATGTAGGAGAACATGAGTGATTGATGAGTGATTGGTGTGGATTGAGATATTATGAAATATTGTGAATCTTAGATTAGAAAGTAGTTCATTATTTATGGAGGATCCTTAGGATTTAGTTGAAATTTGAAATCCTCAAGGGATAAAGAAGAGATTTTAGGAACAAATTTAGGACTTAAAGGATTTTAGGATTTTGTTGAGTAACCTATGGATTTGAACCAAAATTGGTTACAGAACCTTTTGTATATAATTGTAAAGCCTCAAAGGTACAAACGGGGAAAAAATGAACATTCTTAGATAGGATATTTCATTTTGTAAGCCTACGGGAACATATAGAGAGAGAGGAAGAGAAAAGGGCCATGTAAAGGCAAATCAGGCCAAAGAGAGATTGTAAAACAAGTTTTTATTTTTATCTGTACATTTGTTTAATGAATGAAGAAATTGAATTCATGATGACTGTGTGTGTCATTCCTTTTACGTGCTAAGTGATTCGTAATTGTGAACTTATGGTTTCTGTGTGATAAACCATGATGAATGAATTCAAATTGAATGTATAAGTCTTTCTGAGTGATAATGGACTTAAACAGTTGGGTATAATTCGTGTGATTCTAGTCTGGATCTAATAGATGTGTGCACAGGTCAAATAAAGAACGAATTACGAAATCTAGAAGAAGGGGAATAATACAGATAGTATTATGTATTCAAGTTTGAGACAGTGAAATGAATAAAAAACAAAGATAAACTCAGGAGAGATAGACTTGAAGTATTCCAAACGAGCAAAGGAGGAGTAGTGGGAAGAAAGCAAAGCAGCAGAGCGGCATAAAGCAGAGAAAGCAACGAAGGCAGAGTACACTTAGACATTCTAGAGAGGTGAATGGACGAACAATATTAAATCGCAAAAACGAAGATTTAAGAATCAACAAAGGATATCAAGTGCGGGCATAAATGAAGGCAAGCAATTAAATGGAAAATATTACACAACAAGGTAAAGTTGGAGAGTTGTGGACGAGGACGCGTGTCAATGTGGTGCAACATCACACATCGGCGATTTTAGAAGTTAAGTTGAGGACTTCGTAAAGTAAACAAGATAAGTTGTGATGTGATGAGATGGAGGCAAACGTGAGGACCGTTGGATCGAGTAGTAGATCAACAGCGGACGACGAATCGCATATCGGTAATTTTAAGGTTTAACTTTAAGGCATCATAGGTATGTTGTTTTGGTTGTGATGAAGTAAAGAGTGAAATTTACGATGCGGCGGGGGCGACCACGTGTCGGCATAGCACAAGAGCGCATACCGCAAGTTTTACAGTTTAATTTTTAGTGTGGTTGTTCATTTTTAAGTTCTGCGACTTGTGATGCACTGTGATTGGTTCAAGGTATTATGGACCCTACATCAGGCAGTTCCATGTGTATGTATGTAATGAGATTTGGTTTTTTGTGATATTTTATAAATTAAAGCATTGTTGATCGCATAGGCATGTACGATGTATTTGACACTAAGGTTATAACCACTGCATGTGTAAAGGAGTAAGTGGGTCATAACCCATAGGTCTGTGATGTTTGTATAATGTGAAGCCATGCACGAAATAAGTTAAGGAAAAGGGCGACAATGTAAAAAGGTAAAGGTTATTATAAGGAGTTATCATCCATGGTTAAAACTTCTGCATGCATTTGATTTAAATTGATAAAAAGGTCAAGTTAAGGGGGGAACATATGGGGTAATTCTGCTAACCTTGCACGTGTTGATGTTTTGGTTAATTACGACCTTATGGTTGCATCAATTTGGTATCAGAGCAGAGTAAAATCTCTTTTGGAAGAAAAACAAAACAAGCAGGGTTTTGATGAAGATGACAGAGTTAAATTATACAGAAGACATTAATAACATAGCAGAGTAATATTCAGCTTGATTGTGAATCAGAGGAGGAAGAGTCAGATTATAAATCTGAAAAGGTGGAGACAAATGCAAGGAAAAATTCAGGTAGTGAAAGCTGACAAAGGGATGGTTGTTTTCTTAAGGATAATGGAGATCCATTCTAATATGAAGAGTGGAATCATACTTCTTGTGAAATCATGCAGGTATTATTTTATTTAACTCTGGATTGAGTTTTGCAGGTTGCAGACAAAGGAGAAATATCTCAGCAAAAACAGCAAGAGGAAAGTTGTAAATAAAAGAAGAACCAATTGTGTTCTTGAAGGAAGAGTAAAGTGGATGCTCTGAAGAACGTGGCAAAGAACCTGAATGTTCCAATTGAAGGTTGGACAGAGAGGACAAGAGTGTTCTCAGAAGAAAGTAGAATTTCAAAAGCCAAGGAGAAAAGGAGTTGCTCAAATAGAGGTTCCAGAGATAGAGAACTAGTGTTACCAAAAGACCAAGGAGAGAAGGCTTGGCGAGGTACTTGCAGCAGGAATGGAGACTTGCTGAGAAGGAGAGGCTTAGTGCAGTTCACAAGTGAACAGATGCAGTTCACAAGAGATAGAATAATGACTACTGATAGTCATAGCAGGGGTTCAGAGAGAAGCCATAGCAAAAGAAGAGAGAAGAAATATTCCAAAGAAAATGGCATGGAAAGGAAGATAAGTCAAGAAGAGATTGACAGAGACAAATCTGAGATAAATTTTCAAATTAAATTGTTGATGGATATGTTGTGAAGAAATAAGTTAGACCATAGGTATGATTGGGCTATGAGAAAAAAAAGTGAAGTGGCATAGGCTACAAGAGAAGAGAAAGCAGCAGGTGAATATGCAGCTAATAGAGGAGTTGAGGAAGCTTGAGCAGATAACAAATTTTCAATTGAGAATAGAGAAGCTTGAAGGAGTTGAGCTACATAAAAATGAATTTGCTGGAGATGAACAAGTTTCTTTTGAGCTTGAAGATGGAGCAGTGATGACTGAAACATCAGTTGGGGCAATTAGGCCTAATGATTTTGAAATTAATAATTTTTGTATGGTTGCAGGTGTAATACATGATGATGGACAATCTTTGGGAATATTAAAGAAAAGGAAGCAGAGAGACAGAATCTAAATTATTTTTTAAAGAAGAAAGATGAGACAGTCAAGTCTCATGAAGAAATTCATACACAATTGAAGGAAGGTATTGTTTTTCAGCATACTGATAGAGTTGTACGCAGAGGAATTTTGGCTTATATTGGTAGCCAAAAGCAAGCAAAAGAAGTTTACTTTTGTAAACCTGAGCAAGGTATTTTCTTTGATGAAGAAAATGAAGATGTGAAAGAAGGACAAGGTGAAGATATTGTGAAATGTTTGACTATCATGACCAGCGAAAAAGAAGAACAACTATTGGAGACTGTTATGAGGAAGGCCAAATATGACTTTATACTTTTTAAGTGTAAGGAAGAGATTAGAGTACTAGAAGAGTTGTTGAGAGAGCCTAAAATTGAAGAGGAAGTTACATCCAAATAAGAAGAGATGTTTATAACATCTAAGGAAACTGAGGTGAGTCTAAATTGTCAAGTATATGATGTATTTGTAGGTGATGAAGAAGATACAAACAAGGTTGTAATAAAGGAGATGGAAGACATATTATCTTTTGAAGGTAGGAATGGAGTTCAAAGGCAATATGAGAATGAACAAATTTTTGTCTTCAAAGACAATAACAATGAAGGAGAATGGAATTATAATAAAAAATTGGAAGAAAATGTTATTGCATTCACGGAGTCGAAAAGCAGTTTACTTTGTGAAAGTAAATTTGCAGATATTTAACAGAGGTTGTTTGGAGATGAGATAGAAGTCAGAAGCAACAAGAGGGTAAGGATGTAAGGGCAATAGTAATAATCCAACAACTTCAAAAAAAAAATAACAAACAGCAGTTTGAGGATGAGTGGACAAAGTGCAACAACAATTGGCAGAGAGAGTACCAGTCAGAAGATAAACTGGAAATGGAGATTGAAAGGATAAGAAATTTGATGATGAAGGTGTCTCAGAATAAGACAGTAGTGAGGAAGCAAAGCAACAGCAGCAAGAGAAAGACAGCAGCAGACTATGAAAGCATAGCTAGTGGGGCAATGCAACATAAACTATGGAGACCTGGAGAATAGAAACAAACGACAACAACAACAGCCAAAGACAGACTAAAAAACAAAGTATGGGATCTAGGATGACAAAGATTGGAAGCACATGATCTGGAGATCATGAATATTTTCTACCTTGGAGACTGATGCAGGAGCATCATGGTTCCGAAAATGTGTACATTTAGTAGAATATAGGGGGGTCTTGTGTTTCTCAAAAGAGTGGTTTTTCTAAGTATTTAATTAAGATAATTTTCAATATTTTGAGTGATTTAGGTGAGACATTTAGAATAGGATTTAATTAAATATTGAGAGGCATATTCATAAATTTTCTCGAATGTAGGAGAACATGAGTGATTGATGAGTGATTGGTGTGGCTTGCGATATTATGAAATATTGTGAATCTTATATTAGAAAGTAGTTCATGATTTATGGAGGATCCTTAGGATTTAGTTGAAAGTTAAGATCCTCAAGGGATAAAGAAGAGATTTAAGGAACAAATTGAGGACTTAGAGGATTTTTAGGATTTTGTTGAGTAACCTATGGATTTGAACCAAAATTGGTTATAGAACCTTTTGTATATAATTGTAAAGCCTCAAAGGCACAAACAGGGAAAAAATGAACATTCTTAGATAGGAGATTTCATTTTGTAAGCCTACGGGCATATATAGAGACAGAGGAAGATAAAAGGGCCATGTAAAGGCAGATCAAGCCAAATTTAGATTGTAAAACAGGTTTTTATTTGTATCTATACATTTGTTTAATGAATGAAGAAATTGAATTCATTATGACTATGTGTGTCATTTCGTTGACGTGCTAAGTGATCCATAATTGTGAATTTATGGTTTCCGTGTGATAAACCGTGATGAATGAATTCAAATTGAATGTATAAGTCTTTTTGAGTGATAATGGAATTAAACAGCTGGGTAGAATCCGTGTGATTCCAGTATGGATCTAATAGATGTGTGCACAGGTCAAATAAAGAACGAATTACAAAATCTGGAAGAAGTGGAATAATAAAGAGATTATTATGTATACAAGTTCAAGACGGTGAAATGAATAACATAAAAAGATAAACTTAGGAGAGATAGACTTGAATTATTCCAAATGAGCAAAGGAGGAGTAGTGGGAAGAAAACAGAGCAACAGAGAAGCATAAAGAAGAGAAAGCAACGAAGGCAGAGAACAGTTCAAAAATCTAGAGAGGTGAATGGATGAACAATATTAAATCGCAAAAACGAAGATTTAAGAATCAACGACGGAGATCAACTGTGGGCAGAAATGAAGGCAAGAAATTAAACAGAAAATATTACACAACAAGGTAAATTTGGAGAGTTACGGACGAGGACGCGTGTCAGTGTGGCGAAACATCGCACATTGGCAATTTTAAAAGTTAAGTTGAGGACTTCGCAAAGTAAACAAGATAAGTTGTGATGCGATGAGATGGAGGCGAATGTGAGGACCATTGGATCAAGTAGTAGATCAATGGCGGACGGCGAATCGCATATTGGTAATTTTAAGGTTTAACTTTAAGACATCGTAGGTATGTTTTTTTGGTTTTGATGCGGTAAATAGTGAAATGTGCGATGCGGCAGGGGCGACCATGTGTCGACATAGCGCAAGAGTGCATACCGCAAGTTTTACGTTTTAATGTTTAGCACGAATGTTAATTGTTAAGTTCTGCGACTTGCGATGCGTTGTAATTGGTTCAAGGTATTGTGGACCCTACAGCAGGCAGTTATGTGTGTATGTATGTAATGATATTTGGTTTTATGTGATATTTTATAAAGTAAAGATATGTTGATTGCATAGGCATGTACGATGTATTTGACTCTGAGGTTATAACTGCTACATGTGTAAAGGATTAATTGGGCCATAACCCATAGGTCTATGATTTTTGTATAATGTGAAGCCATGCACGAAATAAGGTAAGGAAAAGGGTGACAATGTAAAAAGGTAAAGGTTATTATAAGGAGTTATCAACCATGGTTAAAACTTCTACATGCATTTGATTTAAATTGATAAAGAGCTCAAGTTCAAGGAGGAACATGTGGGGAAATTCAGCTAACCTAACATGTGTTGATGTTTTGGTTAATTGCGACCTTATGGTTTCATCACTCTTTATCTTACTCAATTTGAGAAACTATCAATTCATCAAAGGTTAACTGACCTAATGGAGGAGATTCTCTCTTTCTTGCTCTTTTTTCTTAGTTAACCCTCTTGTCCTTGGCCTCCTTGGCTTTGTTTTAGTCTTTGTGTCCTCCATATGCTCAACATCCACCACTTCTTTGCCTTTACCTTTTTCTACCTCAATATTCGCCTTTGGTTTGCTTTGGAGGAGTTTTTTAACTTTCAACTTCATATTCTCTTGTTGTAAGAAGGTAATCATGAAGTTTTCCCTTAAAAGGCTATCCCTCAACTCTGTTATCTCTGAATCATTTTCCCTTATGATCTCCTAAATTGTCTTATCTTCCACCTGCTCTGCCATGTCAACCTCCATGTGCGCTTTTTCCTCATGTTGCTTCAATCGTGACTCATCCTCATGCATGAGTGGCTCACTATCAAGACTAGGTGGCTGCTCCATGGTTTGTCTTTTTCTCTGTTTTAGTATCAGGTGCAAGTACACCTTTGATGGTATTAGGAGAAAAACCATCGTCTTACATTTCTCATAGGTTTGAGTGATCTCAACCCTAGGCACCTTTGGAAACTCTTCCTACCTACTTGAAGAGCCAACCTCATTTTTTTTTGCTAGTGCTAATGGTGTGCTATGAATGATGGGTGAGCTAGTAGTAGGCGTTGATGCAACTATATCCATGAAATTTTCCCAAGACATATTGATTTTTGAGAACTGATGCAAAACAATAATCTTGACCAAACCATGGTGGAACAAACTAGTGTGATGATCTTTTCCTTTTCTCTGTACCTTTTCATTCATCTTGACCAAATTCCTGAATAAATAGTTAGGCAAATTGAGTGGCTTAGTTGTAGTGAAGTGCATCAATAACCTAACATGGTACTGGTACAATATTGAGAATCTCTCTTCACATGTAAAATATTTCATATTTAGCTTCATCAAAGGGGAATATTTATCAAGTAAATTCCTGAAAGGGAATATGTGCTCAGGAGCATATTTGCAATTAGGCTTCAAGAACAATGTGTAGTTCTCAAGGTCCAAGTCCATCCCTTTGAACCATATTTCTCCATGGTTCGAGATACCTGTTGTTGAAGTAATAACATCTACTCATGTGGTGAATTGGATACCTGCTATGACAGCCTTGTCCCTCCTAAAGCTAGTGGCAAAAAGGCTTGTCAATTGAACATGATAACCTACCTCCTTGATTCTCTCACAAAACCTCAAACAACCACTATTTTTCAAAACATCTCTTGGCATAAGGGGAAGCATTGATTTCTTGCAAGCTAGATGGCTCAAACCTGGAATGGTGGCCTCCCTTATGAATCTTATTTTCACCCTCCATAGTGTTTGTACACAAGATAAAACCCTAGCTAGATGTTGTGGGAAAGGAAGGTGAAGATTTAGGAAAACAGGGGATAGTGGTAGGGTGATTTTAGGGGAAGAAATGAGGTGGAAGGAAGATAGGGAAAAATACCTAAAAAGTTGGGGAGGTAGGGTGATGAACTAAATTTAAGCTGCAAGTGTAATTTTTGGAAATGGGCATGAGGAAGGTGCCCAAAAGGTCAAAACAAAGGGATTTCCTAGTTTTCCTGCAAAATGTCGTGAAAACTTGGGTTCCAATGAAAATCATGGGATAGAGGGTTGTGAGTGATATGGAGTGTTAAGGTATGGTGTATGAAGGTTTTATGAAGTTTTTAGATGATGGAATTCTGGTTTTATCAGCTGAAACAAACCAAAGATGGAAAAGACCAAAAACGTAGTGGAGAAAACCTAAGGAAGGAATCCACTCATTTTGCTGATGAATTGACTTGAGAGAGACATGGAGAGTGTCCAATTACTAGTTTGGAGGCGTATGAACCTTTGTGCAGTTTTTTTGAACCTTGGATGAGTGATTTGGAGCTTAAAAATCAAGAGTGTAGCACATGTTGGAAACGTAGCGCAACCCTTCCAGAAGTGTAGCACTGCATTCCAGAAGCGTAGCAGGAGTAGTTTTGGCACAATTTTCTTATTTTTTATTCAACCCTTGGCAGTTGTGGAGTGTGATGATGGGAAGAGAGGAACTCTATCAAAAATCAAAGGAATATATGAGTTGAGGAAACCTCTTTTTCCTTTTATAACATCATAAAATTGTTTTTTTTGTCTTCTAGTGAAATCATACAACTTTGAGAAAAAAATTTCTTTTTTGAACAACTTGATCATGTAACATGCTTTATGAGGAAAGGAAATTTTCCTTTAATTATTTTCCTATCTTTTCTATCTCCCTATTTAAATGACTTATATGGTGAAAATGAGATTTTGTTCGCCTTCTTTCATGACATAATTGGACCTTATGGTGGCAAAACAAAAGACACCTAGACCCTAACCTAGATGAAGGTGTGATGAATGACCTAAGATCCTAGATGATAATGGATGACATGACCTCTAAGATGATGATGACCACAAATGGAGTGAAGCGAGTATCATTTCAGACCTAGATAACATTTAGTGAACAAAAATTTATTTGAAAACTTATTTGAAACTATAAAATTTGTCCTAGGACCCTATCAACAAATATTGAAAGAGTTCATTTGATCACTGGTGACTGAGAGACACTAACTTAACCATTATTTGTTGGCCAGTACATTAAATGTGCTTTAGAATGTAAGGTTTTTTTTTTCTTGAAATATTTTCCTTTAAAAAATCATGTTTTTTCTTGCAGAAAAAACCCGTAGTTTCTATTAATAAAAATAAAAATTACACTTTTTAAACACATATAATGTGTATGAATCTGAAATCCAATAAGAGTGTAAATAAAAATATCAAGAAAAGAAATGAGAGATGGCAAGTGTGGTCATCATACAATATACCTCAAATAAAATAAATAAAATTTGAAAATTGAAAAGAAAAAAAAAAATGAAAATAGCAAATTATGTAGGGAAAAATTATGGCTGACTAGTGCAAAGTTTTTCTCTTTTTCCTTTTCGTTTGTGCATTTTTTTCCAACCATAAAAATCCAGTTCAACAGGAACCAAAGTCAATCTCTCATGTAGAGCCTCCTTGTAAGAATTTGAACTTTCTTATACATGTGCTCTCTTGGATCCACCAGATCTATCAAATGTCTTCAATAGCCTTTTGATTCTGATGTACACTGCCAATAGTCTGTTGTATTGTGGCTCCCCCTTCCTAGAAAACATCCTGTAGGTTTTTTCCACTGGTTCCATCTTGGCCTGGGTGGATTTATTTTTTGTCTTCTTCTTCATCCTCAAAGGGGCATTGTTCTTTGAATTTCCATCCTTTTGTTTTGTTTGTTGGTGTTTTCCTCTTCTTGGGGTTCCTCTTTTCCTAGGGGCATGAATGTTGCAAATGGCTTTCCTGATAAAAAATACGCTACCTAAATGTCGTATTTTCCTACTCTAAAACTTGATACCAATAAACATTTTGATGCATCAAATTAACTTATCAGGAGGTACTTTAATGAGGTCGATCTCCACACATATTCTTCCATATGTAACAATATCATTGTATGCTCTTTCCATATCTACTTTTTTTAATTTCCCCAATGTGTTGTTGATATCTTCCAAAACTTTGTGATACTAGAATGGGAGTGGAATATTTGGGAGTTTAACCCAAACTGGCATCATGGATACCACCATACAGTTTGCATCAAACTTAGGGAACCAGGGAGTAGTGAAAATTCTTACTCTTTTGCAAAACCAGGGCCCTACATTTAATGCATAGTCCGTATCCTTATGTGTTTCAAACTGAACTATAAAAAAACTTTTAGAGCATAAAAATATTTCAAAATTAGAAGTCCAAGTTGTAGCAATCCATAGAATGAAATCTTCTAGTTTGGTCCAAAAGCCATTAAATCTACAAATGACAACTTTAGATTGTAGAACAAAGAATAGGGATTTAACCTCTGTAAGCTTTATTTCGAATGCAAATTTTTTTTCCATTTGTTCAACTATATATGGGCACAAAATATTCTAAGTTTGAGTTGCAGGAGTTTTGGTCTTCTAATCTGAAAATGCAACTTCTTAGATCTGTTCCAGAGATTGACTGTAGGGGCATTTACTAGATATGTCACCCTTGATAAAAGGATGAGATCCAGAGGCTACCTGGCCCTTTACGGACTCTATCTTTAGACTTGTAGAAGTTAACACTCAATGATCTGAAAATGTAACTACTTGTATTTGCTATTCAAGGTATTCATTTCCATAAAATATATGTGCAAAGTGTTTAGATAGTCTTGCAAGTGAAACAAAGTGTTTTTGGTAAATTTCTGAGTCTTATGTGTGAAGGAGTGTTATTTCTTTTTACTGTTTAACATATTAAATCTGAAAAACACAGCAAGATAAAGTCACATAATATAACACAGTAGCTGATGAGGCAGTTCACCCCTCCTGGGCTACATCTGTCGGGTCCAAGGCCCAAAATGGGCATGTCCTTGCTCTATTAGATGCTCAAATTGGTTATACAGTGATCAGAAAGCCTAAACAGGCAAAATAAGCTGTATAAATGAGTTCAGAACACAAAAAACAGTAAATATTGGCTTTTTTTTCACCTCCAATGGTTAACCATAGCCCAATACAGCTCCAACACTCCCTAGGCTCTGATGCCTCTCCAAGCTTCTCTGATAAAAAATTACCTGAAGATGAGCTCTGTTGCCTTTGCAACCTGCACCATTGGCTCTAGAATGCTCAAAATACCCGAAATCAAAAAACATTTCGCTCCAAAAGGTTATCCCTAGAGAAAGTTATGACCAAAAGAATATTTTGCCCAATCTGCCCTAAACAAGCTCCACCAAATGTGGAGAAACTGTAGTTAGCTCCACCAAACTGGAAATCCTGTCGAAATTGATCCAAATTTGGCGCGTGGTCTTAAATGGCATTAAAATTTATTGTTATAGCAGTCACATGCTAACCGCACACACCGTCGGAGAATTTAATGTAAATGCAAATGGTTGCATTTTACTTTGGAGGTGGCAACATGGTAGGGTGCTAACCGCCGCCGTGACCGTCAAGCGGGCGGTTAGCCCCTGGACTCCGGTGAATGGTCATATATAAGTGGGGGCTGGCCCTTAGGCGCTAGCTCCCTTTTCCACCCATTTAAAACATATGCAAACTTCAAATATAACCTCCAATGCAATATAGGTAAGAACCATTCCGGAGCCCGATTGGTCAGGTCGTTGCATTGGCGGGCGAGAGGCCCGGTTTCAATTCCTGCCAAGATATATATAAAACTTTTAACACACCATTATTTCACCAGCTTGGGGCCACGTGGCGGCCTCCAAGCAAGCCACATGGCGCCGGATGATTGGTCCTCAAATACACTGTGAATTATGATTGCGACAAATATCGACCTCTGATTGGTTGACAAAGAATATTCTATGGAATATTCCTTGTTTTAATATTTTTTTATTCAAAGTCAACCCAAGTCAAACTGGACTTTTACATGAAATTATGAATTTTCAAACTTGAATAAATTTCACATGCAGTGCCAGATTTGAGTGTCGTTCGCGGCTGTAGGATCATTTCGACGAGGCATTTCTTGTCGTTCTAGTTTCAACCAATTCTGAGAAAATAAAATTTTGAGCATTTTTTTCCAATTAGGACATGATCACCTGATCACACCTCCCAAATGGGAAGCTTTTGAACCCAAAAAGCCTTCAATTACCTGTTAATAATATGAGGGTACAGGTACCTCACCTTTTCCACCTCAATCCACTTTGCCTTACTTGGTTTGCTGCCTTTAAGACCAACCCGAACATAATCAACATTTTCCCTCCTTGAAGTGTGTGTCCTTCTGTCAACGATAGCATCCTCTTTCAATTCATCCAAAAATTCTGGCGAGAAATCCTCTATGGATGGTAGCTGAATGTCACTTTCAATATCATTAATTAAAGGAGGTTCATACAAACGTAAATTTTCCACATTCACAACGGAATACATTTGCATGTATGAAGGCAAATCTAATTGAAAATCATTATTTCCAACTTTCTTAAGGATCTTGAATGGACCATAACGAATAGGCTTTAGCTTTTTACCTTCTCCTTGCATTCTTTCCTTACTAATGTGCAACCATACCTCATCCCCTTCTTGAAACTTATGATCAATTATGTGCTTATCATGCCTCTCCGTGTACTTGCCTTGACCTTTTTCAAGTTGTTCTTGAACTTGTTGATGTATAAGCTAAATTATTTCAATGAACATGCGAGCTTTGTCAATGTCACTATGACCATTAATGGCCACATCCTTCTCAAGAATAAAATCTAAAGGTGACTTAGGCAAATACCCAAAACAAGCTTCAAAAGGGGAAGTATTTGTAGAAGAGTGCTTGGCCCGGTTGTAAGCATGCTGAATGTAATGCAAATGATCATCCCAAAGCTTGGGATGCTTGCTACAATAACCTCTCAAAAGATGTACAATGGTTCTTTTCACTACCTTTGTTTGGCTATTGGTTTGCGGATGAAAAGCAGTACTCTTCTTCAACTTGGTGTCCATCATCTTCCATAGATTGGACCAAAAATTCCCCACAAATCTGGAATCCCTGTCACTAACAATAGAAGTAGGCAAGCCATAATGAACCCATACATGTTGAAAATATAAATCAGCAGTTTGTTCAGCAGTTATAGTTTTCTTACAAGGCATAAGAATACACATCTTGTTGAATCTATCAACTACTACATAAAGATAATCATGCTTCTTTCTAGATAATGGTAGACCTCCTACAAAATCCATAGAAACACTTTCCCATGGTCTAGAAGGTACCGACAATGACGTATATAATCCAAGCTTCCTATTTCTAGGCTTGCTTGTAGCACATAATGAACAACCTCTAATGAAACGTGAAACACTATCTACCATGCGAGGCCAATAACAATACCTCTGTGAATGTACCACTGTTTTGCTTACCCCAAAATGTCCAGCTATGAGAGAAGAATGAGCCTCTCTCGTCATGCTTAATCTCTCCCCCTGTGGTATACATAACTTGCCCATATGAAACAGCAAATTATTATGCAGATGATATTCATTCTCCTCAACATGATTCGCTTCACTCAAGTTAGCATACACATCCTTAAAATCAACATCTGATGCATATTTTTCTATGTAGCTCTCATGCACAATAGAATCATTCTTCAGCAAAGTACTAGCACTAATATTAGGCCTTGAAAGCATATCAGCAACCTTGTTGTAAATACCTTTCTTGTACCTTATTACCAAGTGAAATTGTTGTAGGAAGCCCATCCATCTAAAATGTTGTGACTGTTGTAATTTACTTTGCGATTGCAAGTATTATAAAGGCTGATGGTCGGTATGAACAATTGTTTCTTTACCCATCAAATAATGTTTTCATTTTTTGACACTTTGTACCAATGCATACAACTCTTTATCATATGTAGGATAATTCACAACAACACCATTAAATCTCTCAAAATGAAAAGCAATAGGCTCACCATGTTGTAAGAGAAATGCACCCATGGTGTAATCGCTTGCATCTGTCTGAATCTCAAATGGATGTCTCAAGTCCGGTAATGCAAGAACTGGAGCTGAACTTATCTTCTCCTTCAAAGACTCAAAATATTTTTGTTGCTTGCCTCCCCATTGGAAAGCACGCTTCACACTAGTCACTACATGCATGGGAGTTGTTATGGCAGAGAAGTTAGAAATAAACTTCCTCCAATACTGAGTTACACCCAAAAAAATTCTTACCTCTGTAATGGATTTGGGAGTAGGCCAATTCACAATGGCTTCTACTTTGGAAGGATCAATCCTCAAAGCGCCTCCTCCTACTGTGTGTCCCAAATAGACCAAAAAAGTCTTTCCAAATTCACACTTTGACATTTTAAGAAATAACTGATTTTTCTTCAAAACATCAAGTACTTTCTTAACATGCATGACATGCTCTTTTCTTGTCTTGCTGAAAATTAATATGTCATCTAAGTAGACAATAACGAAATCATCAAGAAAAGGACGTAAGACATCATCCATTACCTGCATGAAAGTTGCAGGTGCATTGCATAAACCAAACGGCATAACAAGCCACTCAAAGAGTCCTTGTTTGGTTTTAAATGTTGTCTTCCAAATGTCACTTTCTGCAATTCTAACTTGATGATAACCACTACGTAAGTCTAACTTAGTGAAATATTTATCATCTTTCAGTTGATCCAACAAATCATCTATCCTTGGAAGTGGGTAACGATTCTTTACCGTTATTTTGTTCAATGCCCTGAAGTCCACACACATGCGCCAAGTTCCATCTTTCTTTGGAATCAACACTATCGGTGACCCACATGGCGAAGTTCTTGGTCTTATGAATCCTTTGTCCAACAAGTCTTTAATTTGCCTCTTGATTTCAGCATTCTCCATGATAGACAAGCGGTACATGCCGATGTTAGGAAGAGGACAATCTTGATGTAAATGGATTTCATGTTGAATCTCCCTTTTAGGAGGTAAACCTATCGGTTCCTGAAACATCTCATGATGTGCATCAACTACATCATATAAATCTGATTTAAGCTTGGAATCACAATTTTCAAATGACTCATGATTCATATCAACCTTGGGCTTAACCATAAGAAGTACAAAACTCTTGCTAGAATTGACTAGCCTTTTTACCTGTCCCGCATTTACCATCGCTATATTTGTCTTCTTGCGATGTGCTCTGACAATGAACTCCTTGCCATATTTAAAGAGATGATATTTGTTTTCATGGTGATGGAAGATCGCTTTCCTGTTAAATAAGTAAGGACTTCCCAAAACAATTTCTGATATATCAAGCGACACCACATCAAGTTCAACTGTGTCAATAGAGTGTGCAGTTATGGCGAATTGCAATATGAACTTTCTTGAGACTTGTAAGTTTGCATCCTTGCATATCCACCCAAGTGGATAAGGCTTTGGATGTGGAATGGTCTCAAGTTTTAGCTGTTTGACTAAGTCTTCTGATATGAGATTTGCTTGTGACCCACTGTCAAACAGTGTGTCAATTTTAGTATGTTTTGAGACTACCCTCACATGGAACAATTCAATTCTTTCTTCCTCATTAGGAGCTTGTACATGACAGTTTGAAGTACTAGTGCTTGCTTTAGTTTCAGTTTCCTTTCCCTTCATACTTTTCAAACCCATGGCTACAATTTTGGTTTCGTCACCTAAATCTTGTGGTGTAGTTGTAGTAGCTGCAATTTTCTTCTTTCCCTTGTTTTTGTTAAAATGGTTTCTTTTTTCAGGATGTAATTTCCAACAGTTTTTCTCTTCATGGCCCTCTCTTGAACAATGTTTACAAATGACCTTTTCACCCTCTTGTTTGATAGATGCATTCTTTTTACCTTTTCCCTTAAAGGTTTTATCTTTGTTCTTCCCTTTGAAAGGCTTGTTTCTACCCTCATCAAAAGTGTTTTTCCCTCTAGCCTCTAAATGTGTAGCTTGTACACAAAATTCGTCTAGACTAATAGGATTAAACATAAGGATAGTGTGTTTAAGGTAACTTTGCATTCCACCTATATACTTCAGCAAAGTATCTTGACTTTGTAAATCTACCCCTAATAAGAGTGCTCTTCTCCTAAATTCCTAGGTATAGTCTTGCACATTCTGTCCCTTAAGCTGTCTAAAGTTTTTCCAGTTCATTATAGCCTTTTGAAGATGAGAAAGAGGATAAAATTGTTTCTTGATTGCAGTAATAAATTCAGTCCATGATAGTGTAATTTTACCATGTTTCTTGGTTTCCTCCTTGGTCTTCGCTTCCCACCATACCAAAGTTGCTCCATCCATCCTTAGCGAGGCTAGTTGTATTTTGGTGTCGTCATCATGCAGATTTTGAATCCTTAAATAGACTTCCAATTGTCTGATCCAATTATCTAATTTCTCTGCATTCACTTCACCGTTAAACATTGGCAATTCCAATTTGACATCAAGCTTTAGAAAAGGATTTTTACCAGTGGTTTTCGACTTATGTGACTGATTTACCGAAGTCGAGGAAGATGATGACGAGGAAGAGGATGACGATGGAGATGGTGGATCACCATTTCCTCCATTCCCTTTCTTTGACTGATCATTACCCTTCTTTCCTCCTGAGGAATCCTCTCCTTCTTTTTGGTTTTTAGACCCTTCTCCAACAATCCTATCATTTCTTTCTTGATAGAGGATCCTTACCATTTCATTCATATCCAAGAAAGCTTTCCGAAATACCCTTTCTTCTTCCTTGGGATCCATCTCTTCAAGAGCTTCACCTTCTCTTGAAGACATGCTTGTAGTTTCTTCTAGGGCTCTTGGAGGTGGTTCTCTAACCCTTCTTGGTTGTGGATTAGTTTGTGCACTAACCAAGTTTCCTTCACCTCTCTTGAGTTTTAACCTAGTCAGCATCAAAACTTGCAAACAAATGATTTAATCTTTTCACAAAACAAATGCTGAGTGAAAACTCTAGCTCTAAACCATAGCTCTGATACCAACTGATTTGAAAATGCAACTTCTTAGATATGTTCCAGAGATTGACTGTAGGGGCATTTACTAAATATGTCACCCTTGATAAAAGGATGAGATCCATAGGCTACCTGGCCCTTTACAGACTCTGTCTTTAGACTTTTAGAAGTTAACACTCAATGATCTGAAAATGAAACTACTTGTATTTTTTGTTCAAGATATTTATTTCCATAAAATATATGTTCAAAGTGTTTAGATAGTCTTGCAAGTGAAACAAAGTGTTTTTGGTAAATTTCTAAGTCTTATGTGTGAAGGAGTGTTATTTCTTTTTACTTTTTAACATATTAAATCTGAAAAACATAGCAAGATAAAATCACATAATATAACACAGCAGCTGATGAGGAAGTTCACCCCTCCTGGGCTACATCTATCGGGTCCAAGGCCCCCAAATGGGCATGTCCTTGCTCTATTAGATGCTCAAATTGGTTATACAGTGATCAGAAAGCCTAAACAGGTAAAATAAGCTGTAGAAATGAGTTCAGAACACAGAAAACAGTAAATATTGGCTTTTGTTTCACCTCTAATGGTTAACCATAGCCCAATACAACTCCAACACTCCTTAGGCCCTGATGGCTCTCCAAGCTTCTCTACTGAAAAAGTACCTGAATATGAGCTCTGTTGCCTCTGCAACCTACACCATTGGCTCTGGAATTCTCAAAATACCCGAAATAAAAAAAAATAAAAAAAAAAAATTAAAAAAAAAATAAAAAAATCGCTCCAAAAGGTTCTCCCTAGAGAAAGTTATGACCAAAAGAATATTCTTCCCAATTTTCCCTAAACAAGCTCCACCAAATGTGGAGAAACTGCAGTTAGCTCCACCAAACTGGAAATCCCGTCGAAAATGCTCCAAATTTTGCGCGCGGTCTTAAATGGCATTAAAAGTTATTGTTATAGTGGTCACATGCTAACTGCACACACCGTCAGATAATTTAATGTAAATGCAAACAGTCTCATTTTACTTTCGAGGTGGCCACATGGTGGGGTTCTAACCGCCGCTGTGACCGTCAGGCGGGCGGTTAGCCCCTGGACTCCGGCGAATGGTCATATATAAGTGGGGGTTGGCCCTTAGGGGCTGGCCCCCTTTGCCGCCCATTTAAAACATATTCAAACTTCAAATATAACCTTGGATGCAATATAGTTAAGAACCATTGCGGAGCCTGATTGGTCGGGTCGTTGCGTTGGCAGGCGGGAGGCCCGGTTTTGATTCCTGCCAAGATATATATAAAATTTTTAACACACCATTATATCACCAGCTTGGGGCCACGTGGCGACCTCTAAGCAGGCCACGTGGTGCTTGATGATTGGTCCTCAAATACACTGTGAATTCTGATTGCGAAAAATGTTGACCTCTGATTGGTTGACAAAGAATATTCTACAAAATATTTTGTGGAATATTCTCGAAATATTCTGTGGAATATTCCTTTTTTTATATTTTTTATTCAAAGTCAACCCAAGTCAAACTAGACTTTTACATGAAATTGTGAATTTTAAAACTTGAATAACTTTCACATACAGTGTCGGATTTGAGTGCCATTCATGGCTACAGGATCGTTTCGACGAGGCCTTTCCTGTCGTTCTAGTTTCAGCCAATTCTAAAAAAAAAAAATTGAGCATTTTTTCCAATTAGGACATGATCACCTGATCACACCTAAATTTGGCAAGTCAAGAAATTTTTTTTGAAGGCTGAAGAGAAGAGGATGTTTTTATTCTCTCATTTTCTGTACTATAGTTCAGTTTTTTCATTTCAGTGAGCTTTTGGGGTCCAGAAGCTTCTCATTTGTGAGGTGTGATCAAGAGCTCAAGTCCAAGCCATGGAAAAAGCTCAAAATTGAAAGTCTTCAAAATCACTTGCAACTTAAGCAATCGGATAGGCCTCGGTGATATGATCTTGTAGCCGCAAACGACACTCAAATCCGACACTATATGTGAAAGTTATTCAAGTTTGAAAATTCACAATTTCAGGCAAATTATCGGATTGGACCAGGTGGAATATTTCGAGGAATATTTTAGGAATATTCCTTGGAATATTCCTTTTTTAATTTTTTAATTTTTCCTGAGTCAATTTGGGTGGCAAAATTTTTATGAGTCCACGAGTTTTGAACCCTAGACCTTTCTCCACGTGCAAAGGCGCCCGACCAATCGGGCCATAGTTTGGTTCTTATTAATCAAAGGACACATTACATATTTAAATATTTCAAAGGTTTGAAATGGACGCAGAAAGGGGGCCAGCCCCCTATCCATAAGACCACCGGCCCGAAACCTCAGGCCATAGAACCGGCGGGCACATAAAATGTTACGGTTTATTAAATGGTGTTCACATATAAGCAGCGAGGGTTCTAAACATTTAATGCCACGGTGCAAAATGAAACGGATTTTTTTAATTGTGGTTTAATTAACCACTAATACGTGGCTTAGCCACTAAACTAGTGTTTAATGCATAAACGTGTTTATTTTTAAAAAACATACTTATCCACTAATCAAAGTCCTTTGAGCCACTTATTTCAAGGAGACTAAAGACCCTTTGTTTTAGTTTGTAATAGCAACCCCTCCTCGGAGTCTTGAATTCAGAATGATGGAAGACTCTTTTGTGATATTATAATATTTTAGATTGTAATATTTTGTTCAAATTTTCCCATTAAATTGAAGACATTTATAACATGAAGGAATGCCCCAATAAGATTCAATGAACAGTTTGATGGATAATATAGAGGATGATCAATTTACCCAAATGAGCTTGGATTCCCCACTAAATATTTTTTTTAAATATGAAAATGGGTCCCCCTGTTGGAGCCTGATAAAGGAGGGCATATTTTAGATTGAGCCTCAAGGTGTGTAGCCACCAATCTTGTATCCGTCAATGAGTATTTAGGGGAAAAAACACCCCTGAACTTACAGATAGTTCGGCCTGGAAGTGGGGTGGATCTAGAGAAAAACGGGTAATTACTTGCAGACCAAGCAAGAAAGAGGATAATCATATTAAAGCTTGAAGCCTCCACGCACCAAAAGAAACTTCCAATTGAAAAAAATGTACTGAAAAAATGGTGTGAAGGAATTACCAAAACGAAATATGTCAGTCGGAAAGACGAAAGACTATGTTTTCTCGCAGAGTACAAACTTCCATAACACCGAGATAACATAGTTTTACCAGCAGCCATACGAAGAAAAATGCCCTTGTTTACATTTGTGGTGGGACGACCTCGCTCAACGCAACCCCATTATATCAATAGATGGAGAGATGCATTGACCAGGAAAACTGAGGGAATACCATGAGATGTTATAGTGGAAAAAAAGAACCCTAGCTACCAAAGTGTGCACCACTCTCCAAAAATCCAAGTTAAAAATCATCATCTTTAATCCAATTTTTTTCTTTCACATATTCTTGTTTTTAAAAAAAATGTTGTTAATTATTATTGCTATTTCATTGGTTGACAAATATTATATTTTAAGTTTTTGTAAATTTTTCTCTTATACATTAATGTAAAAAAATTATTCATACCTCTACTTCTTTGAAACATTAAAAAAAAAATATATTCTTAGAAAAACATAAATGATAGTTATTAATCTTAGTTAAAATAATTAATAACTTTAAAAACATATTTATTATTTTTTTTTTTACTTCTTTGAAACCTAAAAAAATATTCTTTTGTTTTTATTATTATTAGAAAAACATAATTTATAGTTATTAATCTCTATTAAAATAATTAATAACTTTAAAAACATTATTATTATTATTATTATTATTATTCGTTGAAGTAGTTAATATGTACATTTAGAAATAAAATAAATTAGGGAGAATTTTCTAAGTATTTAAAAATAAAATGTAGATAATTTTTTTCCTTTGTAATATATAGTAAGTGTTAACCATGTGGTGCATGTTAATTAGTTTGAGTGGAGTTTAGTTCTCCACCAAGTTTAGGTTTAAATTTCTTAGAAAGAAGTTGAGTATGGAAAGAATTTAGAGGTATTAAACTATCTCAAAAAGCGTCCAAGCTCAATCTTAATGATAACATCTCCTAAAAAAAACCATATTTATAAAACCAAATAATACAACAAAAAATAATAAAACTCAAAATACACACCTTTTAATATTTATAATATTTTCTTTAAAAAAAAATATCACTAAATGTTCAATCTCCATAAACATAATAATTTAAAAAAACAATAATAAACATTGACTCTAATGGAAAAAATCATTACAAATAATATAATAAGACCACAAAGCATGTAAAAACCTCTTAAAATATTTAAGATCCTTATATGTTCTTATGTTTCTGTAATATTTAGTAATCAAATTACGCATAGAATAAAAATATACCATTCAAGAAACTTTGTGTGTTTCTATGAACTAAATGATAGAGAACAATAATATTTACTAATTGAATTATCGATATGATAAAACTATTTTATTATTATTAAAAATATAAATATAAATTATATTTTTAACTTAAAAAAGCGTATTTTAAAATACTAATTATTTATATATATATATATATAAATAAATAAAGAGAATAGTGATGGTTATGAAAAAGAAGTGTTATATGTGAGAATGTTTGAAATTCAAATTATCTGATTGAGCATATGTAATCTCTAAAATCAATCTTGTCTAACTCAATAGTCTATTTCTCAAGATAATAATAATAATAATAATAAATCATCAATATTATATATATATATATATAGATCCATTATAACTGGAGATCTACTAAGCACTAAGAGGGATCAAATTTCTTTTCACTTTAAAATAGGTTTGCACCTCAAGATATTTGATCACTATTGATGCTTGGTAGATTCTAATTTAAGATGGATCTAGGTTGGTTATATATATATATATATATATATAACCAATATACTATGATTTGGCTTTTTCTCACTGTAAGTAATAAATATACTATGATTTGGCTTTTTCTTGATTGGGGTTTTCCAAGATAAATATTGTATGTGATTTATGTGTTGCTAGTTTATATTTATTAATTGTTTTTCTTACGCATATTGTTCACCTCTCGATTCTATTTGGGGTATCAAAGCTAAGGTTAATCTAGACTCTTCAAGGGGAGTGGTCTAATGTGGAAGTTGAAGAAAGATGGAGTGCTCTATGACACAACTACTAGAGTACAAAGCTAGGTTTGAATAGAAGAAAATCCACAAGGAGTAGCATTGAAATTGTGAGAGAGCAACTCTTTCATAAGAAGTTCCAAGTATGCAAAGAGTTCTGACACAAGATGGAATTGGAGATTGAGTTTGAGTCAAAGTTGTCTAATATCAAGGACTTTGGTTACATAAGGAGAGTAGAAGGTGTGAGAAGGCAAGAGTATGGTGACATAAGTGTTGGGACAACGATCCCTCTCTCTACACACATACACACAATTTGGAGATGGAAATTTTCAACTACATGTAAATGGACATACTATTATAAGACCTTATGAGGCATGCATACCCCTGATAAAGTGATGGGAGGAGGACATGCAGGTTTTCTAGATTGGATTCAAGAAATTTCCCCCAGTCATGTTTAAAGGGGGAATGTTGTGTCAAACTTGGCTCAAGGATGACTCAAATGAGTTTAGTATACTGCCATGGTTTTAGTCACCTATGGTATGTTTCCCACAGTATTATATGTAATGATGTCCATAAATAGGCTTGGATTACTCCATGGTAAGGTGCCAAAAGTGAGAAACCGAGGGCTCATTTGGTTGGTAGTTTGGCAATATTTGGCCAAATGATGAATGAAGCTTCATAGTTGGATTTTCCTTAGTTGGTTTTTTCCAATATAAACCCAATGTGTGATTATGTGTGTGTTGCTATGTTATGGTTAATTATATTTATCTATCACATTTGTCTTTTTATTAACTATGGTATCAGAGTAATATTAGATGACAAGTGTTAGGTTGGAGTGGATTTCTTATGCTTGAATGCCAATAAATCAAAAGGGGATCACGTAACTACATGGACATGAGAATATTGACGAGTTTCATTTTTTAGATGAGCTCATTTCTATGTTTTTTTGGAAAAATCAGTAATTTGGATTATTTTAAAATTAGTCAAAAGCTCAAAATTTAAGTTGCATAGACAAAGCTCCATTTGTAAAAGTGGAACATACTTTTGAAATAATCTAAACCATATTTAAAACCAAAATTAGCAAAAAAAAATCAATACTATTTGTTTAATAATAAAAACAACAAAGGACAAAATAACCTTAAAATAAAACACAATAAATGATAACCTACATTACATGAGATTTACGTGGAAAAATAAACAATGGAAAAACCCACAAGGAAAGGATGAGTAGCTTTAATTTATCGGCAAAATTAAATGCATAAACCTTCGCTCAACTCTGTGAGCCATTTTTCGTCTGTTCACTTCTCACTAGTTCACTTTCCCTCGTAACTAATGAGGATTGTTAGCATATCCGTAGACTTTAATTCATGTAATAACATGGATTGCCAATACCATTTGCACAAAACCATGACTCATTTGACTCCTTTCGGAACATCCCAAAAGCTTGAATAAGTCAAGAAAATGTTATATTTATTTATTTAATTTAATTTAATTTAATGTTGTCTCACTTATAACAATTTCCTTCTTGATATAAATAAAAAATTGACTAAATATTTTACTATTGTTTTTATCACCTTGCTACTTATAATTTGCCAAACTTCCTTTCATCATGTTTGCATCAATGCAACTAAGGTTCTGCAAAATTCATGTTTATCTTTTGGAAATTTATCTATTAGCATATCAAATGGATTATATTTGTTGTGTATTTTCTCCAACTGTAGCAACCCATCATATAGCACTTGAAAAAACTAGTGATATCAAACATCAATGTGCTTTGTACTAGAATGATATGATGGGTTTTTCACTAAATGAATATCACTCTAATTGTCACAATGCAACACATTTATGCCCTGTTTTATTAGCACATTTCCTAAGAATCATTACATCCACATCTCTTTGCATGCTTCTATGGTACAATTACGTATTCTACCTTTATTGTAGAGAGGGATACTACTTTCTATAGTATAAACACCCAAGACAGTGCTATGCTTGAAAAAGTATATAAATAACTAGTGGTGGACTTTCTAATGTCCATATCTCCAGCCATATTTGCATCTGTATAACCTTCAAGCATAGCATTATTATTACCAAAACATAAAAAATAATGACCAGTACCACTGAGATACCTTAAAATCCACTTTACGATTCTCAATGTTGGTTTTCTATATTTGAAAGGAATATGCTCACTACTCTCATTACATGTACAATATTTGGTCAAGTACATACCATGGAATACATCAAGCTGGAAATTGTTGAAGAATAATGGAATTTATTCATTTCCTCATTCTTCTTATTATCACAATGGCACAAATCAACACCAAGGTTGAAGTGGGATTCTAGGGGTGTACCAATTGGTTTGACATCCTTCATGTTGAACCATTTTAACCCTTTCTCAATTTATTTTTTGTTATTTTTGTCACATATGATCCTCATGCCCAATATTTTTTGTATTGAACCCTAATCCTTCATTGCAAATTGACTACCCAAATCCTTATTCAACCTATTGGCCATATTCTTATCATGTCCAACAATTAGCATGTCGCCCACATCTAATAATAGTCTAATATACTTTTCTTGGTCATAACTCTTGATCTAGATGCAATGATCAATCTCCGGTTTTTTAATAATGTTCCAAGAAAAATTAATCAAATTTTTTGCAGTGAAAACTTTAAGGGTGTGATATTTATCATAGAGTTTATTAAGGGAGACAAATATTGTATTTAATGTCCATTTTAAGGTAGGTGAATTATTCAATTTTTCATGGAAAGTATATCAACTTTGTGAATTACTCCTTACTAAGAAAGGCCATTAGGCAAAATTTTCTAATTAAATTATTTACATTGGAGGAATTTTTATGACTTATGTTTATTGTGTTGGCTAAATATTGTCACTATTAATTTTCTTGATGTTACATCTAATATGCATATTTAATTGCAATTTACTTCTTATACAAGTACTTATCATTGTAGTCATACATGTGCACATTTCAATGGAAAATATCAATATAGGCTTCAAAACTAGTAGATATTACTATGAATTATATTAGCATCTCCCAATGACTCTTGACCTTCCTTATTTCCCAATATTATTTATTATACAAAATTAAATATCCACACCCATCCCATAGGATTAGGTGTCAACATTCCCCCTTTTAATCCGAAGGGATGTTGGTGAGCCCAAGCATCGATCTGAACTTTTCAAACTTTTCTCTTCCAAGTGCTTTGGTGAAGATATCAGCAGTTTGCTCATTTGTGGAACAATGATGTAGATGGATGGTTTTGGCCTGAACATGATGTCGAATTAGATGGTACTTTGTATTGATGTGCTTTTTTCGATCATGGAACTTTGGGTTCTTGGCCAAATTTATTGCAAAAGTGTTGTCGATCATGAGTGGAGTGGAGTACATTTGTTTCATCTGCAAATCTTCCAGGATTTTCCGGAGCCACACAATTTCCTTTGTCGCTTCAGCTGCTGCCACATATTCTGCCTCGGTCGTGGAATCTGCTGGAACTGACTGTTTGCGTGATCTCCATGAGACAGCTCCTGATCCAACACTCATGGTGTAACCTGTAGTAGATACCCCTGTTTCTTTGTCGCCATCAAAGTCTGAATCAGAATATCCGATCAAGTTGAAGTCGCCTACCTGTGTATATTTGAGTCCAAAGTCTTGAGTCCCCTTCAAGTACCTTAACACTCTTTTTGCAGCAGACCAATGTCCTTCACAAGGTTTTTGCATGAACCTTGAGAGGATTCCAACAACAAATGAAATGTCAGGTCTGGTGGTGGTCAGGTAGATAAGACTTCCTACAAGCTGCCTATACTTAGTTGCATCCTCAAATTCCTTCCCTTCAATAGATGTGAGCTTCAAGTTTTGTTCCATTGGAGTGGTTAAGGGATTACAGTCATCCATGCCAAATTTGTTCAAGAGATCTCCAATGCACTTCTTTTGAGAAAGAAATATGAATTTAGGATGTTGAATTACTTCAATACCCAAATAGTAATGAACATGACCCAAATCAGTCATTTCAAAACCTTTCTTCAACTCTTTCTTCATGGATGCAATATAGCTCTCATTGTTTCGTGTTATCAAAAGATCATCTACATATACCACAAGATATACAATTGCTTTTCCAACTTTCTTAAAAAACAAAGTTTCATCATCAAGATCAAAGTGTTTGAAATCAAGTTTCAGAAGATGCTCAGTCAATTTCTCATAGCATGCTCGTGGTGCTTGCTTGAGGCCATACAAGGATTTTACAAGTTTGAAAACTTTGTGTTCTTGACCCTTTATCACAAATCCTTCTGGCTGGGACATATAAACTTTCTCCTTTAGATCTCCATTCAAGAACGCTGTTTTTACATCCATCTAATGGACTTTCCATCCACTCTGAGCTGCTAAGGCAAAGAGAGTCCGGATGGTGGTCCATTTTGCTGTGGGAGCAAAAGTTTCTTCATAATCGACTCCTTCTTTTTGTGCGAATCCTTTTGCCACAAGCCTGGCCTTGTGCTTGTCAAGTGAGCCGTCTGCTTTGTACTTGTTCTTGTAGACCCACTTACAGCCAATTGGTTTCGTTCCCAAAGGCGGATCAACCAGCTTCCAAGTGCCATTCTTTATCAAGGCATCATACTCCTTCTGCATCGCTTCTTTCCATTCATCATGAGAAGCGGCTTCTTTGAAGGAAGTTGTTTCATGATCTGTAGACAAACTCAATTCACAGTTATAAGCAATATCCATATCAACAGGGGAATCAGAATTATCTACATCACCTTCGATTTCTTGAGTGGAACTTCTTGTTCTTGTTTTTCCAACCTCATCAGGATGAACATCCTCCAGTGTCTTTGTCAGCCATTTGGGGGGACCTTTCTGAGATGGCCCTGGCTGGTCACTTGACTGAGTTGGGATTGATTCAAGATTCAATCTCCCAATTCTGTCAATCACATCATCTAATGTGTCATCCGTGGTTGTTTCTTCATGTGGGGGAGAGAGTGCTTCAGGACATGATTCCACAGTTTGATTCAATATCGGAATCCCCCCTTCAAGATGTGGAATCACATTATCAAATTCTTGGAAAGACTTTGTATGTGTGAATCTATCCAGGCGATCAAGTTGCCGCTCAACAACCTTGTCACTCTTGGAAGATTCAAGAAATATGACATCTCTTGCTATTACAAACTTCTTATTTGCTTCATCATAGAGACGATATCCTTTGGAGGTATTGGAGTACCCCAAGAAGATACATTTGCGACTTCTAGCACCAAGTTTGTTCCTTTGACCCTTGGGTATCAAGGCATAACAGGTGGACCCAAAGACCCTGAAATGCTTTACCCAAGGAATGTGGCCATGCCACATTTCAAAAGGAGTTTTGTTTCTAATTGAACTTGAAGGACACCTATTCTTTATGTAAACAGCACATAGAACTGCATCAGCCCGAAACATCAATTTCACATTCTTGAAAAATAACATGGAGCGAACCATATTTAAGATAGTTCTGTTCATTCTTTCAGCTACACCGTTCTGTTGTGGATTATATGGCACAGTTTTTTGATGTTTGATTCCATGTTGACGAAGATAATTTTCAAATTCGTTTGAAGTGTATTCTTTTCCATTATCAGTACGTAGAGATCCAATATGTGTTTGTGCATCATTTTCAATCCATGCATGAAAATTCTTGAAATTTTTAAAAGCATCAGACTTATTATTCAGTAAGTAAATCCAACACATTCTGGTGTAGTCATCAATAAATGTCATCATGTATTTGTTTCCATTTGCAGAAGCAATAGGCATAGGGCCACATAAATATGAATGAACAAGTTCAAGTTTTCTATGTGCTCTGGAGTGTGAATCATGAAATGGCTGTTTGCTATGCTTTCCTAGAATACAAGCATCACATTCCTTAGGTTTTCTAGGAATTGTAGGCAATCCATTAACACCATTTTTCTTCAACAAACGAAGGCTGTCATAGTTTAAGTGTCCAAATCTAGCATGCCATAAAAGACTTGATGGGAATGTACCTTCATCATGATGTGAACTGAATGAAAAGTTTTGAGCATGAGCAGATGAACCTTTCAGCTTCAAGAGTCTCCCTTCTTCTATTCCCTCCATGACAAGTGAGTGATCTGATGCTGATCTGACCTCTGCCTTGCCATCAAACAAGTGAACTGAGTGTCCTTGCTGCCGGATTTCGATCAGGGCCAGCAAGTTTCTCTTCAACTCCGGGAGGTATAGAACCTCATGTAGGATATGATCAGGAAGACCAGGCAGTTTAAGCCTGACTGTGCCAAGCCCCGATGGCTTGAGTTTGGATTTATCTGCGAAATATACTGCTCCATCAACTTTGTCAGTGAAATCTTCAAAAAAATCTTTTCTAAATGTCATGTGACATGTTGCTCCCGAATCTAGCAACCAATCATCTCTCCATGAAGTAAATGAAACATCAAATAGGTTTTCAGTTACTCCATTGTTACAATGTGCTAGAACAGAATGAACTGATTCAGCTGGTTTACCTTTGTCTTTGTCATTAGTTTTACCTTTGTCTTGATTTGTTTGCTACTGAGCTTTAGATTGTCTGCCCCCCTTTTCTCTGAAGTTTCTTCTTTGTCTTCTGCCTTCTCTTCCTTTGGATGGACCTGAAGCATGTCTCTTTTCTCTCTGTGCCAAGTAGGCAGCCTCTTTAGAAGATGAAGGGACTGTCATCTTCTTTTGAAGGAGGAGAGAAAAAAAACTTTGCTGGAGAATCTCTTTTGAAGGAGAGAAAACAAAAATACTCTTTGCTGGAAAATATACTGAAAAAACTCTTTGCTGCAAATATACTGAATTTAAAAGGACAGAAACACTTTTTGCTAAAAGACTGAATTTAAAAGGACACAAACTTTTTGCTAAAAAATTGAATTCTGCACCAAAAAAATATATGTATTTTTTTTGTTTGGAAAAAATTTGTATGGGAGGTCGATATAGAATGTTATGGGAGGGCGGTATTGTGAAGTGGAAGGGTGGTATTATGAATGTGAAGTGATATTAAATATGACAGTGGGAGGGCGGTATTGTGAAATGGAAGGGCGGTATTATGAATGTGAAGTGATATTAAATATGACAGTGGGAGGGTGGTATTGTAAGATGGGAAGGGCGTAATGAGTATTAGAGGAGGGGTTGTATTACCATAAGTTATTACAGCGTGAAAGAAGCGGTATTAACAGTGGGAACGAAGAGAGCGGTATATATATATATATATATATATATATATATATATATATATATATATATATATATATATATATATATATGAATGGACAGTGTGTTGTATAGCGTGGAGCCTATGTATGAGCGACGGGTCGGTGCGCAATCAACGTGGAGGTGTGTATTGAATAACCATATATATGACAGCTTATAAATGACAGAGCGGACATATTACACAGCGAACAGTGGTATTTATATGACGAATGGCAACGTTGTATTATGGTAATGGCGCTGTGTTATTTGAATATGACACAGCGGTGAATATGCCACGGTGTAGTGTATTGAATAGGACGACGGAGCTGGTGTTATGGCGCTGTATAAATTGTATAAACTGTGATATGACAAGGCGCGAGTGTATGAGCGATATGTATTGAAACACCGCCAGACATAGCTGTTATGAGAGGCGTAGATTGTAAGAGCCGTGGGTCGTGAGTGTGAGGTGAGGATTCTAGGGTATGCGCAGATGAAAGTGCGTAGGGAGGAGCGTTTAGAGAAGAGGGAGCTCCGGCGAGCGGGGAGAGTGATGGAAAGTGAAAATGCGTTGGGAAAGGAGAGCGTTGGAGAGAGGGAGGCCAAGAGGCCGTTACAAAAAAAAAACTGAAATGGCAGTTGCAGGTGCTGAGTTGCAGGAACTGCAGAAATTGCAGGGGCTGCAAAATACTCAGATATTGTAGGAGCTAAACCTGCAGAAGTCAGAGACTGTAGAATTTGCAGAAATAGAAAAAAAAATGCAGAATAACAGTCTAGCAATAAGTAGGAGCAGCAAAAACTATTAATAAAAAACTGACTGAGCAAAGGAGAGGGAGTTACACCACAGGCAGAAATGCCAATAGTGGGGCTGGCTTTGATACCATGTCAAACCAGGAGGTAACTCCTCAAATCAGAATGTGTTATTGAATGAAGAATGAACATGCATTTATACATGGAGGTGAGGCTATTGGGATTCATCTCCCAATGACTCTTGGCCTTCCTTATTTCCTACTATTATTTATTATACAAAATTAAATATCCACACCCATCCCATAGGATTAGGTGTCAACATTAGTAAATGATCAAATTTCAAAAAAAACTCTAACATAAGTCTCAATTGAAAAGTTAATGGAAACATATTTCCATGGTGAATTTACACATAAATAGTGATATGCAATATAATTTTATAACACACTATTTGCACTAATTATCATTATAGTAATGTCAAAATAGAATAATGTGTCAAGAATACCTTTTTTCCATTTTTTGGTAGGGAAAATATTTTACTATTCATTTATAAAATATTAACTCATTAGATAAGAAATTACATAAAAATAAATAAAGTGTATTTGTAAATGAACAACAAGACATTTTCCCTAGGAAGATGTATTGTTGGGTAAAATGAAGATGTATTATTGAGTTGAGTCATCATAAAAACAATCTAGTTAAATTATTTCACTAAAAAATATTTTGTGTGAAGCCACTAAATAAAGGTTGTTGCTTCCAATACCACTTCATAGGATTAGCATTGACTATTTTGTAAGAAATTTGAAATAAAGGGTCAAAGTAGTTGTACACAATTTATTTAAATCCTAATAGTATCCAATCATTCATATTTAAAACTTGGATGAACCATAATTTCTTTTTTCTCAATTCATAGTTTTTCCACTCATTTTTAATACATATATTTCCATCAATTAAATTCCACATTAGAAAGAAATTCATTCTTTATATCTTTGATATTCATTCAAACATGGGTTGGCATCATTTCCTTCCACGTAATATAATTGGTATGGATGAAAATGGAAAATGCAAGGATTACTAAAACTCAAAAAACTTTAAAATTTAAAACATTATGGTTTTCATAATATTACAACATATATATATATAGAGAGAGAGAGAGAGAGTAAGAGAGAAAGTCCTCATTTAGGAAATGCACTCATTTAATTATTAATAATTTGATCATCAACCTTTCTTCACATAAATCTCTTACCAAATAGATTTCAATGATATGGCAGGTTGGTCTTAATCATTCAATGAGATTCTAGTTCTATGTTTTGGTATTTTCACTGAAATCTAGTGATACAATTTTTGGTAAGATTGCAATTTTTTGTTGCTTAAATTGTACTTTTGAATGCATAGATGAATTCAATGCCATGAAAAACCCTTAGAATATTAAACTTATATAGAAAAATAATAAACAAAAAGTTAAAATGTATTTCTAACTATATATTTGCTATTTAAGTTGTATCCAATCTATTATCTTATATTCCTTCTAATTGTTTTAAAGTCAATAATATTAAAAGGAAATAATTTGAAAAAAAAAAGTAACCACAATTTCTATAACTAGCCCAGCCATATAAGTTATATCGATGATAAATAATAAGCTTAGGACACTTATGCAAGCAAGAAATACAATTGTGACGATATGGTTGGAAAGAAACAAATCTTAAGGTTGGAAGTCAAATATGATTAAAACGCATTTTATTAACACAAATAATCACAAACCCTCATTTATAAACGCAAGTAACTTAATAAATCTAATCATGACCTTTCATTAAAAGGTGGCTATGAAGAATATTCTTTTTTATTAAATATGAAACATATACATAATTTTTGTAATAAAAAAAAAACTCTAAAACCTTGCACTCTCTTTCCGATATAGACACGTATATCGGCGTAACAAGTCATAATTTGAGAAAACATTTTTAATCATAAGTCATCTAATATATTATTTCAATGAGAGGCGCTCTCTTGCCTAATATGGTAGAGATGTTGTAATGTATTATTAAACATTGTAATGCCTTATTAAACATTATGACTTAGTCAAAAAGAAAATAAAAATAAAAATAAACATAAAATTCTCCAACCGAGTATGCTAGAGATGTTGTAAGGTTCTGTTTAACATTTTGACTAGGTCAAAATAAAATAAGATTGTATTTATATTTATAATTATAATTAATAATTAAACCAACATAGATCCATCTTAACTTCGGAGCTACCAAGTGTCAAGAGGGATTAAATATCTTGAGATGCAAACCTTTTTAGAGTCAAAATATTTTGATCCCTCTCGGCGCTTGATAGCTCCAGATTTAAGATGGATCTAAACTAGTTATAAACAATAAGTAAATGTTGCTTCAAAGATAAATATTATTATCTTCTTATTATCTAAATCCCTACAACAATTATTAAAGTCAAATAAACATATATTTGAATATGAAATATTATAGATAACAAAAACAACATGTTTACTCTTGAAGTTGTAACAAATATCCTTCAATATATTTTATAATAAAAATCATCATTAACCTTCATGTAAATATTTAAGCTATCAATACATAGGGTTACATATTAAAATCATTGATTTTTCTAAGTAACCCAATAATGTATTAAATAATTACAGTAAATTCATTATTTATCTCCACTATAATTATAAAGGTTCACATAAAATTATTTTTCACCATTCTTATTTAAAACCTTAGAAGAAAAATCTATTTATATTTACCTAGAATCGTTCAATGTATAAACCTAAACAAAAAATAATATTTTTTGTTTAAATAAAATCAGCCAATGTAATATTATTAAAAAAGATACAAAACCCAAAATTAAAATGTATTCATAGTATATATTGGACCATTTAAATTATATTTCTATTTATAAACCTTTTCTCTTAAGTATTATAAAAATTCATATAAATTCATTTTTCAAGATATTTATTTAGAAGTATTTAAAATTTGCATTAATATATTTTTGTAACCATAGTATACTAAGATTTTCTAGATTTCGAAAATTTTGGTTTAAATGGTTTAGGTGGAACAAAATATATAATATTAATTAAGGACTTGTCTACGGAGGTGGAGGAGTTGCCCAGGCGACTAAAATTGGCTGGAATCCGGGAAGAATAATTAAAAAATCTTGCAGTAGCAGTGTTTGAATCATGTTTTTGATGGTGAAAATGGATTCACCACCATCAAAAACCTCTAGGGCACCAAAAATATTGAAGTTCGATAGCTATAACCTGGATTTACAAAAATCCCTGTTGGATTTTCTTAAAATCTTACCAAAATTTCCATGATTTTCAGGGGAAAAAAACAGTCTAGTTAGACTACGACATTAATTAATGCATCGATATTTAAAATAAAATGATTGTGTACATACTTTTTATATCATTGATTTTAAGAAGTGTGATGGAAAAACATATAAGATGATTTCGTTCTTCATAGTCAATCTCGCCACTCAAGATATTTATAATGGAGTATACCAAAAATTTAAATGGACTTCATATCAAATAATATGGATGAATACCAAGCACTTGAAAATATATATACTTTAACATTTATTTAGGGTTTATCACGTCAAATAAAATGGATGAATATCATGGGACACTTAGTACCACGGGCTTGAAAACTATCCATGGTTTAACCTTTAGATAAGATTCATCACATCAAACACCTTGAACAAATATCATGGGACATCCAATATCATGGGTGAATATGAATCCAAATTTATTTTTTCCACCTCAAAATAAGCCAATATGAATCTTTATTTCTCTTGTTTGCTTGTAAATAGACAAATATGATTCCTTATGAGATATATGTTTTGACTATTTTTACCAAAAAAAACAATAGTAGAGTTTTGAAATAAGGCGAAATATGATATATTTAAATAATATAAAATATTTTCCAACCTCGAAATATCATCTTAAAAATTCTCCTCCTAGTTATATTTTGCCCCTAAAAAGCCTTGGTTTGTTGTACCATTGGTAGGGTGCCTATTCATCCTACAGAGACTTTTTTTCAACCTACAAACTAGGTTATCTTTACCTTTTAGTTTAAATCTTTTCGGACGTTCCATATAAATCTCATCATTCAATTTTTAAATTGATACAAAAAGAAAATAATTAAACATGATTACACAAAAATAGAAACAAAACACATGATTTACACTAGAAAACCCCAACTAGGGAAAAACTAGACAACAATAGATCTATTATTTGATGGCTTAAAAGCAACCAATATCATTGACCTAAAAATAGCCAAGTCAACCAACACCTTAGTGTCGCCCAAGTGATCCTTCTGCTAAGTTCTAACACATTAAAATGGAGAATCCCCAAGCCTTTTAAAGGCTTTAACTACATGTAATAGCATGGGCTAATGTCGCGGGCCACCAATACCAAGTGTTGGAAACCACCATTGTGGACCAAACAACCTTGACTATTTCAATGGACCAAGTTTACCTAACAGTCCCTCATTTAAACTTGACTATGGAAATTCTTCAGATTTAACCTAAAAAACCCACATGCTTTCCTCCCCTATTACCTAGGTCTACATCAATACTTTTCCAAAAGGGATAAGAATGTCTAGCTAGGTCTCACAACCATATACCTACTTACATGTAGTTTACAAATTTCCATCTCCAAAATAATTTATTTATTATTTTATGTTATTGTTGTCTTTGCACTTATGCCACCATTCTCTCACTTGGTACACATACTCACACCAATACTTTCTTCATGCCACTTCATTGCAACCAACATCTTGATATGATTTTTGTCTATATTAGCTTTGATCTTTGTCTCTATTTTTGTCTACTAAACCAAACATTAAGTTTTTTCTTCTCCAAGTCACAACTTCTCCTTTCCATCCATTCGTTTGGTTTTGATGCCAATTGTTAATAACTAAAAATAAAAAACAAGATAATGCATTTAAAATAAAACAAAGTGAATAATAAGAGTTGAAAAAATTAAAATAAAACAAAATAAATAATAAAAATTAAAAAACAATATATTAATTTAAGTGGGAAATCTAACACTAGTAAATTAAATACATAAACTTAAACTATACATAAATTATTTTTCAGACATTCACTTTTCAACCCTTTACTTTTCCAGTTACAAATACCAACTCTTATTATATTTATAAACTTTATTTTATACCAGATAAATTACCAACACCACTTATCAAAACTATAACTCATTTGAATCTTTCCACAACATTTCAAACTTGAGAAACCGTAAAATCTAAAAACTCAACCTTTTTAGAAAGATGTCCAATGTATGAAGTTGTTCTCGAATGAACGTATGACATGACAAAAGAGAGTACACCAAATATATTAGAGTACACCAACACCCAAATAGATTAGAGTAGGCCACAAAGTACACCAACCCGCTAGCATGATGTCATGAACTCCTTGGGAAGTTGGAATTATTATTTCCCTTTGGACATAAATTTTGGATGAGAAAATTACTTTAGTGATATGATGTTCACTCTAGCATGGGCTTCCTAGGTGCAAGTTGCCCAATGGGTTTAAGGTTTTTTATTTTTATTTTTGAAAGTGATAATAAGGATGTGATTATACGAGATAGGTTTTAAGTTATTAAGCAAATATTTATAATAAATTCAATTATTATATAAGAAAAATTAGTTTGAGTGAGGAGTCAATTATTTAAATTTATTAAATTCAATTTAATTTAATTGATTATAATTATAATATTTAAGTATATATTATATGTATTATAATATTTAATCAGAGTAATTATATTAATAAATGTGATATGTTAATCTATTGAATTTGAATTCAATAAGGAAAATCAAAATGAGTATAAGGCAAAGGAGGGTTGAATGTTTGGGTATCCACTTCTTCTTAATTTAAGTACTTAGTTGTCAATAAGATGCACAATAAATTTATAATCATATAAAAAAATTATTACTAAAACCTTTATCACGACTAGAATGTACTAATATCATCAATTCTTAGCCATAAAATTGAGACTTGTAATTAAGAGGAAAAGTAATTTGCAAAGGTTTAAAAAACACTACTCACATAATTATTTCTTTATATTACTTAATTATTTACTAATTTAATTAACTATTAGGATGATTAACTTTTATCAAGTAATGATTAATGTTATTTTTATCAAAATCTCCATTATCTTGATGGAACTCACTCTCACTGAGATTCTGAATGGTCAACCTCAAGCTGCGAGAATTAATATTACAGTGTGGGGAAAGAGTTATGGAGAATTTTCAAATTCTTCCCTATAAACGAGGTGTTGGCAGTAGATGCATGTAGCAATACAGTTTGTGTGTGTCATAGGAACAATAAACAATAGGACATAATGCACAAAAGAATGAATGAAATAATGACGAGACATTGAATGCCTGTGATTTGAATAATCAGAAGCACCCAAAGACCTAGGATGAAAATCTAGTATATATACAACACTCTTACAATAGAGAAGTCCACATTTTTACTAGTAAATCCCCATTTGAAACTTGTTTTGGATGTTTTCTATCTTCACCTATGGATATTGCAAATGAGCAGTAAGGAGGAGTGAGGGAGGATCTTACATGAGATGCCTTCAGGGTTGATAAGCTTGTAGAAAAGATCAAGCATATCCATATACAGGTACAAGAGACACTATATAAGTCACATGAGAAATATAAGGTCAGGCATTATCATCACAAAACAAAGAAATTGTTCAAGATGGGAGACAAAGTATGGCTACAATTGAACAAGGGGAGGTTACAGGGTCCTGGTAAGAAAATCAAGTCTATGTGATATGGTCCCTTTGAGATACTGGAAAAGGTGGGTGATAATGCCCATCGACTTAGTTTACCACCTGTTGAAGACTGCAACAAGGAACAGTGAAGGAGGCATCCAGAAACATCATTCCTGATCCTAGTTGGAAAGTGATCACCTAAACTAGGTGGGGCCCACACAGGTGATTTTTGTCGCAAAGTCTATTTTTAGACATGTTGATCATATTCTATGAGTTGCGGGATGCTATTTGTGGATGGTTGGCCAAGTTGGAAAAATAGATGGATTTCTATTTTTAGACATATTGGGCGGAATCTATTTTTAGATTTCCAGTCTAAAAATAGATATGTCGAATATTATTAGCTCTTAATAATATTTGGACTCTAAACATTATCTTATTCTCTTGGAGCACTTCAGTTAAGTGCACAGATGTGGCACAACAGCTGACAGAAGGAATTATGATATTCCTGAGGGTTTAGTGGAGCTATTGCATGGAGGACTTCAGTTAGAACTCATGTGACAGAGTTTGGTGGAGTTGTAGAAGTAGTTGGTGGAGTTGTGTTCAATTTAACTCAGTTAGACACAGTTGAGCTAGTTGTATCTAGTCTAACTGATTGATACACTAGTGAGAGTGGTGTGAATTAATTAATAATTAATTCACTAATCATTAACTCATTAATCAACTGAAGAATACATCAGTTAACTACAGTGCATGGACAGTTTCAGTGGAGACCAGTGAAGAGGTAGGTGAAAGAGCAATTGTGACTATCAGTTGTGACTATAGTGTTGCATGAGTTTGCACCACACATTGATGGAGATGCCAATGAGGATTGCGTGGTCAATATAGGATGGATTCAAGTTCATTCAGAGCCCATATTCAACAGGGATTGCGCAGTAGAGGCAGGCTAGTAGGTGGCAGAGGATCGGTGCATGGATATGCTAGATCAGGACATGATTAGTGTGTAGCGATTATATTGTACTGAGAGCTTGTGAGAAGCTTTGTATGAGTATTGTTACATGATCTCTATGACATATATTATATACAGATAGTTGGGGTTTTTAGCTTCAGGCTTTCCTGTTAAGACACTGTGTTAATGTGTGTGAATTTTTATTGTTTCATGTGTGCATTTAAATTGATTTAATTTCCGCATGTGATGATCAATGGTGGAATAGATTTTGTATTGTGCATGAAGTCAAATAGTGTATGATCAGGAGAATCTTGGACATATGCATGCTTAGTGCATATAATTTCTACACCACTCAGTTAGATAAGGAATC